>VDFB02271358.1:507736623-507756956 GCA_007258455.2 Sequoia sempervirens
TTGATTATGGGTTGAAGTATGTTCAGCAAGATGGAGTGAAGCTTGAGGGGTTTACCGATGCAGATTGGGCAAGCAGTACAGCTGATCAGAAGAGCACTTTAGGGTGCAATTTTAGTTTGGGATCAGGAGCAGACTCTTGATACAGCAGGAAACAGAAGTCAGTTGCACTGAGTTCTGTAGAGGCTGAGTATATGGCAGCTAGTATGGCTACATGTGAGGCTATCTAGCTTTGGAAACTTCTAGCTGGGCTCTTTGATCAAGAGTTGGATCCTATAGTCATTTACTATGATAATCAGAGTTGTATCAAACTCTCTGAGAATCCAGTGTTTCATGACAAGTCAAAGCACATTGAGATCAAGTACCACTTCATCAGAGATTGTGTGGAGAAGGGGATAGTGAAGCTCCATTACATTCCTATGGACGAACCGATAGCAGATATCCTGATGAAGGCCTTGATGAAGAACAAGTTTCAATTCTTCAGGGACAAGTTGGGTGTGGTGCAGAACACCTTCCTCGCTAAGAGGGAGTGTTGATTTTTTGTAGCTCAAAAGGTGGGATGTGGAGTTGTTTTAAAGCAACTCGAGTTGGATATGCTTTAAATCACTTTAAAGCAACTCGAGTTAGATATGCTTTAAAGCAATTCGAGTTGGATTTTCAGCAATAGTAGTTTTTATTCTTTAATAGAATGTTTTGAGTTTGTGAGGATAAGATAAATCTAAGAGTGATTTTATGTGTAATTAAAGCCAAAGAAAGCAAGGAAAGATTCTTTTCTTGCACGCTAAGTAAAGTAGTTGGGCTCTATATATGTAAGATTGTTGTAGCAAACTCATATTGTATTTTCGAAAGAAAATTTTGCTGTTAGGCTGAATAGAAGATCCAACATTTGCAGGTTTTCCCTTGCATTGGGGTTTTAGGCATATCTCTGTTATTGTCTATTTGTGATTGGCTTCATGTTATATTTTCTTCCGCTGTTATTAGTTGCTATTTAACCCAGTGTATTAATTGTTATAAATCAAATTTCTTTCTGTGAATTTATTATGCATTTGATCTATTGCTGGGTTATAGAAATTAACATTATACTTGGGTGACTCTATAGGTATAATACTTGCTCAAGTTTTCCTCCTTTCTAATCAGATTTGTACGTTTTCTACTAATCCGCTAGCATGATTTTAGACTTGTGATCATGCTAATGATTTTTTGTAGCCTCGTATAGTTGAAGACTGGTGACTTAGACCTCTAACATGTTTCTTGTAGGACATGGCCAAAGACCTTAGTTTCTTATCACTAAGACATGGCCAAAGACCTTAGTTTCTTATCACTAACTTAGGCACACTTTGATTTTGCTAAAGGGTCAATTAACCTTGTCTATTATGTTTGGGATTTTCCATTCCAATGTATGTTCTCCTTTTGCACCACTTGGTGAGTTTGGAGATCAAAAACCATGAAGTAATCTAAGTCTTGTGTTGTGTACATCTAGGAGTGCTAGTTTTGCATGTATGCCCTCTCCTTACACTTTGTGTAAGCCTGGAGATCATGAACACATAGTGTATCCTTCCTTTTAGGAGGCCTTCTTGGAGATTTCATCCCCCAAGGGATGACCAATTATATTGATTTTCAAATTGACACATCAACAGATGCATAATAAAGTCATTCTACCTCTCTTGAATATATATATATATATATATATATATATATATCTCCAAGGTCTAGGGAGTTGGGTCATGATTGTGTTAAATCTTTGATGATCAATTATGGCATTTTTTTTAAGTGGCCTCTAATGATTCACAAACTTTAAAATATTTCTTTCTTGAAAGAATGATTTTTTTAGTTTTTATTTTATGTTTTTATTCTAATATAATATAAGAGACAAAAAAACACAAAAGAGGTTAAATTTTGTAAGAAATAAAAATAACAATTCAATTTTATAGATTTAAGTCTTTATTTATAAAATTCTAAGAAATTATTTCCAAACCCACAATAATTTAGATTTATTTACTTTGAGGGGAAACCACCAAAGTTGATGGTGCAACTTCTTTCTTACCTTGATCACTACATTATTTTTGTATTGAGAGAGTTTTGAGAGTTCTCCTTTTTCAAGAGTGGATCTAATAATCCTTTTATATCTCTCACATGAAAAAGAAATTATCTTTTTTAACTTTTTCAAGCCCTCCTTCTAGCACCAATTATGTTAATTTCCAAATTGACATAATTTAACACATGCATAATAAAATCATTCTACCTCTCTTGAAAATATATCTATATGAAATTTATTGTCTTCAAGGTCTAGGTAATTGGGTCACAACTATGTCAATTACTTAGTGGTCAATTATGGCATATTTTTTCAAGGGACCTCTAATGATTCACAAAATTTAAAATATTTCTTTCTTGAATGAATGATTTTTTTGTTTTTTATATTTTATGTTTTTATTCTAATATAATATAAGAGAGTAAAACAACACAAAAGAGGTTAAATTTTGCAAGAAATAAAATCAATGATTCAATTTAGAGATTTTAGTCTTTATGTAGAAAATTCTAAGGAATTTTTTTTTCCAAACTCACAACATTATGATCAACTATCTTTAATCAACAACAAATCAAATGAAAACACCATTTAGGATTTCAAATAAATAAAAGTACATACATTTAATGAGAAAATTCTAAGGAATTAATTTCAAACCCACAATATTATGATAAACTATCTTCAATCAACAATAAATAAAGTGAAAACACCAAAGGATTTTAAAGAAATGGAAGGACATACATTTAATGAAACTTGAAAAACTCAACAAATAGGTTTTCAATTTAATGTTCTCAAATTCTATAAAAAGTAAAACAAAAAGAACCAAATAAGTGCACTCTATCATTCCAAAGAAAAATAATTTCGAAGAAGATGGGGGCTTTATTAATTTTAGCAAGATGTCTACACCAAGATTAGATCTTCATCTTCCAAAATTCTTCCTCTAACTATTGTTAAAAAGATACTATTATGAACTATTTGTGTCTCACAATCGATAAAAAGAAAGGAGGAAACCCTTTTACAATATTTGGTGTCTTCTTCTATAGGAGAAAAGAGGAGCTAAAAATATTTATTTTCATGCACAATCTACGGATGAGAAATTCATGCAAATATTTTTTCCAAAGAACCAAACTTGGGTGAAAATCTACCATCCTTAACTAAACCACCAGTATAGGATTTGAAAGTGTCACTCTAAAAAAACCTCAACCTACCTCTTAGCCTTTCCACTAGAAAGGTTTTACAACCCCACAAAAAAAATTAAAGAAGAAAAAAAATTGTTAGGTTGAGCGTGTTGAACTAGTAGAACAATAAATGCTTGGTGAATGGGGGTATTTACCCTCCCTAATTCAAGGTCATTAATAGAGAATTATAATATTTATAAAAAAATAGAATTCTAATCAAACTTTTATATCTAAAGAAATTCAAGCTCGAGTTAAATTATAGAAATAAACACATTTAAAAATTCCTTCTAAAATGACATACCAAAAATAATTTGTCCCAATGCTTAGGAAGGGAATCTCTAAGAAAACCAACTTAGAAATGTTTTATTTTTCCTTGCTCTTTAAAAAATATTAATAACATTATATTTCCCTTCATTATAAGGTTTAAACTCTCTAACTAAGGGACCAGATAAATTTGCTTGTAAACCTAAGTGTTATAGAAACCATATGAAAAACCGTTCACATTTCCAAGATAAAATTGAGTCATCGCTAACTCATAAAAAATATCAACCTTAAGATCTTCCAAAATCATTATGCCAAAACAAAGGAACCACTTATCATTTCTTTATGAGTCATATGTTTGTTTGCAAACCAATCCATAATTCTATTTCCTTCTTTAGTAATGGACTTATAATGGTTATAAAAAGTATTTAAAATATAATATTAAAAAGCATGATCTATATTATAGATTTTGGAAAGGTAACTCAAGGGTTATGTACCTATAGTATTATATCTTTTAATAACTTCAGTTGACCCCAAAAACATGAGGTAAATTAGTACTTTATAAGCATGTGGGTAGGAGTACATGAGCTTGTATTATATTTAGAAGGTTAGATTCAACCTCTTGACTTAGATCAAAACCTTGTGTATTTTTAAATCTTTGTGTGATTTCAAGAAATTTATGGTTAGACTAGAGTGGGATACATATTGTGCTTTTACCAATTTTTTTAAGGAAAAGTGGAGGAAATATATCCCTACATAGTGTCTCATAAGTATTTTGTGGGAAATAGATCTTTTTGAGATGGGAGGTAATATGGGAAATCTAGTAAATAAATATGGATCCAAAACATACATAGAGAAAAAAAGGATGACAACAACCAAGTTGTAGCATCCAAGTTAGAGTTGTGACCATGGTAGCGATCTTTACCACATAAACTCAAAATGCAAATTGAACAAATATTGTTTCATCTCTAGCAAGTGCAAGAATTCTTCTAGGGCTTGGGAGAACTTTCTAGGACTTAGATGAGTCTATAAAAAGGATTTTGAAGTAACTATTTGATTATTGGAGGATTGAAAAATTTTATAAAGAGCGAGGAATATTAGGTTGCTCACTACTTTTTTGGGAGATGGATAAAATAAAGTAGCAAGGTTTTCTAGGAAAAAAATATCTTTAAAAAATTGAGTTTTTATAATATTTTTTGTGAGCTTTATTTTATCTTAAATTTGTAATATTTTTATTTTGTAAACTATTTCATTTGCTTTAAACAAGTAACAAATAAATTTTATTTATTAATTTTATATATTTAAGAATTTATAAATAAATAAATAAAGTTAAAAATGAAGAAGAAAAGGTATAATTTATTGCAATCCATGTTTGATGATCAGTTTTACCAATAATATCACTATTATTTATAAAATATTCACTTGATATTTTTGATACCACTTACATTAATAAGAAGTTGGAAGAGAGAAATTAGAAAACAAATTAAAAGAATTTTTTTTTATTTTTTATTTATAAAACTTATAAGAGTGATGTATTTTTCATTATGTCATCTATCAATATTTAAATTATCTTGAAAGTGTGATAGGGTCAAGTTTAACCCCTAGGTGTCCTTAGATGCTAATAGCTATGTAATTCAATTATTTCAATTAAAAAAACTAAAAAGAGAATGCACCTTCAAAAACATGCTCTTATATTAAAAAGTAACTCATAATATTTCATAAAAATAAAAAATAACCAAACTCTTCTAAAATAAGAAGTGATAAATTAATTGTAAGGCTTGACTAATTAGATCACTTTACTCATAACAAATTAATTAAAGAATAGCTTCTAATTTAAATATATAATTTTGAAAGAGAAATCATCCTTCATACACTCTTTTTTTTTTTTTTAATGGAGGGTTTTTATATCAATCTAGATAAGTTGAAACCTCTTAACCTCTTTGGTTGAAGGATTGAGAGGTATCCATTTCGCCAAGCTCTTAACCTCTTTTGCTGAAGGACTAAGGGGGTACCCATTCTACCAACCTCTTAACCTCTTTGATTGAAGGACTTAGGGGTATCCATTCTTTCAAAGTCACCTTATCATGATCTTAGTCGCATTACATATGATGTCGAGGTCTTGCACTCAACAAGACTTATCCTTAATGTATCCATTCCAAACCTTCAACTTCACCAATAGACCAAAGACCCATTAACCTTTCCCTTGTATTTAAAAAGCAACTGAACAACATTTCATGAGAAATCACCAACATCTTCTGGACTAAGCAAAAATAAGGAAACCATGAAATTAATTAAACAAACAGATGGGCACAAAGATCTTTTTTAAATGAAGAAATCACAGAGACGCCAGAGGACCATTGCAAAGAATGAATGGACCATCACTCAGCGTTCCCGGGATTCGTTGGATCGAACGCCTAATCTGGTAGAAAAATCACCATCATCAGGCTCGACCTTCTGATCAACAACTGTCTCAGGCTTCGACATCTTTTCGCAAGCCCCCTCGAATTCCTCTTCCACAGCATTACGATCATCAACATTATTTTTCCCATACAAAATCACAGAAGCCAGATTAAGAATCCCATGAGGACGCCCAGAGGGACGCCGCACTTGAGCCACAGAAAAATTCACGCCATCCTTATCCAGAGCCGACATGAGAATCCGAACACTTCCAACGAGCGAATCCTTAAAGAAGCCCACGCGATAAATGTCGACTGTTAAGGCACAAGTATCGCTTTGCAAGAACCGATCTTCCAAGCTCAGTATGAGCTTGTCGTTCCAGGTGGGAAACACACCGCCCCGTCTGTCGACCCGTGTCGACAGTTTTTCGTTTCGACAGATCCATGCTACTGCATAAGTTTTCATTCTCCCATAACATAGCAGAAAAGGTTTTTTCAAGTTCTGGGCCGAGCTAATGTTCACCTCCAATCGCTTCTTCTCCATTGAAGACGAGAACTCTGCAATGGAGGTCGAGCGTGTAAAATTATAAAACGGTTGCCCACTGTATTTATTTAGTAGGCAGAATCATGCATCCTTCGTTACCTTTGGGCATGCGGATTCTTCTGCAGATATCGTGTTGAATGTGTGCAATCTTGAAAATCTTTTTTAAATTTGGCTAAGTCTATGCAGTTAACAGGTTGCACGTTTGACTGTATTTATTAATTAATTGAAAATTCAAAATGGGTTCACTTTTTTATTTTCAATTAATTAATAAATACAGTCAAATGTGTATTCTGTTGGCTGCATAAACAGTACTTAAATCAACCGTTATTTATCTTTCAATGGATCACAAAATAAGAGTCACATGTCAACTTTGTAAAGATGTTAAAAGATCGGTAATTTTTTCTGGCTTATTTATAACTTGTAGACATCAGCTCAACATGATGACCTAAGCCTCTAAAAGTGTATTGTAATGGTGAAAATGGCATACCCTTGCTCCTCTTCCAAGTTGAGTGTCCATTCTAATTAGATTATTCTAAATGCAATAACTAGCTAAGAAGAGGTATATTCTTTTAGCATTAAAAAAGTTGAGGGTGGCATATTATTGTTGAAGTTCCTTTCATAAGAATGTGTGTTAAGACTGTTGAGACTATCAAGGATAAAGGGATAATGGTGGAAGATGATAATAATGAAGATCGAGTCAACTTCTTGGTCAATAAATGGAATGCTCCCTTTGATTTGAATATGGTAGCCAAGCGTGACTAGATTCCCTCTTTGTTTGGTTCTCTTCATTCCACATGTTTCTTTATTGTTCCTTTTGGTCTCGGTTGTTCTTGCTACATGGTTTATGATGTTGTTCTTTGGTGATGCTCCCACATCTTATGGGGCTCGTTTTTTGGGCTTGATGGTTATTTTATTGTAAAAGGGAGAGGCCCCTTTCAAAATCCTTTTATCTTAATAAAAAACAAGTATATTCTTTGAACATCTTTATTTATTGATTTTTTTATTATTAATTTGATTTTTGTATTCTTGATTTTCAAATTATCACTTGTCACTTAGATCTCCATGTATTAAACCAAAGTATACATGTCATTTCATGTTGATTAGATAAAAATTCTAATGTCTCAATAGTTAGTTGAGTGATAGTGTATTGAGTGGATTCCCTTCTCAAGGAAGCAATAAGCAAATAATGGGTTGAAGAGGATCTTTCTAAATAGATTGAGGAGCTCTAATGATACAAATGAAAGTGAAATGGGATTGCTTTATAGAATGAAGTATCGCATGTTTTACAATGGAATGCTAACCTAGTGATGGATTATTTAAAAATTACAAACAAGTGTTTTCTCAATGGATGGATTTAAGTAGAGAAATTTGTTTATGAAAAATGATTGGGCAATAGGTCAAGCCTCTTCCAACTTTCATAGGATTTCTTTAAATAGGTCTAGTCTTAACTCAGGACACACAAGTGATAAAATTGAATGTAGTCCTTAGAATCATATCAAACAAGTTACTCGGTTTAATTATTTGTTCAAGTTTGAATAATTGTTCTTTGTTGCTTTATCATTCAATTTCATGATTGAATGTTTGATTATTTCAATTGTTTGTTTAAATGTAATTATTTTTGTCAATTTTGCATTTAATTGTTTGGAAATACATCTTGTTAAATTAAATGTATGGTTGAATGAAACAATATTTTTGGTTTTTTATTTTAAATATATTCACTACTTAATTAATAATAATTAACTAAATTACTACTCTTGACATTGATATAATTAATTAATTTTGAGAAACAAGGTAAGCTATTATAGTAAAAGCATATGTAAATAGTGAACAAATTTGATATACCAATTAAAATAGCATGTGATTAACCATGTTAAAATGTATTTAAGAAGACACATGTATCAACAAATTAAAATTAGATAGCTCATTTAAAAATTTACTCAACACTAGAATTTATGGAGAGAAATCCCTTAAAAAAAAACCTCCCACTAAAGAGATCTTTGAGATTGTATTAATTAGATAACAAGAATCTACCCAACTTTGACAACATTGTGATGGCATAACATTCTTTCACTTCCATAATCTGTTAAACCTCTATCTCATGCCTCTAATTTATGAAGTAGAGGGAAGAGGAAAAACACATAGTTTCCCAAAAGTAAGTACAACCAAAACCATGGTCCAAGGAAAAAATGCATGGCCTCATAATGTATTTACACAAGCACTCAAGTAGAGATCAATCACACAACTCTATAAGTCCTAATAATCACCATTCCCAAGTATAGCACTCCAACATGAAGCAACTAACTCATGTGGATCCTACCCATCATAACAAGATGCTCCACTCTCACAAATGTAAATTCCTAGTGCTAGTGTAAATAGGGTCACTTCATATCTAGTCGGCTAATCACATTTCCAAGTTGACCTATTTACACTAGTTAAGTCTTCACTTAAAAAATTATCCTTTTGTCTCACTTTATGTGGTCGAGGCACATGTACTCACCTTTTAAGAACCTATCACACATGCACACTTTACAAATGCTCAAATCATATGAGCAAGAATGTGTTGCACATTTGGAGGAGTAGTCATTTATTCAATCCTACCTTCCTACCTCCTCTACCTTGCATATATATGCAAGGCACTCATTATACATTTAGAAACTCTTCATATTATTGATAGACATGCTTTTGTACTCATTTTTTCACTAGTGGAAGGCTATGTTGATGTTGCATTTTCTTCTTGGATTCTCCAACATGGTACATCAAAGCCATGATTGCATGTCCCTTCTTGAATCAAGGTGATTACAATACATCCTTATCATTGAAGTTTGGTGGAGCCAAACAGAAATCACCATTGAGTATAGAAGGCTTGAGAAATGAAAAAAAATCACTTCATTTTGTCAAATTTTATAACTTTGATTTTTTGCAAAAAAAATCATATGTAGCCTATAATACCCTACGAATCTATACTATATGAAAAAGTTGTAAAATTTTGAAAAAAAATAGTAGAAGGTTGAAACACCCCTATCCATTTCTCCATTTGGGTGAAAAAGTTGTAAAAATTTGAAAAAAATAGTAGAGGGTCGAAACACCCCTATCTATTTCTCCATTTTGGTGGAAAAACTATTTTTGCAAGGTTTGGTAGAGAAGTTCAAAAATTTTATTTGTAGGTTTAAATAAACAAGCAATCGAGTTTTTTTGGGGGGGTTTTGTGTAGACACTCCCACACTAGAAACTCCACATCTATATTCCTTAGACACTCCCTTCACTTACCACTCACTCAGTAAAGTTGACCATAAAAAAGGCCCAATCCAAGTGTAGAGAGTGGGTCATCTCATTTATTTCTAGAAATAAATTTGGGGGGCTATGAAAAAATTTCATTAACAATGGGTGGCTCCGCATATAGTGCTTTTGAAGAAAAAGGATCACAAAGCACAACTTTGAATCGCCTTCAACAAAATAGTACCTACAAATACCTTGGTTGTGGTGCCCTAAACCCTTCACCATTGTCGACCTGCACACAACCTCCCAACACCCTTTCATATCATCTATGATTCTTGGTTTCTTGGCTCTAAGGAACCCTCAATGGTTACTATACCCTTTGACTTGATCCAACCCCTTCATGCTCACAACCACATCATCATTCAATGGTCAACTCTTACATGGTGATAAAACTCAATAGTCAAACCATCATGGTAACTGTCAACTTTTATGTAACCACCAAGTTTTGTTTTGCTCACATCCAAGGAATATTCTAGGCATCTTTTGTTTGTTGATGTCAACATGATGTCATGCTAATGTCACCCACCCAATCCACATTGTAGACCCCTTCACCGTTGGTATTTCATTTTACAATTTCAACTTCAGAGGCCTATATCAAGACTATATGAAATCATTTTCTTGAGTGATTTTTTTTGTTTTGGGGTATTTTATGTGCACTACCTAGTGGTATCATTATTTGGTAATTTATATATGGATTTCTTAGAAATAATATATTCTTAGATATTATCATGTATAGTTAAATTGTTTTTTAACTTTCAAGGGCTTGTTTAGGCATATATGAACTCCTTTCTAAGTCCATTTTCTTGAAAATGTATTTTTTTTAAACTATGTAGTGGTTCTATTAGATTTTCTTGATAGTATTTTTAAATTGTATTATCAACACATGCCTTATTTTAATAATTTGTTATCATAATTGATTAAATACACTTGGTGGAAATTGTACATGCACTAAAAATAAAGTGTTAAATCATTGTAATTTTTTGGGGGGCTTCATTGATTGAATCATCTTGGGGGGGTAAACTTGCATTTCTACATTGATATTTTCTTATAATTAGATCATGTCTAAAATCTACAAATCAAACATGTACATATTGTGAGAGCAATAAGAGAGAGGATGAATTATGTCCTTATGTCTCACGTCATCTCCTCCAACTCTTGTTTGAGATCTCATCTCCCACATCACCTATTACTACTTTTGAATCCAATGTTGGTATCTCCATGGCTTCTAGTGGTTCCTTACACAATGAAATTGATATGTTTTTTCCTTATCTACCATATTGGGATGCATTTATACAAGACATATAATCTTTGCTTGTAGAATATCACATTGCATATTTAGAAGACACAGTTGAGGATCTATTTATCTTCTATATGATAGTCACATCAATGATGTTGTCACTTCATCTACGTATTTTGGATCTTTCTCTTTCCTTGCCTACATTAGCTTCTATAGTGACAAATCCTTAAGATATTCATGAGTTCACATATTTGGCTTAGTCATCATCCATTTTTACATACTCTACAACAAAACCATATTCTCATCAATCTTGTTGTCACCATACATTCATGGTTCATGTACTTGGATCTTATATGGTACATGATTCATCTTATTAGCATTTGTCACAATTTAACATTGGCTTGGAGACCTTTGAGTGTCATTTGAAGACACCATCATGGGCGTCATCTCAATCTTTTGATCATTTGCATAATTCAAAGACATTCATCCTTCTTCCTACACATTCCTATTTGGAATGGGAAGATCACTTGCACACTTTGATGGTTCTATTTCTTCCCAAGGGAAGAAATTTTTTTCAACAATCATGCATCATCTTCAGCATCTAATGATGAGCATCTACTAGCACTGTAGGAGGCATTTTTAGGGGAGGTTGTATGGTTTCTCTTCTCATCTCAATTTTGGGAGGGATAATTTCTTCGTATAGAATTCTTTCCTGCTCACCTTTTGGGGGCGAGGGGGGTCACATAGACCTTCTCCCTTTTCTCTCCTATGGGAGAAAATCATTATACAGTGTCTAATAGAAATTTTCTTGGGGGTTCATGATGAGTCCTTCTATTTTCTATCTTCTTCACTTGTACATTTTCATTGTATCATTTCTTCTTTGCTCCATTTATGAGAAATTTGTATATGGGTACCTAACATGGCCTAGTAATTGAGACCCATCATCATTGTATTTATCCTCTCTATGTTGCACTTAAGGGGGTGTTAGTGTAAATAGGGTTATTGCATATCTCTAGGTTATTTGATCATCCTTTCTAGGTTGACCTATAAAAAAGTGTAATACAACTAGTTTCCAGGTTATTCTCCTACTCATGGTAAGAATATAAGAGGTACACTAAAAATAATGTTTCAATCACCTTATATAATTAATCGTGATGTACAATTACAATTACTACATCCTTATTTAATTTATATGGGTATAATTGAACTCTACCCCTCTTTTAGATACCTTTACTAATGATACATATCTTTTTGAATGAATCATTGAGATTTTATGTGGATTTTCCTAAGTGTCATTATTATATCTAGGTTTTTTATATGCTCTTGAGATTTTTTCTAATTTTATAGAAACCTATCCATTGCTAGGTGTTTCTCCATATTTTCCTTATGGGAATTAAATCCCCAAGCACCCAACACTTAAGGGGATTCGACCCCTCCAAACTGCCCACTCTACAAGCACTAACAATGATTGCAAAGGTTAAATAGAAGCTACCAATTGCTAAAATCTAAAGTGTGACCACCCCTCTACTAATAGAAAACTGAATTTATTGACTACTTTGATGTACTATATTATTCTACCATCCTTGTGGGCACCACCACTAGTGGCATCAACCACGAGCCACCAGAGGGCCACCAAGGCCCTCCTATAATGCCAAATTTTGTCTTTCTTTTTCATTTTGACATAACTTTTGCCTCAAGTATCAAAATTTTGCAAACAAATAGTCAACAAAAATCTAATTCCATCACGGACATAGTGGTGTCCTTAAATTTATTAAATTTTACATTTTTTACTAAATTTTTAGCCTCTAAAACTAGAGTTTATAAGTGAATTTCAACAGGGTATAACTTTCACCCTGATTATTGAAATTTTACAAAGTTTTTTTTATTCCTATCATAATTTTGCATAGAATTTGAAATTGCATATAAAAATAAGATCTAGATTGCCAATTTTTAAAAAATTATAAGTCTTTGTGAGTTATAACCAAAATATTTAGGCATCCAATCTTCACAAACTTCAGGCCACAATACAATACAATTTCACATTTAAGCATCACAATATCCACAATCAATAGCAGCAAATCTAACTAATTTTACACAATTAAGATGTCCATAAACCAAATACCAAAGGAAGAATCTTGTTTTAGATTACTTTGCATGATGTAGGTGTCGAGATGCGTAATTGTCATGGATTTTACTTCCTTGTGGGGTGCAACAAACCCAACCATGTGAACCATGAAACAGTCCACCCCAACCAAGTGGAACAAGCAAGCTATTCCAGGATAGAGCCGAAATTTTTTTGGTTGTGGGCATGGAAGGTGACTAACAAGGTCAAAGCTCATTTGTGAAGAGGCTTCAACGCATCCCATACTACACTATGGGTCCAACCTCGTCACAATGGGATCAATACAAAATGAGAGCAAGATAAGTAGGTAAATAGGGGAGACTCACCACTATCCCATCTAGAGAATCCCATAGAAAAGAATGACGATGTATCACACACTACATCGAGGGTCCCATTCATTCCTTGGTCTTCTGCACTAAGTGAGGTGGTGGTTTGGGTCAAGGGCATTGGTAAATTGGGTAGAGGATTTAGTGCATCCCATACTTCACCACGGGTTCGTCCACCATCCCAAGGGTTTCGCCAAGTAGTGAACCTACCAAACCCGATGGATTTCAACTTCAATCACCTATAGGCCATGGACGACAAGTCTATCCACCTAGGAAGAAGTAGCTCCCAACATATACCACCTTGTGACCTTAGTGATATTGTCAGCTATCTTCTTCACAATCCTGGGTAACACTGACCTTGGTCACTTCTGTGCTCTTAGTGATAGCCAATGAACCCCCTCGATACAACAATTAGCCCCAGATTACCATTACCTACACAGATGGGTCCCTACCTATGTAATCGTTACTGTATTTTAATCATAACCAAGGTAGCCCATAGAAACCTTCACCTCTGTGAACTAGGGTGAGTGTTGGCTAGTCCTTAGCAATACCTGCATTATCGGTTATTGGCACGACATCCAATAATCGCCTTATCATCGCTAAATATCTCAAGGTTCACACTTGAGTCTTCTTCTAGCTTGGTCCTACAAGTAGTATTGGGATGGGTGGCCTCTCAAGAAGGCTCAATGTTTATCTCCTCGCGGAGCATCACCTAGACGAGTGCTAAGTCGACCATTCATTAAGATGAAAGATGGGTTATTGTGAACCACTACTCATGAAACATGGGTCAATGAGTTTGACTCATAAAATCACACAGTTGAATCCTAATAGCAATATTATAATTTGACACACTATGGAAAATACCTCCTACTTATTAATTGATGAGCTAAAGGGGCTCTCTAATGAATGGTTCATAAGGCACAACACTCACTGAAGGTTTTGCAAATGGGGTTGCAAGCTAAGAGGGCTTAACCTTGGAGAAAATTTTGTGGTTAAGCATGCTTGAGCTGGAGTAGTATTGGGATGGGTGACCTCCCAGGAAGGCCCAATGCTTCACCTCTAGGAGCATCACCTAGATGCAGTGAGTGCTAAGTGTACCATTCATTATCATGAAAGATGGGTTATTGTGAACCACTACTCATGAAACATGGGTCAATAAGTTTGACTTGTAATTTTTTTTATTTTTTTAAAATTGTTTTTAATTGACTCATAAAATTACACAATTGGAATCTGATAGCAATATCATAATTTGACACGGAAAATACCTCCTACTTATGAATGATACACTTTTCAACTGTACAATAACAACATTCGCTGAAGTTTATAACCATATATAACCCCAAGAATAAAAAAATAAAAACATTAAGAGCAGCAACTCGTACTAAATAGTAGCTTTAAGTAGTTGAAAAAAATAGAGTTAAAATGGGAGACTTGAAATTTGCAGATTCAATAGGAGATTAAGAAAAAAATGTGATGCAATTATTGAACAGAATTCAGAAATCTCTAGCAAATTCTTGCAAATTTCTTTCATCATGAAGTTATGAATTCATGAGCAGTGCGCAGAACTTGATCTAAAATTTCATTATCAATGTTAAAAAGGTCCCCACATCAGAGATGGCATGGACAAAGAATAAATAAGCTCTGCGCAAAATTAAAAAAGCTAGGCTGCAAAAATCCTAAAAGAAACTGGCAATGGTGTTAATTTTTCAATCCAAAGGATTAGATAACTATGTTTTATCTTTCCAATTCGTAGACGATTACTACTGTTTCGATCTTTCTTCTCAGCAATGGATAGCATCCAACGCCCTGCTTGTCAGGGCAATCAGGGGAGTCGACCTCGGGACCTTCAGCCTTGGACTTGTGAGTCGGAACTATTACTGAGGCCCAGGAATCCTCTCCTTTTCCCCTGTGATAAATAATATTGCCGTTATGAAGGTGTGCAACGCCTCCATTGTTTTCCTCATCGACAATCAGAGACGCGATGTTCAGAATGCCCTGAGGACGGCCAGAGGGACGGCGCACAAGAAGCGCAGAGAAATTCACATCATTTCCCTTGGCCAGATCGGATATCAGAACCCTAACGCTTCCCAGCAGCGTATTCTTGACACGTCCAACGCAGTATATGTCCACAGTTAGGGCACAGGTGTTGCTTTGCAGGAATCGATCCTCGATCCTCAGCATTAGTTTGTCGTTCCAAGTGGGATTCACACCTCCGGTACAGTCGATCCGCGTTGAAATCTTTTCGCTGCCGCGGATCCACGCTACAGCGTAGGTTTTCAATTTTCCGGCAAACAGACGGAACGGCTTCTTCAAATCCTGCGCAGAAATGATATTTAGTTCCAAATGCTTGCACTCCATTAGAGACGAGAATTGAAAGTTCAGTCTTTTCGAAGAAAGATTTCACTTTTGTTGTCTCAGGCGAAAACCCTAGTTTGATACTCCGCTACTGCAACAATTCTGTCAGAGAGAGATGGCAGAGGTTCGATCTGACAAAGAGTACAATAAGTTTCATACTGTGCTGCTGCACTGATTTTCTATGATGTGCATCTCGTAAAAATCTGAGCTTTTTCATTTTCTACAAGTTTCAATTCTGAGGAACTGCTCAAAACTCTTAAAACAGTTATTCCAACGCTAAAATTTCTGTGCTTCTTGCTGTACTTCAAACCATTAAAGTCTTTATTTTGGACAATTCTGTAATTTCATGTGCCAATTTCATTTTACAATGTAAAAACAACCATGGATTTCAGTTAAGCTTGCCAAATTCAAGCTGTCAATCTCCGCCTTAAACGTTTTGAATTTTACAGGTTTCTGGCTTTCAACGTGACCACTACTTTTTGAGCCGACAATGAATTCTTTATGGCGAAAAACAAATAAATTCATTACTTTTTTAGCTTTAGTTGGAGAAAGAAATTCTCGTAATGTCCCTATATGAGCAAGTATATTTGTAAAGAAAGATTTAAATTAATTAAATAATAATAAAAAATTATGATTTAGAGTTGCACCAAGTCAAATGTAGGATTGAGTTTATAGAATTTAAATAAATTAAATGTGATATTTAGCTTGAAGTTTGTAGAGAGAAATGTATTATTAGAGATGTTAGCAATTGATTTACTAATGTGTAAAAAATATAGGATCTTGTTAGACAAATGCCCCAAAAGTTATGAATTGATTGTACCTTATTTTAGTTTAGATTAGTATTTATGGAATTGATCTATGCCCTTACAAAAGTGAACTTAGTAGAGGAAATAAATACGATAAGTAAAATTGATGATTATAGCAAATGCGCCTTGATTTGTTGTACCTATTTTTGAAGTAGTATATTTGGGGACATCATTGAGGAGCTTGTTAGGTGGGGATTAATTCTCCTTTGATCAAACCCATTCGTGGAGCTATTTAATAGTAACAAACAAATATGAGAGACAACAAACATGTAGTATGCTTAAGGCAATAATGCAAATTGATAATGCAATTAATATGCTTTATGATGTTGCTATGATGCTCTCATGTGAATGTTCTTCTCATTCCTCTTGCCTTGTTTCAAATGTATAAAGAATTTCCTTCAATAAATATAACACATAAATTCACACGTGTGTGTACTAAGTTAGCTCACAATAACCAATAGGAAATGAGAAACATAGTACACATTTTAATTTTTAGTTTAAAACCTTTAGGTTCAAATTCATGTATGTAGAAGTGACTTGAGTCAACTCTACACTTGTGAATCTAAACCAAGGTAGAAAATGGGAAATCTAGCGGTTGGAACTAGATTTTGGGTATGAGTGATAATGGGGACATGAAATGATAAGGTTGTGAGCTAGATTCAATGCAAGAATATTCCACTTGTAGAATTTTTATTACATTAAGGAAATTATCTAGTCAAATTGGACCCAAAACATAAGGCAAAGGGGCATCCAGGCATGCCATTTTCACCTTGTTACATTTTGCCTCAACTTTGATAAGCATGCAAATTACTATGAGGATGGATGTCAATATAAAACAACAATCTTAATAGAAACTAAATATTTGAAACTCTCGTGATGGGATCCTTCATTCCAAATATTTACTTTTGTATTAGGTGTCACTAATAAAATCTTTGGCATACACTTTGTTAGTCGTCCCTTTAGCTTATTGTAGTTATCCCACATGTATGGAAAGTTTAATTCTTTTTAATATAATTAGATTTGATATAGGGCTTAAGCAAGAGGAAAGATAATTCATCGAATATTTTATATTGAACATTTCTTAAAGGAGGTTACACCCTTGAAAAGGCTAATGATTTTTTGTTATGTGATTTTGTGATTTTAATATATTATTTTTCTCTTTATATCATTTGGACTATATACTTTATATATTTTATATATTTTTCTATTGGACTAATCTATTGTATGAAGTGTAAGAATATTTGGTATTAGAGCTCTTTTTAGGGCCACATTCCATAATAAATCAAAGAATTTAAATCCTTTTGTGATTATCCACTATATTCTCTCATCTCAAAATCTTAGTGATTAGAAAGTGGTTACAAAACTAATTGCACTAAGCATCTTGCCAGAATTTGCTAATTTTTAAAAATTTATAATAGTTTATTTTTGGATTTAGGTTGGAAAACTATGTTGGGGGTTAGTAAATACCCTTATAATAATTGTCATACCTATGTTAGAGGTTTTTAAAGGGTTTAATATAAAGTGAGGAACTTGCTTCAACTCTAATACCCAAGCCTAAAAAAAATGTATACAACTTTAAGCTTGTATGTACCCTTTAGTATATATGAAGAACCCAATTTTTTTTAAACCTATCCCTAGAGAACCTTTGATTTGTGTAATATGTGGTGCATTACTAATAATTTGGACTTGAGAAGTTACTTTTTCCATACCTTGAACTTTGAAGATGAGATAGTGGGCTATGAGACAATTTGGTCATCTATAATTAATTCTCTAAAATACTATACCAATGTACTATTTATAAATGAGATAAGTATATAAATACAAGCTCACATACCATACTCACCCTTATAAATTCTCCCTCTTATAGCCTCCTCTCTAATAGCCCTATCCATTTTAGAATTGGAGGATACCACCATCAGTTGATTGTTCACAACTAAATTATTAGATTTAACTTGGCCAAGAAACATAGAATTTTCCAAAATTATAGAGGTAATTGGGTTGCATGCACAGCTAGATAGCCAAAATTGATTTAGTTGTTTGTAAAGGTTTGGCTCATAAATATTCCACCAATATGAACTTTCAAAGGTCAATTTCTCTTAGACCAAAAATAATTTGATAATTATGTTAAATATAGAAAATCTACCCATAGTGATTTATTTATATTTAAAAAATAGGCCCAAATAATTGTCCCATCATGAGCCTCCCTTTGAGTTCATTATTGTGATGCATAACTCTAGGAACCTTTTGTTAATTGTAGATAGTCTTTTGCATCATCTAGGCACTAACCTGATTGCAATCAACTCATTGAGTTGATCATTTTGATATACAAATTTGATAACCTTTATGGTAACCCTTGGGACCCCATTATATGATGTTAATAACTTGATTATAAGAAATGGATTGGTTACAATAAGAAGTATCCATATTTTAGACACAAATTAGTAACCTTAGTGCTAGACAAACATAGATACTTGAATCCCTTAATCAATTATGTAATGGACTACAAAATTATTAAAAAGAAACCAATTGAAACTAATTTTAATTCAATAAGAGCACTACATGGCCCAAAAACTCAATTTTACTATGGTATAAATGCAACCAATTTGATCTATCAAAATGAGTAGTGTTTTTGTCTACACACTACTCCCTTCATAGAGATGGTACAATTAGCCTCATTCAACTTGGAAAAAGAAGCCATATAGTGGTACAACTAGTACCAAAAATCCAATGCTATGTTGAAATGGTAAAATCTTACTAACTTATAATAATTTGATCCAACCCCAACACCTATGAGTATTTTGTAGAAGCTTTAACAAAATTGAAGCAAATCAATTCTAGTCATGTCTATTAGACATAATTTGAACTAGTTTTCAATCAAATAGATGATTTGGTAAATAAATTTTTTGAGATTTGTTTCATTAATGGCTTAAAGATGTGATGTGATTCAATCTAAAAATATTCAAACTCATAGATATGATGATGACCATTAGGTTGGCTAATCTAGTAGAAGATAAGTTTAGAACCTAATGTCATCTATAAACCACTCCTATTAAAAAAAAGTTTGTTAGTGTGTCCCATAAGCACCCAATCCTAGATTGACATAAATTAAATGTCTAATTATCTAGAAAATATGTATGCCTATTGGGAAAAAGGCCTATGTTACAATTATAATGAAAAATGTGTACTAGTTCATTCATGTGTAGAACAAAAATTGTATCTGCTTGATATGGAGAACCTCTAGAACTTGAAGAGTGGTAAGATGCCAAGGAGTCCCAAGAGGAAGAGAAGATAGTAGAAGCCTTGGGACACTAGTGAGTATCCCACAATAGAAATTTGTGTGCATGTATTTGCAAGAATCATAATGTCTCAAATGATGGTCAAGGGGTCCTTTAAAAACACCCCCTTACCAGCCTCGTCAATTATTGTAGCACACTTAACTTTATTGACCCTAGATTAGCTAAATAAGTTAATTTTTAGGTATACCCATATCTTATTTTGAAGTTATGATAGAAAATGGTGTCATGCCCACCTATGTGATAACTCTTCCCTTGTCCCAATTTTTCTATGATTTTATTAAAGGTTATATTAAGTTGATTATGACATGATATAATTGTAGGATGGATATGTGCCTTGCTATATTGCATGTTCATATTGGTTGTTATATGTTACATTGAATAAGATCATCCTTGTTGGATTTGGTGTTTTGAGTGTGCAAGAAATATACAGGTGTTTGACTAATGGGTAGATGTGGAGGAGAATGACAAGGATTCACTTAACCTTCTCATCTTACCTAGTCCTTGTGGTCAAGTTAG
>VDFB02271358.1:507757056-508166766 GCA_007258455.2 Sequoia sempervirens
ACAAACACCCATCACTATGGCGACTTAGACCTCACTCTCTCTTAAGGCTTGCAACCCTTGCCCGATAGGACAATCAGAATAAAAAACACAAGGAAGACTGTTAAGACACCAAACTTATGGATTCAGACCCCTAAGATGGACCCAGGCTACAAGGTTCCAAAACCCTTCCTCTTAACTGTCAAAACATCACTCACAATGGCCCTTTCTACCGCTGCTCCAAAAGGCCTAATTCACAGACCTACACCTAGGTCTTGACTATCTAGGCTCTCCCCTTCACCCCAAAGCCCAAATTCAGACTCCTAAAGGTTCTCCACACCTGTTTCCACCATTCCTATGTGCCCCTCAAACAGATTCTTCAAAATCAAGAAAAATTTCATTTTTTTTGCTTGTCAATTATGCTTGCCACATAGAGATGTCAAGCAAAAATTCATGCACAACTTCCAACAATGAGCGTTCCGTTCTCCAAAACATTGAAGAAATGATAGTATAGCCTTATATCTTCCATCCCACTAAGATTTAGAAATTTTACAATGTGGGAATGGAAGAAATATACATTTTTCACCCAAAACCCTGATTTTAAGGGTTTTTAGACCACCCGATAGAGAAATTGGAATATCTCCCTTGATACTCAATTAAATATCACCACTCCAAGTCCAAAGGAAATCTTATTAAATTACCTATCCAACCATTATGGGCTTGGAGCATGAAAGTGAACATATAGTCCGTACCAAGTACGAGATCAACAAATTCTTCACAAAAACATAGGAAAAACAACAAACTTCTTATTGAAACTTCTTCAAAACATCAACATCAACCCTGCCTCGACCAAGAGAGGCATATTTGAAGTCTTAAAAACTCCCTCAAACTTCTTGTAACTGTCTTTTGAAAAGAGAGACGTTGGAAAACAACTAATCTCATGCTTTGACTTCTAATTGCCTAGTTAAGGCAATGTGAGCAACTTCTACCAACTCGACCACAAAGAGCCTTCCAAAATGTGTCAAAGACATTTAAAACCTTGTCAAAAAGTAAGGTGACTCCCATCAGGTGTCTAGATACAACAAGGCATCATTTTTCCTTATTTTTCCAAGATGCACTAGACTTACAACGAAGGATGGAGACCTTATTGTACAAAGAAGTTGGTCACCAAGACCAAAAACTCAACCAAAAACCTAGAAGACCTACTACAAAGCATTGAAATGGTCCATAAGACATTATTCCATCCATAAACCAAGAAAGAAAACATGACGAATTATTCTAGGTCCCTTAGACCCATGGGTGCTCCTGCACCATACTCCCAAGCAAGAAAAAGATCTCAAGTCCTCTTTGAGATTAGGTCTTCTACAGTAGTTCCATGATATTTAATATCATTTTATGACTTCCATGTTGCATCCTCTTCAGGTAGACCTTTCCATTTGACCAGGTATTCCTTGTAAACCTTCCTTCTAGTCTTCTTTGTCTCCTTGGTGTCTAGGATGCATTCAAGAGTCATAGGTTGGTTGGGGGGTAGTTCCTTCACCCAATCTTCATCCTCCATTGTTGTTGTACCTACTCCATCACTTGCATTCACAAAAGATTTGAAAGGATACAAGTCATAAATGTTGAAGATAGGAGAGATTTCCACCCCAGGAGGTAGCTCTATTTCATAAGCATTTTGGCCAAACTTGTGGACCACCTTGCAAGGTCCTATCTTCTTCATCATGAGTTTGGTATAATTTTCTTTTGGAAGTCTCTCCTTCTTCAAGTGTGCCATAACCAAGTCTCCAACCTTGAATTGGACATTCCTCTTCTTTAAATATTCCTTTTCCTTATACTTTTGAACATTCTTTTGAAGGGTTTCCTTCACTTGTTGATGAATATCCCTGATTGTAACATCAAAGTCCTCACCTTGAGCACTTCTCTTAGCAACTCCTTGTATATCTCTTAGTTCATAGACCCCTCTAGGGTGCATGCCATAGACTACTTCAAAAGGGCTTCTACCAATGCTCCTATTCATGGAGTCATTATATGCAAATTCAGCCTGAGGTAAAATCAGATCCCAAGCTTGTCCATGCTCCTTGGTAAGGAATCTTATTAGATTTCCCAATGATCTATTCACCAGTTCAGTTTTTCCATCCGTTTGTGGATGGTATGTTGAACTAAAGGACATATTTTTGCCTTGAGTTTCTTCCACAATGTCCTCCAAAAGTGACCAATGAATTTAGAATCCCTGTCAGAAACAATGCTTAAAGGAAATCCATGTATCCTAACAACCTCCTTAAAGAAGATACTTGCTATATGAAATGCATCATTGGTGCATTTGCAAGGAAGAAAATGTGCCATCTTACTAAATCTATCAACTACCACAAAGATACTATGAAAACCTCTTTGGGTTCTAGGCAACCCCAAGACAAAGTCCATACTTACACACTCCCAAGGCCTATTGGGAATGGGCAGTGCTTGATAGAGTCTTGCATTTGATGAAGTTCCCTTTTCCCTTTGACATATTGTGCAGCCTTCCACATACCTTCTCACATCCACCTGCAACTTTGGCCAATAGTAAAATCTCCTAACTTGTTCCAAGGTCTTGTCAAGGCCAAAGTGACCTCCAAGACTCCCACTATGTTTCTCCTTTATGATATGCTCCCTCATTGAGCATTTACACACACAAAATTGGCTTCCTTTGAAGAGAAAACCATTCTGCAATAAAAAGTTAGAGAATTCACCATGAAAAGAATTCAAATGCTACTCACAAACATTGTATACCTGCTTGAAATATGAATCTTCATGATACATATCCTTCAATGCTTCGACCCCCATGCTTTGGAGTTGGATCTCTTGCACTACAAGTGCCCTTCTACTGAGAGCATCTACCACCTTATTTGCTTGGCCCTTCTTATGATTTATTGTGAAAGTATAGGCTTGCAAAGACTCTACCCACTTCATGTACCTATGACTGAGTTTGTCCTGTGCATTCAAAAAACTCAAGGCATGATTATCAGTATAAACAAAAAATTCTTTAGGTAACAAGTAGTTCCTCCACTTTTTGAGGGCTTAGACCATAGCATACAATTCCAAATCATAGGAAGAATACTTCCTCTTTGCTTCATTCAGCCTCTCACTGTAAAATGCAACTGGTCTGCCTTCTTGGCTCAAAACAGCCCCTATAGCTTGATTGCTAGCATCACACTTAATGGTAAAAACTTTATCAAAATCAAGGAGCACAAGTATAGGCTGTTGTGCTACTCTCATTTTAAGATATTCAAACCCTTTATCAGCCTCATTGGTCCAAGAAAACTTACCTTTGTTACCTCCTTTGATGGTGTCCAAGATTGGTGCACAAATTTGGCTAAAGTTCTTGATGAACTTTCTATAAAAGCTTGCAATTCCATGGAAGCTTCTCACATCTCCCATGGATTTTTGTGTTGGCCAAGTAAGAATAGCATCCACCTTTGAAGGATCCATCTTCAAACTTCCCTTGGAGATGACAAAACCAAGGTAGACTAGTTCTTCCTTCATGAATTCACACTTTTCCATGTTGATCAGCAACTTCTCCTCTTGTAACCTCCTTAGTACCATGTCAAGGTGCTTCAAATGTTCTTATTTAGACTTGCTAAACACAAGGATGCCATCTAAATAAACTACAACAAAATTTCCAATGAAAGGTCTCAATACCTCATTCATAAGGCACATAAATGTACTAGGGGGATTTGATAACCCAAAGGGCATCACCAACCACTCATAGAGCCCTTCATTAGTCTTAAAAGCTATCTTCCATTCATCCCCCTCTCTGATCCTTATCTGATGGTACCCGCTCTTTAGATCAATCTTGGAAAAGTAAGATGCTCCTGATAGACAATCCATGAGGTCCTCCATTCTTGGCATCGGGAACCTATATCTGATTGTGATCCTATTAATGGCTCTTGAATCAATGCAAAGCCTCCAATTCCCATCCTTCCTTGGTGCTAGGACATTAGGAACAACACATGGGCTCAAACTCTTCCTCACTAGCCCTTTATCCATCAAATCTTGCACTTGTCTTGCAATCTCCTCATTTTAAGCAGGTGTCATCTTGTATGCAGCCTTATTGGGAAATGTAGCCCCTGGAATCAAATCAATATGGTGGCTTATATCCCTAATTGGAGGTAGGTAACTAGGTAATTCATTCACCGTTATGTCCTTGTACCTTTCCAACAACTCTTGGACTTCCTTCTTCTTTGTGGGCAGATCTGCTTCACTTTTTGGCTTCATAATCAAGAAGAATCCTCTTCCTCCTCCTTCCTTCAAGGTCTTCATGAACTCCTTCTCACCCACCATCAAAACACTAGTCCCTTCATGCTTTTCCTTGTCTTCTTCTAGGAGAGGTGAAAGGTTGTAAGTCTTCCCATCCTTCACAATGGAGTATGTGTTCTTCTCCCCATCATGCTTGGTTTTCCTATCAAACTGTGAGGGCCTACCAAAAATATATAGTTTAATACTTGTACTGAAAATTTTGTTCATTAGATTTCATACATTATAAGTCATGATGTGGATCACTATTGTAACTTTTTTGTGATTGAATAATTTGTTGTTTTATTTTCAGATGTTGGTTGTGGAAACACCTCCAAATGTTACAAGGGCAATGGATATCGGTGTTTCATCTGCTATACAATCCTCCATGGCTCTGATAGAGGAGGTATGAGGCAAATTACTAAATTTCAATTTACATTCGTTGTTATAGATGTTAGTTCTAGTGAAAAATCAAACCATTATTGATTCCTAGTTTAATTCCTATTTGGATGGTTTATATAGGGCTTGAGCATGCCTGAGCATCGACATGCAAATATTTCCATCATGGAGAGTGATCATGAGATGGCCATAAGTGATTATTTTGTTAAATATATCATTTCTTTTAATGTAATTTATATATATATTAATGTCTTTACTTCTTATTATAACAGTTAAAAATTCACCAGGAGCTAAACTGTAGGAGGACCAGTAGGAGCACTCCTCGAGCACAACAGAAATGAGTGACAGACTTATTTCCATCAGATCGCCAAACAAAGGGAAATAATTTATTTCCAAAGCCCTTTGTTGTATGCCTAGACATGGCAATTTTGTACATATCTTGTATTGGATATATTTGACATTGTATGCCTATATGGCTATTTTGTAACTATATTTTATACTTATATCGACATATATTGATGTATGTGTACATGGCTATTTGGTTAATACAAATCTTTATTATCGATGATGTCCATATTTACTCTTTTTGACAATGTCAAAAGCATTTCTGCATATAGATTAGGAAAAAGACTTTTCCTCTTAGATTAGCAATGCATGGAAGTTTCAATATGTGTTTATACCATAGCAGCAAAAATATTTTGGGGAAAAAATCGGCAAACCAAA
Organism: Sequoia sempervirens; assembly: GCA_007258455.2. NCBI lineage: Eukaryota > Viridiplantae > Streptophyta > Pinopsida > Cupressales > Cupressaceae > Sequoia > Sequoia sempervirens. The sequence goes on from VDFB02271358.1 coordinate 507,762,424, forward strand.
AGTATAAGATTTTTTGAAAAAATCAGGAACAAGTCTAGAAAAAATCGAAAAAAAATCAGATTTAAAAAAAAGGTAAAAAAAAGTAGAACAAGAGATAAAAACTTTAAAAAAAAAAATTAAAGGCATTTCCATAGCATAGAGATATAGAGAGCAAATAAAATAAAGAGTTTAACTAATAAATTTTAAAAAATAGATTTTTGTAGTTTATATTCATATCGTTGATTACATTGCATTGCACATATTTCAAACTCAAAGCATTTCTTCACATTGCATAACAAATAAATAGATGCTGATAGATGAAAAAATTTCAATTACAATATAGTTTTTACAAGGTCAACCTAAGCAGTTATGCAATTACTTCACATTTCATACCTAATAACTAGGAGCAGCTCCCAATTGCATTTGCTTGTCATGGCATTCTATGAGACCACATTTTTTTGAGGCATTTTTTCAAAAAATTCACTGCCTTGTCTATACTACCACATTTTTGATACATGTCTACCAAAGCATTTTTTTCAAATAGTTCACCGCCTTGTTGCTATGGCTAAAAGCCTAAAACAAGTGCTTTCGAACAAGCTATGGATGCTTGGAAAAAATCTATCAAAAGCACAATAGTAAGCAATATCATAGACAAGGCAATGAACTCTTTGAAAAAATGCCTCAAAGAAATGAGGTCTCATGGTGATGGAATGCCATGACAATCAAAAGCATTCCATCACCATGAGACCTCATTTCTTTGAGGCATTTTTTCAAAGAGTTCACTACCTTGTCTATGCTAACACATTTTTCATATATGTCTATCAAAGAATTTTATCAAACAGTTCATTGCCTTGCTGCCATAGCTAAAAGCCTAAAACAAGTGCTTTCAAACAAGCTATAGATTGTCATGGCATTCCATCACCATGAGACCACATTTCTTTGAGGCATTTTTTCAAATAGTTCTACATTTCCTTGTCTATGCTACCATTTTTCATACATGTGTTTACCAAAGAATTTTATCAAATAGTTCACCTCCTTGCTTTGCTATGGCTAAAAGCCTAAAATAGGTGCTTCAAACAAGCTATGGATGCTTGGAAAAATCTATCAAAACATAATAATAAGCAATAGCATAGACAAAGTGATGAGCTTGTTTTTGAATAAAGCCTCAAAGAAATAATGAATACTCAATGGTGGTGGAATGCCATGACAATCCATATGTTTTCTTGTCATGGAGATTAGATCATGCCATTCCATCCTGTGAGACCATTTCTTTGGGGGCATTTTTCAAACTACCTTGTCTATGCTACCACATTTTCAAAACGCATGTTTACCAAAGCATTTTATCAAGCAGTTCACCTCCTCATTGCTATGGCTAAAGAAGCCTAAAATAGATTGCTTCCAAAAAGCTATGGATGCTTGGAAAAAATCTATCAAAGCATAATAATAATAAGCAATAGCATAGACAAGGTGGCATTTGTTTTGAAAAAGAAATGTGAATTGTCAATGTTCAGTTGGAATCTGCTTGACAATCCATAGCAATTTTCTTGTCATGGCATTAAGTCATGCCATTCCATCACCATGAAACCACATTTTCTTTGAGGCATTTTTTTCAAATAGTTCCTTGCCTTGTCTATGCTACCACATTTTCATACATGTCTACCAAAGCATTTATCAAACAATTCAACTGCCTTGTTTGCTATGGATAAAATCCTAAAAAGTACTTTGAACAAATTTGTGGATGCTTGGAAAAAATCTATCAAAGCATAATAGTAAGCAACAAGCTATGGTCTCATGGTTTTCACCGAAAATCAGTGTGATTTTATTCACATTTTTGTAGGTTATAAACACTTTTTTTGCCAATTTTGTTGTTTTAAATGACATTCAAGTTTATGGTGGTTTTGTTGTTTATATGATGATATGTGATATTCTAATCCTAATTCATGCTTCTAGGTTGCATAGATATATATTTTGTTTTTACATGTTTTTTGTACCAACGAACCCAAAACGAACTGAACCCCCCTCCAAAAAAATTTGGCCAAACCGGCGAACCGAACCCCCAAATCTGAAACTCAAAACCTATTCCAACACTCTTCATTTTGCTTGCATAAACTTAATTGACCACCAAATTATGTTGCCCCTTGACTTTACCCACGTTTACTCCCTCAAACCTCTCTTTTTCATTCAAAACCCCTATTTTCCCAACTAGGGCATGTCATGCTATAACATGCTTTTGACCTCCCTTGTCCTTGTAGACCTTTTGAATACATCAAACTCCACAACCTCACCCTATTTCCAACCTATTCTAACTTATTTTCAACTTTTCACCTCTTCTAGCCTTGCTTTTAAGGGGCCTTAATTTTGAATTTTCAACAGGGGCAGCGTTAGTAATCTCTTCCAATGCCCTTACTAATGCTATTTTCTTATTCCTACTCCCTATCCTACTTACATCAGGCCCATATCACTGAGACACAACCTGAACAATAGGTGCAATGGCCTATTTCAACATACTACACTCAAACCCTTAAGGGATCGATTTGGTTGAACGTAGCTCAGAGCGATTCTACGTGTTTGGATGAGAAAGAGGACCATGCCTAGTATGAACATGCATATTCAGACACGTTGGAACATTTCATTTGGTCACACAAGTTGCAGAACGAAAGTTGCACCACTTTGCAACTTTCCACTGCTTCCATTTGACACTTTTTCCATCAACTGAAATCTGCACACCACGGGAAAACCACTTTGAGATAACAAAAAATGAGAGAGGTTATTGTAGAGGGGCCCAACATGATCCCATCGGACTAGACGAGAATTTTCTAAGCATCACGGTGTCTGAGTAACCTCATGCTGAAGTTTGTAGCCATTTTGCCCTTTAGACCCTTAAGGGATTGATCTGGTTGAACATAGCTCAGAGTGATTCCGTGTGTTTGGGTGTGAAAGAGGACCATGCCCAGTGTAAACATGCCTATTTAGACATGTTGGAATAGTTCATTTGGTCATATGAGTTGCAGAACGAAAGTTGCACCACTTTGCAACTTTCCACTGCTTCCATTTGACAATTTTTTTCATCAACTAAAAATTGGACACCACAGGAAAACCACTCCAAGATAACAAAAACTGAGAGAGGTTATTGTAGAGGGGCCCAACGTGATCCCATAGAATTAGACGAGAAGTTTCTAAGCATCACGGTGTCCGAGTAACCTCATGCTGAATTTTGCAGCCATTTTGCCCTTTGGAACCTTAAGGGATCGATCCGGTTGAACGTAGTTCGGAGCGATTCCGCATGTTTGGGTGTGAAAGAGGACCATGCCTAGCATAAAAATTTCTATTCGGACGTGTTGGAACAATCCGTTTGGTCACATGAGTTGCAGAACGAAAGTTGCACCACTTTGCAACTTTTCACTGCTTCCATTTGACACTTTTTTCATCAACTGAAAACTGGACACCACAGGAAAACTACTCCGACATAACGAAAACTGAGAGAGGTTATTGTAGAGGGGGAAAACATGATCCCATCAAATAGACAAGAAGTTTCTAGGCATCACGGTGTCTAAGTAACCTCATGCTGAAGTTTGCATCCATTTTGCCCTTTGGAACCTTAAGGGATCGATTCGGTTGAACGTAGTTCGGAGTGATTATGCGTGTTTGGGTGCAAAAGAGGACCATGCCTAGCGTAAACATGCCTATTTGGACATGTTGGAACAATCTGTTTGGTCACACGAGTTGCAGAACGAAAGTTGCACCACTTTGCAACTTTTCATTGCTTCCATTTGACACTTTTTTCATCAACTAAAAACTGGACACCACGGGAAAACCACTATGAGATAATGAAAACCGAGAGAGGTTATTGTAGAGGGGCCCAACATGATCCCATCAGACTAGATGAGAATTTTCTAAGCATCACGGTGTCCGAGTAACCTCATGCTAAAGTTTGTAGCCATTTTCCCCTTTGGACCCTTAAGGGATCGATCTGGTTGAACGTAGCTTGGAGAGATTCCGCGTGCTTGGGTATGAAAAAGGACAATTCCTAGCATAAACATGCCTATTCAAACGCGTTGGAACAGTCTATTTGGTCATACGAGTTGCAGAGCGAAGTTGCACCACTTTGCAACTTTCCACTGCTCCATTTGACACTTTTTCATCAATTGAAAATCGGACACACGAGAAAACCACTCGAGATAACAAAACCAAGAGAGGTTATTGTAGAGGGGCCCAACATGATCCCATCGGATCAGACGAGAAGGTTCTAAGCATCACAGTGTCCGAGTAACCTCATGCTGAAGTTTGCAGCCATTTTTCCCTTTGGACCCTTAAGGGATCGATCCGGTTGAACAAAGGGTCTATACTCTAAACTTATCCAAACCTTACCAACTATTGGGGCAGCAATTCTTGAGTCACTAGTGTTGCTCTATTTTCCTTTTCAGACTCTTTCATTGCTACAGATCATCTCTGGGATTTAATCATTTGTACCACATGTGGTTGATGTGCTTTTGGTGCAGGAGCACCTTAGGATCCTCATGCCTCTTGGAGGTATTGCTTGTTTTCTTTGTTTGTTGTCAAGAAGTTTGAGATGTAATAAGGTTCCAAGAACCATCTTTCATGTCTTGTAACAAGTTTTAGTTTTGGAGTCAAGTCTTGTTGTAAAAACAAGGTCTCCTTCCTCACCATGTAAGCTTGATTCATCTAGGAAAACTAAAGAATTAAAGTGCCTTGATGTATCCAAGTCCTTGAGGGGAGTTTCCTTGACATGTGTAGTGTTTGTGGTGTCTTTTATGCTTTTGCATACACCTTTGAAGCCTCATTTCAATCGGACTTTTGTGAAGTTGTAGTCAATTGCCTTAACTAGGCAATTAGGGGTCTAATTGGAAAAAAAGTTAGTTTCCAACGTCCACCTAATTCAAATTCCAGTTGGAGGACATTGGGAAGGGTGGTTGGAAGTTAAATAAGCCTCTCATGGTTGAGGCATGGCTGTTGAATCATTTTTTTTCAAGTTCTACTGAAAGAAGTGGTTGTTTTCTGGAAATTTTTGTGTGTAATTTACTGCTAAAATGTGTGGTACGACCTCTATATGATCTGTACGGAATCAACCCTATTCTAGTTGGAAATAGGAGAGTGTCAGCTTTCATTTGAAGGTGTTTTGGTGAATTTTCATCAAGTATAAGTGGAGATATCTTTGTTTTAGCAGCAACAGGTCAAGAAACCCTCAAAACTAGGGTTTGGCCAAAAAATGCTTCTATCTTCCACTCCCACGGTGTATAGTTGCTAATTTCTTGTGGGATGGAAGGTATTTATGTATATTTTAATCTTTTCAAGGTTTTGGAGAATGGCCAAATGTGTGGGGAAAGTTACAAACTGATCTAGGTCTGGCATCTTCATGTGACAAGCCTAGCTTGTAAAGCAAAAAATAGAGTTTTGCTTGTTTTGAGAGATTTTTTTTCAAGATGGCACTTAGGAATGATTGAAATGGTTGTAATTAGTCTATAGGAGTTTGAAACAAGGCTTTGGTGAGAAGGGGTGAGCCTAGATAACTAAAAACCAATCAAGTGCACTCAATTAGGCCTTTTGAGGACAACGTTAGTTTGGTCCATGGTTGCTTTTCCAACCACTATCAAGAAGTAAGATTTTGTGGCCTTGTAGAGGCATAATATAATTGCCTAAAAATAGTAGTTTACATCAGATATAGGTTTGTGGGTGAGAATTAATTGGACTGTCCTACCGGGGAGTGCTACAAGCAATTGGGGGTAAAGAGGCCTACTAGTTGAGAAATGAACTCATGGGGTTTCCTAAGTGCTAAGCATAGCTATGGTGTTTTGATTATGGTCTGTTAGAGCATGTTTCAAGTGATTATAAGTCCTTCAAAAGTCTGAGATTCAAGGACCCTTGGTGAGTTGACTTTTCCTTATAGAAGGACAGTGATTTGATGGTGTGTTGATAAGAGTATTTGAGAGAAGCACTCATAAAAGAACCTCTGCCATCTGAGATTGGTGTACTTCCTTGCTCACTTTGCATCAGCTTTGAATCCTTGCATCTAAAGGAAATTTCCTCAAAATAAATACTCTCTCAAGGTTAACAATCATACATTGACCTTCTTTCCCATCTTAAAGTTTGGACCACATTCATTACCTCCACATAAAACTCGACATCCTTGGTCTTCTTGGTTCCCATGCCTTCATATGGTTATGCAAATGAAAATGAAGCAAAGTAATCACCTCCTTCTCCGTTGGCTGCAAGAATGCATGCTTAATGTTTTGATACATGATATCAACTCTCTCTTCTACTCTCATGGTTGAATATCGAAATCTAGTATGGTGGCCTCCAGAGTTACAGTAGTCTTTCTTCCTCTTCCACCAAATGTTGGCCTGATCCACACATCTGCTAGCCTAATTGGCTTTGTTTTTTGAAAGCTGAAGTTTCTCCTAAGTCACCAATGTAGCTCTTTCTTCCTTTTCAAACTCTTTCATTGCTACAAATCATCTTTGGTATTTAATAATCTATACCACATGGTTGATGTGCTTTGAATCATCAGTAATAGTCTTCAAAATTGGCTGCTAGTACAAGTTCATTTTGCTTTCATAATACTTTATAACCATGTAGTTCAGCCATTCCTTGATGCCATCAAGTGAAGATTGAGGAATGGAGTCAATGTGGAGTACATCTCGCTTGAAGTCTTTGAAAGCAATAGCCATATCAAATTCCTTTTGCCCAAGTCCTACTCTCTCAAGGTTAATAATCTCAATCTCACTAATAGCGATTACTACTAAGAAAGGTAATTCCACCAACTCTACCAAACAATTTACCATAAGAATAATAAAAGCAAAGGCTTTGAAAGGAACTCCATGAAAACCAAGCTCTCTAAATGGTACATATCAAAGTCTAGTTCAAAATCTTTTAGATGAGGCTGCTCCCATAGCTCTCTTACTCGCTTGACAAAACCTTGAAACTTTGTATTGATTTTATTTTTCTTGTCCCTCTCTTGTTGTTCTTCCTCAATTTCATCAAGATCATACATTGACCTTCTTGACCCTCCTAAATTTTGGACCCATCCATTACCTCCACATAAAACTGGACATCCTTGGTCTTCTTGGTTCCCATACATTGATATGCTTATGCAAATGAAAATGAAGTAAAGTAATCATCTCCTTCTTCGTTGGTTGGAATAATGCATGCTTGATGTTTTGATACATGATATCAAATCTCTCTTCTACTCTCATGGTTAAATACCAAAATCTATTATGGCGGGCCTCTAGAGTTCCAGTCATCTTTCTTCCTCTTCCACCAAATGCTAGCCCGATCCAGACGTCTACCAGCCTAATTGACTTTGTTTTTGAAAGTTGAATGGTGCAGGAGCACCCACACCTCACCCTCAATTTGTGATTTTTTGATGGTAAATTGGGAGGACAGTTGGTAAATTTTAGTATGTTGAGGTCTTTTTGTCTTGAATAAGGTCTAATAGAACAATCTTTTATGTACTTTGGGAATTAGTAGGTTAGGGTGGACAAATGTGCAAAAGCACTCTTGAATTAAATAATTGTTGATATTGCCATAAAGGAAAATTATGTAAAAAGTAGGTGGGAGTGCAGAGAAAGAGTCTAAAAGTTATGTTATAAGGGTGTCTAAGTGGTCCTAGGCCTTTAGAATATTAAATTTGCATGATAAAGCTTAGTAAGCAAAACCATTCTTAAATAATAAATACTAGTATTTGTAGGCTTAATAAGGGTTTGGTGGTTCAAAGGTAGTTATGGGCATTGAAGGGAGATTATTCTCATTTGAAATGTATTAAAAACATCATTCAAGCCTGAATGGTGGTTCAATCAATAGTTTTTTTGAAGATTGGTGCTCTTCACAATGCCTAAAACTGTGGAATTTCAACATTTTTCTAAGTTTTCAGTTTCTTTTCTCTGTGTACGGCCTAGTACAGGCCTCTTACAAAAAGAAATTCATGAAAAATTGTGGTGGTAGGTCTTAACCTAGATTTCAATCTATTTTGATACACCTTTGGTTGTTTTAGTAAAAGGAAAATCCATTTTTCTTTATTCAGCCTGTATAGACTAGCAGGGTCTGAGTTTACTTTAATTTTTGTGATGGAGCCCTTCCTCGTACTATGGTGAATTGTGACTTAGAGGAAATATTTAAAATGTGTTGTTTTCAAGTTTCCTTAACTCTTTTAATAATAGTAAGGTGTTTATAGGGCTGGTGATGTTGTTTTAGGTTGAGAATGTGAGATTTCATTGCTACAGATCGTCTCTGGGATTTAATCATTTGTACCACATGGTTTATGTGCTTTGAATCGTTGCATCTAAAGGAAATTTCATCAACATAAATATTGCTACTCTCTAAAGGTTAACAATCCAATCTCACTAATAGTACATTTACAACCATATTCAATGATTTTTTCCTTAAAAAGCTACAAATTTAAATATTGACTTAAATATAGCCTTGAGGCTTCCGCGTCACATACAAATGATTCTACATCTTTCCAATCATGCCTAACTATTCTTTTTGTAACTAACATGACTTATTACATTATAAATCAATTGTGGATGTGTTATGACCTTATTCAATTGACAAAACTCATAACACAAAACTAACTTAAAATATTTCCGTGAACCAAATTTGCTCAATAACCTTGGTGCCCCTACACCAAATTTCATTATTTCAGTAAATGTCATTACAAGAAAATCTCATTACAATGCCTTAGGTACTCTGTTCTCAAGATATTTTACAATGTCACTCATACATTTGAGATTCTTTTATAATGTCTACATCATAGGTTCTCATTTAGAGGTTAACTTCAAATGAGAAACTTGAGATTCCCTCACAAAGCTTCGCACACTCTTTTATAATGGCTTGAAATCAAAATTGAGATTTGTCAAGATCATTAAAATAAGGATGTTGCATTGCTTTTTTGGCTGAGATTCTCTTCGATGGCTCCAAAATCAACATTTTCTGCAAGGAGAGACCAATCAATTTTTACTAGTTTAGTTACAGATAGGCAAAGTAAAAGAATAAAAAGAAACAACTCATGTCCAAAATGGAAATGAAATGAAAATAGATGGAAGGCACTTATAGATAGGCATGGCAGTCTCTCAACTTAGTCACTCTTGCTCATACATCTTCACTGCGAGTTCCAAGATACCTATTGCACACAACACCTCTCATGAATCTAGAATATCTTGAAATTCGAGATGCTCCTATAATGTCTACATCATAGGTGCTCATGATAAGGTTAACTTCAAATGAATAACTTGAAATTCCCTCACCAAGCTTCACACACACTTTTGTAATGGCTGAACATCATAATTGAGATTTGGCTTCATAATCAAAATAGGGGTGTTGCATTGCTTTTATGCCTGAGATTCTCTTGGATGGCTCATAAGTCTGCATTTTCTGCAAGGGGACACCATTTAATGTTTACCGGGTTACTTACAGATACGCAAAGTAAAATAAGACATGATAGCATTGACATCAAACAAATTAACGTGGATTCAAGTATAAATTAATAAGAACCATTGTGCATATACTTACAAATTAATCCAATGAACCATCTGTATCTGCTCTACTCTTTATTGTGTCAAGTATTGCCTCATGGTCAGACTCACAGACCTTCCACAAGGTCTTGTTCAAAGGTCTACCCCCATATTTTCTCAAACGAACATTGATGCCACAACAAGGTTTGAGTAATGAAGAATCTTACGATGTGTGTCAAAGTCCTCAAACAACCAATGTTTAACACTCTTATGTGGGTACCTTCTAAGCCACGTTCCATTAACAACAATTGAGCTTGTAGGGTATTCAATGTTTTCTCCATCTATAACTAGGGCTTCCAATTTCTTTTTGGCCTCAACACAATGACACAAGTAATAGTTTGTTCCCTCTTCATTTTCTTCATCTACAATAACTGCATAAACATGCCCTGAATTGATATGTGCATAAAATCACTTGAAATTAGTCAACATTACGAATACAGTACAAAGTAAGATAATATGGAATTTGAAAAACTAAGCAAGTAGATATATTACCTGGTTGAACTATATATGATACGTGGTCAAAGTCGACCGATGATTCCATCTGTGTTAGTTCCAATGTCGTCGGAGGGCGATATGTGTGAAGTGGGGTAAGATAACTTGTCAACCATTTGTCAACCCACTCCCCTGACTCACAATCATTCCAGGCTTACATTGTACATGATGAACAAAAGCATGCCATCTTACGTGTATCGATAATCCATGAACTTGCATTTGAGCTAAGGAAAGAGTGTAGCTCACTCGATCCTGTTAGTGTACAACAATCCTCATATGGTACAATGTTAGTATCATCTATCAACCAAAAAAATCTACGAACTGAAGATGTACCTTCATTACCTAGACCCATCGAAGCATTACACCACTCGACAATTGAACTAGCATCTGTCAACTTTGCACTATCTGTATACTTTAACTCTTCTCATGCTAATGCTCTTTTCACGAATGCTCTTGCACCATCATGCTCCCCCTTTCCATGCTCGGCCTCACAAAAGTTCCACATATGTTGAACACTTGTAGTGAGATGCATCCTGCACAACCAGTAGAACATGCGCGCATTCTTGAACTATGTTACACAGTTATCCGACCATATTATATGCCGATCATATGTTATGCCCCTCCGAGCCAAATCACTATAGAACATCTAGCAGCAACCTTGCACGAATGATCTATATAGGATCTAGACTAAATTGCAGAAATGAATGCTTAATTTTTACAATGCTTTTACAATGATTATTTCAAGTTAATTAAATCGAAATTAACTTAAGGAAATAACAGAATGAAAGTAATAACAAGGTGATTTAACAGAAAGGAAGGAAATGAGAGACAAAAAGAGAGAGAAGAAGAGAAGTGCAAACAACGTTTGATAACGGAGTTCGTCACGAAAGTGACTACGTCTCCGGGTCCACTCCAATAGAGAGACCGATCCGATTAACTCCAAAATCGATTACAAAGCACCACAATCATTCTCCAAGCACTTCGGCAGCATAACAACACTCTGACGTGCGAGAATGACTCAAAGAATCTCCACAAGACCTCTCTTTCGATTATCTCCACAGCTTCAAGACTTCGTCACCTGAAAGAAAACTTTTTGATTCCAACTCTCACCTTACACCCCTTTAAATACATAAAATTTGCTCAAATTGGTTACTAACCAATTGATTTACAAGATATTCCTTATCTCTCCAAAATTACATAAAAATCTCCTTTACTTAGTAAAAATATTTAAAAATCTTCCCCTAATAACATAATAATCTTTAAAAAAATCCCCCTTATCAAAAATAAATCTCCTATAATAACCATTAAATGGTTATTACGCCCCATCACATATTTCATTACGGGCTTTTATTGTTTGGGAGATTTTTTTTGTATCTAATTTAGAACTTGGGAAATAGCCTTTTTAAGGCTTTTAGTTAGGAATATCCCCTAAACTCACAATAATAAAAATCCGCGCCACATATATTTCAAATTGTTCGCGGGGTGTATCGGTGGCAATAGATTTTATTACACCGGCGGTTCCGGGTTCAACTCCCAGCCGTCGGCTTTTAACAAACAAATTTTAACAAAGTTATAACAAAACAAAGCTAACTCCCCATATGGTTGAGCGCTCGGATTTGGTGCAACGGTCGCGCGAATTGCTCGGAGCTGTGAGGTTGGGTGTTCAAATCCCCAACAAACCTTTTTAACAAACAAATCAGATAGATTGTAACCGCCGATGAAGGGAAAAAGATGGGGCCACGTGTCGCATCAGGAGGATGCCACGTGGCCAGCCCTCATTGGGTGATCTTCGAGACGTGTCGCTGACGCAGATTCCGAGTAAGATGCTGACTGTGTACTGAGTGATGACATGGCATGCTGACTAGACACTGACTGTACTGCCACATGGCAGAATATGATTCACTGAGAGAAACACGTCACTGCCACCTATATGCTGACTCAAACGACGACGTGGACGATGACTGTGTGCTGACTGGGCGTACGAACTGCCAAATGGACCTGCTGACTGAGCGTACGGACTGCCACGTGTCACTGTGCAATTGGTCCGTACAATGCTGAAATGGATGCCACGTGTCAGAGTCCGGTTTGTCCATTTCACTCCGTCCGTACAGTACGGGATGCTGACGTCAGCATCCGTACGGTCAAAGTCAACCATTCATAGCAAGATCTTTGACTGCCAATATCTTGCGCCTATGATGTCGGATTTCGACGAAACGAGTTGCGTTGGAAATCTTGCGACGAGCTCTTCCCGATGATGCCAAATTTGACAACTTTTGACGACATCATTTTTTTTCGCTACCTGAACGCCCTCTGTTCCTAGTTTGACCAAAGGTTTGACTGGCCATAACTCGTGCAAACAGACTCCTTTTCGCTCTGTTCGAGTTGCGTTGGAACTAGGACACTGAGATCTTTCTGATGGTGCAGATTCTGGAGAGAAACGAGACACTTCAATTTTCACTGAAAAATGTCCACCGGATCAATGAACTTTGGAGAATTTGTGCAATCATCACTAATATAAAATTGATACTCCCTCAATACCTTCCTTTGGTCCTCTGTACTATCAGCTACATGAATGAATGTTCTGTGCACAAATATCGAAACCTGTGTGGAGTTGTAATACTGTGACTGCACCTCACACTATGGCTATAGAGTGTAGTTCTCTGCAAAATCAACCACTGATACTATGCTGCCAATTGGAAAGGTGTCCTTGCATAGCTTGAATTGTGTGTCCAGCCATCAGGCTCTATGGGTATGCCTTGCATACCCATACACTAGATTCTCATGAAACATGGACATAAATTGATACACTAGAATCTTCTCAATAACCAAATCACACCTTTTTGCTTGAGACCCATCTTTTGTAGCATATGCCACTATTTTATACTTCCCAAAGTCTACTAGTTTATGCCCCACCTCATCTGTGCTTTCCATATGTTGACATACTGGCATTTGTTGCAAGCCACTGCAACGTTTGCATGAACCATCCAAGCATGTTGTCCTATAGAATATTTGGCCATCCTCTATTTGACATAATTTTTTGATAAGAACTCTCTTGAAGATTTTGGTGGGGCTTCTATGCCACAATCCTGCAAAACATCATTAGTATGCAAATCTAAACATATAGAACGATAAACATCATAATGGTTAGCGAATTCAATATGTAGTCTACAACAAGAAGTAGTGCATGTGTGATTTATCTTGACATAAAAAGATTTAAGCATTTCAAAAAATCTTTGAGAAATACTAATTTGAGGATAGGGCAGGTGCATGAAGTTGGGTAGCAATTTCGTGGCCATTTTCTAAAAAATGTTTGAAAACTCATAACACAAGCGCGTTATAACATGCTCGCGTTATTGCACATTGAAAACAAAAAAAAAGAGGTGAAAGTCTTCATTTTCACTTCGACTATTTTCTTCTTCCCGCAACCAAAACCCCCAACTTTTGCACTCATATTCTAAGAGGTATTGGGCACAAATCTTCAATAAGAGTTGTTATTTCTTTGCAAGGATGGCGCCACAATGACGAAGAGGTGGGAGAGGTAAGTATTGTTTGTTGTTTGTTTTGAATTTCTTAGTTTTAGGTTGATTTTGTTAGTTTTAGGTTATATTTGATATATATTTATTTAAATTTGTAGGAGATGCAAATGAACCCGCAAACCCACAAAATCCTCAACAAAAAGAGCAACCAAATCCTAAAGAAAAAAATCCTCAACAAGAAAATAAACCTCAACAACAACCTCCTCCACCAATCACTCAACACCCTCCTGGCACTCAACAAAATTTAATGAGTGAGATTGAGAACAACAAAAAACAAATTGAGCATTTTATTAGAAGGTTGAGTGATCCAAATGGTTCAACCACAAAAAGAATGACCCTCGCAAATTCATTGAAAGATATGTTAAAAAATGTAGATTCAATTAGCAAACAAAAAACTGGATGGCAAGATAGGAGGCAGGCGGCTAGGGCATATTATGCGGATAAAATATCATATAAACAAGTAAAGGATTTACAAATTACAAAAGGTGATTTGTGCTCATCATTCACTGACCCACGCACAAATCAAAATCTTAGCCTCTATGCAAAGAGGTTTCCTATTCATTGGTGCCACCACCAAGAGATTAGGAACCGTTTTTATGATAGGTGGTACATGGTCTTTGATGACTGAGCGTGCAACAATTGTGAAGTCCCCTAGTATTTTCTTAGGAAACTATACAGTGAGTTCATATTGAACAAAATCCTAAATTATTTTGATATGAGGGACTTCCAGGGGAGAGGTAGGCGGTTGGCTCAGGCTAGGCCCAGTGCACAGCTGGATCCTACGCAGCAAGGGAGATGAGCTCTTGCTAGGCCACCTCATGAGCACATTATCATGCATGTCGTCGCAAAGGAGAGTGTTGACGTAGAGACATTGCAAGCAATCAACACTTTGACCTAGAGTGTCATCCATTATACTAGCCCTATTCTACAGTGCCATCTAGGGTATTCTTCAAGTGGTGGCCTTCGAACCCATGTGTGTCAATCTTGCGGGGCGACTTGTTCATATGACCCCACCAACACTTAGGAGGTTGCTATGCAGGATCCGTATGCAGCTACAAAGATGGAGAGGGCGGCTGACATTTTGCATGATGTGTATGGCATTGATACTCAAGTAAAAGTTAGCATGTTCATTGAATTTAATTTATTAAATTTTGATTTTGAAATGCAAGATTAACTAATTTAGTTTTATTATTTTAATAAAATTGCAAGGTCACAGTGTTGAGACTAGATACACCCGCCCTCCACCTACTTATTTCTGCAGTACACCTATCGACGGGGTATGTAACTAATAAACAACTATAAATTTATTACATGTTAATAGTATTGTTTTACAAATTGTATTTTAATATGTGATTTTGGATGTTGAACAAGGTAATATTGGAGGTTTCGAGGGAACACCTCCCAGTGCTAGTAGATTTACTCAAACCTACATGCAGGTAATAAAATAAAGAGTTTAACTAATGAATTGTACTTAATAGATTTGTGTAGTTTATATTCATATCATTGGTTACGTTGCATTTCACATCATTCAAACTCAAAGCATTACTTCACATTCCATAACTAATAACTAGATGTTGATAGATGACAAATTTTCAACTATAATATAGTTGTTTAGAAAGTCAACATAAGCAGTGATGCAATTTCTTCACATGGAGGCAAGTGCTTGTAAAGGTGCACCTACACGACAAACTATGGATGCTTGGAAAAAATATATGAAACCATAATAGTAAGCAATAGCATAGACAAGGCAGTTAGTAGTTTGAAAAAATGCCTCAAAGAAATGTGATCTCATGGTGATGGAATTCCATTCCATCACCATGAGACCACATTTCTTCGACGCATTTCCTCAAAATGTGCACAACCTTTTCTATGATACCACATTTTTCATACATGTGCACCAAAGCATTTTATCAAAATACTCACTTCCTTGCTGCTATGGCTAAAAGCCTAAAATAGGTGCTTACCAACAAACTATGGATGCTTGGAAAAATATCTATCAAAGCATAATAGTAAGCAATAATACCATAGAGAAAGCAATGAACTTTTTGAAAAAATTCTTGAAAGAAATGTGTTCTTATGGTGATGGAATGCCATGACGTGCATTTGTTTGTAATGGCATTCCATCGCCATGAGACCCCATTTATTTTGAGGCATTTTTTCAAATAGTTCACTACTTTCTCTATGCCACCACATTTATCATACATGTCTGTGAAAGAATTTAATCAAACGATTCAGCGGCTTGCTACTATGGGTAAAAGCCTAAAAACAAGTCCTTTCGAACAAGATATGGATAGGGAAAATAGTAAGCATGATAATAAGAAATATATAGTTTAATAAGTACTCAAAATTTTGTTCATTAAATCTCATACATTATAAGTCATGACGTGGATCGCTATTGTAACTTTTTTTTGATTGAATAATTGTTGTTTTATTTTCAGATGTTGGTTGTGGAAACACCTACAAATGTTATGAGGGCAATGGATATCGGTGTTTCATCCGCTATACAATCCTCGATGGCTCTGATAAGGGAGGTATGAGGAAAATTACTAAATTTCAATTTACATTTGTTGTAATAGATGTTAGTTCTTGTGAAAAATCAAACCAAATTATTGATTTGTAGTCTAATTTCTATTTGGATGGTTTATACAAGGCTTAAGCACACCTCAACATCGGTGTGCGAATATTTCCCTCGTGGAGAGTGATCATGATATGGCCGTAAGTGATTATTTTTTTAAATATATCATTTTTTATAATGTAATTTCTATATATTAATGTCTTTACTTCTTATTGTAACAGTTAAAACTTCACCAAAAAATTAACTGTACTAGGAGTAGCAGGAGCACTCCTCAATTACAACACAAATGAGTGACAGACCTATCACCATCCAATCAACAAGCAAAGGGCAAGAGATTATTTCAAGAGCCTTGAGAGCAATGACTTTTGATTCCTAAGCCCTTTGTTGTATGCCTACATAGCAGTTTTGTATATATTTTGTATTGGATATATTTGACAGTGTATGCCTATATGGCATTCTCGTAAGCCTATATGGCTATTTTGTACCTATATTTTATACTTATATCGACATATATTGATGTATGCGTACATGGAGATCCTTCATTAGCATGTTGACAAGTGGCACAATGCCATTGGTCCCTTCTTTAATCCCACATTCATCCTATTCTTCATTCTTCAAACCTTCTTCATTATAAATAGAGGTCTTCTCTATTGATTTGGGATCCACAAGTTGAGAGAACTTCATGCAAATACATTATAGTCATTTGAACTCCAAGCATCCATGATCTCATCCACATTTTCATCCAAGTTAGCATAGAATTCATCATCCATAGCAAGGTTATTGGCATTTCGCACAAAGAATCAATCAATCATCATCAAGCTTATCAAGGGATTGGGAATAGGCTCCTTTCCACATCAAAGAAACATCAATCCCCCTATGGGATGCTGGTTTGAACATTAGAATAGTATTTCATTAGTAATTTATTTGGTATTTTACTTTGTTTTCATGTTTTTGTGCTCAAATGAATTTCATAGGGAATGTTTGTTTACACTTGTTTAAGGACTAATGTTTGATTGTTTGTCCATGTTTGAGAAGGTCTAGGAAAATCATTCTACATTTGGTGCTAGGAGGGCATAAATTTCAAAATTAACACATTTTTTTAATCTATTTCCATAGTTTTTTTTGTTTTCTATCTTTCTAGGTTGCAGCGACGCTAAAAAGACAAACAGTGATGCAAACGTGGTCCTTGTTTTCCACAGAGTGATGCTGAAATCATAAAACAACGACACAATCATTCTAGCATAGCTATATAGTGATGCTGCCTCTGTATTCAAATGGCGACGCTATTGAACATTTTTGCTTTTATAGTCAATCTTAAAATAATCATATCTTGGTCATACGGAGGTCTTTTTCAAAGATTTTTTTTTTGAAATGGGATAGAATTTTATAAGCTATGCAATGGTGTAGGTGTATCTTAACTTTTATAGAGTTAAAATTTTCAAATTTTCACCTAATGTCAAATCACAATGAAACTTGGTTTAAGTTTTAGGATTTCTATGCTTAATCATTTATCTAAACCTCATATCTTTTTGTTTCTTGATTTCATCTAACATTTGGAGCTTGGATTGCAGGTTTTAAAGGATCATGGAGCATGGACATGAAAGAAAAAGCATTTGATACTCATTGCAATAGTGTTTTTAAACACTCATGGGAAAATAACCTATCATATATTTTGCTTTCATGCTTTAGGACCAACCAGAATTATCTTGGGCATAAAATTAACCTACAACTCAAGATTTGTCAAGTTGGTTAAAATTGAACCTTAGACACTTACTAGAATTTTGATTTGGGACTAAAATTGAACAATCAACTTCACACTCAAGTTTGGTGCTTTAAAAAAAACTCTATTGCTTTTGAGGTCTAAAATGAATATGTGCTTATTTTATTTTGTAATCTTTTTTACAAACTAATACCATCAAAATGCATATGCACTTCTCTCACGCTTCACAACGATCTTGAGAATCAAAAGAATTTTGGTGATATTAGGTTGTCTAGAAGATTTCCTCCACATTTCAAATTTGGGTTTTAAAATTGAACAAAGCTTGCTAGTGTGAGAAAAGCTATCGCGCGTGTTCTCTCCTTGTTCACACAAACAAGGATTGATTGAACTATGGATGTACTTACTCACTTGTGTTCATCTTTAGAGGGCCTTCCTTGGTGGGAAAAAGTACTCACCCCAAGGGAATGACCCAAGCGATAACAAGCATAAGTCAGGCTCTTCCGAACTGCTATACAAATTTGTGGTTGCAAGGAAAGTTTGCAATCAACAAAGTGATGCATGACAGCTCTCCCCTAGTATCTTTATGATGTGTAAAGCCCTTGTTCTAAGGGTTGGGAGACCTCTTGAGGAAGTTTATTATTGTGTGCTTTTAACTAGATTCCCTTATTATGAACCCTTGTGTAGTGGCCAAAAATCCCAATATTTGTTGGCGTCAGGAGGTCGGACCTCCAGAGCCGTCCCACATATTTGTGGTTCTTTGTAGAGATGAAAAGTTCATCATGGGAGATTCATGAAAATTGAAGCTTGGTTGATCCATAGAAGTGAGTGTCATGGAGGGGAGCTAGTGTGGTCAAGCTTCTAATCATCCACTCTGAATAAGCACACCTGGATTTATCCAAGTGGGAATTCAACAAATATTTTCTTTTCCATCCTAGGATTATGCAATCTTTGAGTCAGTTAAACACATTGCTTGGATCCAAAATCTTGAAAACAAACAGTTAACAAGGTCATCAAAATTCAAACCCTTTAGTAGAAGCAAATACCTTTGAAAGGTTCAAGTATTACTGCTTGTCCCTAGGGATTTATCCTTAGAGGCTTCTAAATATTTGGGCCTATTTCTCAATTTTCTCTCTCTAAAGTCAACATTAGGGAACTATTGCCTTGATTCTTTTGATTTCCACATAATGGACCTTGTGGGATGAAAAGGAGTTGAGACATAGACATTTAGTTTGAAAATCTAAGCAAGAAAGTGTCGATATGGTAAAAGAAATTCATTAACCAAGATTAAATCAATTGAACCCCACACATGTGCTTGTTATATTTTGTCTTATGATCTTCCAAGAAAAACATTGGTATTTTGGTTTGAACTACTCATAGGGTTAAGCATGTTCTTCACTATCTTGGTCTTATAAACAAGGTCATTTTTAGGTTCATTTAGGATCAAAATCAAACACTTCATTCATCCTAAAACTTTATCATCCCATCCCACAAACAACTTTAGAGCTTTGGAAACATTATTATCCAGACTTGGGTACATCCTTAAACCAAATCAAAATCATCTATTTAGTTAGGTGTGTGTGGATGAATCCTTCCTCACACACTTAGTTAAATTATCACCCTCTTAAACGAATTCATCCTAAGATAACATCTAACATCTTGGGATCTACAAGTCCAATATCCAAATCAAATCAAACCAATACAATCAAAATAAAATCCTAAAGTCTAGCATTGATCAAAAGTTCCTAAAATTTCAACACCCATATCACTCACCCCTTTCATCCTTCATCTCATCATTGGTCCTAAATTCCTTAGAGTTCAACAAGGTCAAAACACAAGAAGAACATGGAATATAAACTTGATTCATACATCATGAGTAATCTAAATCAACCAAACTATCAAAGCCTCAAAATTTCGATTGATTATCAAAACTCACATTTATATAATCCATACATGGCATCACTATCTCCTACAAACCTCAATGGTACAAAAAATGTGAGTATTCCCAATCTAAATTTTGGAACACCTTTCCTTATGGTAGATTTAAATCAAATTCAAAACCTAAAAATCTATCAACCAAACAATCAATGCATGAGTCTTCAATAAAACAACATTATCCCACCAAATCCATACATGCCAAATGTGAATATACCAAGTACAAGTTTACCAAACATGAACATTTCAAATCCACACTTGGTAAACTTTAGGATAGATATGTTTGTGAATCATACAAATGTTGTTCAAAGTCCAAACAATATGTTAACGACTCCATGTATTGATCCAAGTCAAGGTAACACCATGCAAAATCAAAGTTACCTAAATCAAGACAATGTGATTCCCAACCACAACAATATTCAATTTCAACCTACAATGCCAAATCTAAACATCATCCCAAATTAGAACATTTTCCAAAATCAATTTTGACATTATCCCATACAAACACCACAAGTATACATTCCAAATATGCTTGAACAAAAACTAAATCAACTATATCAAGGGTGTCAAGATCAAATTTTGCAAGATCATATTGCTATACTTAGAAAATTCATTGATTCATATCACCAAGAGACATCTCCACCCCAAAATCAATACACTCTTCCATTGGTTAAACCATGTCATCAAAGCATTGAGTTGTGTCCACAACCACATCAAGAACAATATCTCCAATGTCAAGAGGTTGGATATCAAGATCAACAACATCAACAACCAACCCAATCACCCCATCTCGAAGATCAGTCATCACATCTCCAAGATCAATCACAACTATTCATCAATGAGCACCTTGAAGATATTTCTACCTCATCCAATGATCAAATCAACATGCATCAAGTGTCACTTTTCAATCATAATCAAAATCCACCAACAATACCCAACAACAATCCAATTCGAGAAATGTTAACAACATTTGATCCTGTGATTGAAAACATTGACAATATCTAGACCACAATTGTTGAAAACAATGATCAAGATCTATCCATCAATGAGCACCTTAAAGATGTTTCAACCTCATCCACCGATCAAATCAACATACATCAAGAGTCACTCTTTAGTCATGATCAGAACCCCTCAAACAATGATCTATTTCAAGGAGTGTTAGAATTATTTGATCCTATTGACATAATCCACGATCCATCGACCAATGATCATATTGAAAATGTCTCTACATCACCTAATGAGTTAGAGGACATATCTCAAGAATTTATTCTAAAGCATGATCAAAATCTTTCACCAAAGTCTAGCAATGGTCCTTTCCAAGACATATTGACATCCTTTGACCTCATGGTTACAGATATTGAAGGAATCTTCAACTCCATACTTGATCCAAATCCACTCAAAGCTCAAGAGGATATTGATCCACTTCCTATACCTAATGAAGACATCCAAGAACCCTTTGTAAGCAATCCATCATTTGAAACTAACCCATGCCAAGAACTTGATCCAAAGCATGTCAAAATCAATTTCAAAATTAATCAAGATCAAGAATTCATATCTCCAAGATACTACTATGATCTAATGGACACTCTCCAATCTATACAAGATGTCATAAATGACGATCATATCCATATAGCACATATTCCTCCATCTACCCATGAGATGCTTCCTTTGGATGGACATGTAGATGATCTTCATTCAAAATAAGAGTCTCATACTCTTGATATCATTACCAAGGAAAAAGAGTCTCCTACTCTTAACATTTGTACACATGATCAAGATATAGAAAAATCTAGAGACATATCCGAAATGGGTCATGAAGAAGGCTTCTATAGAAGTTGTGAATCAGAAACATCCTATGAAGGCATATAAAAAATGAACCATGAGGGAGACTTTTACATGGACAGTGAATCATCAATACCTCTTGAAGAAGCATTAAAATATGATATTTCACAAGATCAAGCCAAAGATATGAATCAGGAAGTTATCCCACTTATGGAGGATCCTATCACTTATAAACTTGGATCACTTACCTTTTTTAGGGAAAGCTATCTTATCAATGAAGAAGCTATCACCTTTGAAGATCCACAATAGAGCAGAGAAGGAGTAGCACCTTGTTTCCAAGATAAATCATATCCTATTTCAAATAAAATACTTCAACAAATGAATTATCAAGGCATAGGATTAGGCCTACATGAGCAGGGTATCCTAGAACTAGTGCAGATTATTTGCAATCCTAAGCATCAAGGTCTTGGTTATTTGATAATTAAGGGATCTAAAAATATCAGTGATACCTCTATAATACTGGGGTCAATTTTATCTAGTGCAAACATCAACATAGGGAGCACGAAGAATCCTTATGATGAAACTGATGCCAATAATATAACCAACCACGTCATGAATCTTCATCCACCCATCACCCAATCCACGAATTGGGACCAACATCAAAAGAAATATTTGAATCAAAGCACAAAGAACGTTATCAAAGTAAAAGAATCTAAGGAGCATAATGGACAAATCAAATACACATGGATACTAAAGAATACAAAGATAGATCATCCCTATCAAACTCCATTAGTCAACGAGACTATGGGGAAAAATAAAAAAGGGAAAATTATCCATCAAAGATGTCTGCAAAGGAAAAAGAAGGCTTCTCAAGCAACATACAAAGTATATCAAGCGATTGGTACTAATTCCATGCACACTTCCATATCCACCTATCATTGCTCATCTTCCCAAGTTTAGAGAGTCAAAGGTTCCAAACTATCAACCAATCCATCTTTTATTCCTAAACACACTCCATCCACGCCTCCACGCATGATATCCAATTCTCACATTGACCATGTATTGGCAGCCACCCTTCATCATAAGGATTCATAAGGCACTCTATTGCAATGCGTACACAAAGATAAAGTTAACTCTAGTATCAACAAAGCAAATCAGGAATCTCAAAATTTGTATTCAAGTGCATGTATCTTGGAAAAAAAAACTTTTTTAGGCAAGATATCAATGACATAGTATGATGTAATATGATTATGGTTTTTTTTCATATGTTGTAATATTAGATATATAATAGAAAAATAAATTATTGCATGAAATAAATATAACTTTTCATTTTAAATGTCTATTTTTTGCAGAACATGGGTCTTCTAGAAGATCAAAATAATCCTCCTAATATAGATCTAGAAAATGTTGGTTCTGGTATAGATCACATGGCAGAGGATGGTGATGATGTAGATACAAAAGACATCGAGGCCAATGACAGTGATGATGATGACGATGACGATGATGATGATGATGATGATCACGATGGTGATGATGATGATGAGGCAGTTGCTGGTAGTAGCCAGTGGCATTCATGATCATATAGATTGCATCATGGATCATTACTGATATATCATTATGATGCCTCTTTTTGTGGTTACTATCATATGTATCATTTTCACAGCCTGGAGTACCATATTACTGAGTTGTATCATATTGACATGTATCATTTTGACTTATATCATTTGGAAATGTATCATCTTGACTTGTATCATTTTGAGTTAATAATTTATCATTTTTACTTATATCATTTGTACATGTATCATTTTGACTTACGTCAACTATTGGACATGCATCATTTTGACATGTTATTGATATACTAGAATATTTGACTTTCACTTGTTTTAGTTATATATGATGATGATCTTATCAGTATTGACTTGTCAATTTATATAAATTGAAAGTGGTTGATGATTTTTGGATAGACATTTATTATGTATGATGATTTTAATTTACTACTTAGGATGGACGTTGTCAAATTCAATTAAATTATATATATTTGACTCACTTGTTTTAATTATAGATGATGATCATGTTATAATAATTATCTTGTTATTTAAGCATATGAGTTAAATAATTAAATTACTTACTCTATAATCATATGAGTTAATTAAGAGGCATGATATATTTAACTAATTAAATTGAAATAAAACATATTAAATTAATAAATGGAAGCAAAACGAGAAGCATTTTTAGAAGCAAAAAAGGAAGCAACAATGGAAGCCAAACTAGAAGCAAACTAGAAACAATCTTGGAAGCAAAACTTGGCGTTATCTAGGAAGCAAAAATAGAAGCAATTCAGGTAGCAAACAAAGAAGTAACAATGGAAGCAATTTTAGAAGCAACAAAAGATGCAATAATAGAAGCCATTAGAAGCAACAAAAGACACAAAAATGGAAGCAAAGCTAGATGCAACAAACGACATTATATTAGAAGCAAAACTGGAAGCAAAACTAGAAACAAAAATGGAAGAAAAATTGGAAGCCAAACATGAAGCAAAACTGGAAGCAAAACTAAAAGCAAACCTGGACGCAACATTGGAAGAAAAACTAGAAGCGAACCTGGAAGCAACAAAAGAAGCAAAACTAGAAGCAAACTTGGAAGCAAAACTGGAAGCAAACCTAGAAGCAGCATAAGAAGCAAAGTTGGAAGGAAACCTGGAAGCAACACTGGAAGCAAAGCTGGAAGCAACACAAGAAGAAAAACTAGAAGAAAAATCGGAAGCCAAACTAGAATCTTCAAAATTTGGTGCTAAATCCGGTGCTAAATTTGGCGCTAAAGTGAAATGCAAATTGGCACCGAGTTTTGTGCCAATAGAAGTGTCCAATTCATGAAATCAAAAACACTCAATTTTGATGTTAATTTCCTATTTTATTGTAGTGAATTTTGAACCATGACTTGTGTGAGATCCATCAAATAAAGTTTCCATGTGACCTAAGCATCTATTGTTAATATGGACTCATCAGGGAAGTCAGATACCAATGGATGATCCGTTGTTGTGGGTACATCTACAAGTTGATCGAGTATGACTTGTCCTTTTAGTGTCTTTGACTCAACATACTGAATGTCATACTCACTTAATATCATGACCCATTTGGCTAATCGACTCGTTAAGGCTGCTTTGTTAAGGAGGTACTTCAAGGGATCAATCTTTGCTATGAGCTTTTTTTGGTGATTCAACATGTAGTGTCTAAGTTTTTGAGTGGAAAACACCACCACAAGGAATATGTGTTCTATAGGACTATAATTGAGATTGTATCCAACAAGTGTACGACTAATGTAATAGACTACTCTTTGTCTTCTTTCATGATCATTATGTGCTAGTAGTTCCCCCAGTGCTAATGTGGTTGTTGATATGTATATTTTGAGGTGTTTACCATCAATTGGAGGCATGAGAATAGGCAGTGTTAGTAGATAGTCCTTTATTTGTTGAAATTTCTCTTGACATTGACTAGTCCATGTAAATGGTATTCCCTTACATAGCAAGTGTTGGAATGGTTGAAATTTATCCACTAATTGAGCAACGAACCTCTGAAAGGATTGTAATTTGCCTTGTAGTGTTCATAACTAACTTATGCTCGTTGGTGGGGGCATGTCCATGATAGCCTTCACTTTCACAAGATCGACTTCAATGCCTCTACAAGAGACAATATATCCTAGGAGCTTTCCCAAGGTTACCTAAAAAATGCACTTATTTAGGTTTAATAGAACCTTGTATTCTTCCAATCTTTTGAAAATCTTATCTAGTAATCACATATGGTCACCCCTTGACAATTATTTTGCTAATAGGTCATCTACATAATCCTCCATAAGCATGTGAATGAGGTCATGAAAGACTGTAGTCATAGCTTGTTGATATGTGGCTTTGAAATTTTTCAAACCAAATGGCATAACATTCAAACAATAAGTTCCCCATGGAAAATTAAAGGTTGTCTTATGTTGGTCCTCAGGAGCAATCCTGGTCTAATTATACCTGGAGAAACCATCCATGAGTTATAACATCTCATACATTGTTGTTAGATCTACTATGATGTCGATGTTGGGCAATGGGAAGTCATCCTTAGGACATGCTTTATTTAAATCTTTGAAATCAATTCAAATTCTGATTTCGCCTATTGGTTTTGTCTTGAGCACTAGATTGGAAATCCATTTTTCATAGTCAATGGGTTGAATGAAACCAACATCTAATAACTTCTTTAGCTTCGCTTTTACCAATAGTGCAATCTGGGGATGCAATTTCCTTAACTGTTGTTTGACGGGCTTGGCATTAGGGAACAATGGTAAGTGATATAACACCAACTCGTGATCTAATCTGGGCATGTTTGCATAAGACCAAGTGAAGTTAATTTTCCTCTTTGAAAAGAAGGTATGAAATTCTAGTTTCTCTATCTCTGTCAAAGATGCCTCAAAATCGACGATTCTAGGATTCTCATTAGTACTAGTGTTGGCTTCCATGGTTTTCTCTACCATCAAGAGTGATTTCTCTTGACTTATAGGGAGTATGTACAACCCTCCATCTTTGGGTTCCGTAAAGATGTTTTTACCCTCGGGTATGCCCTTTCCTTTTACTTTTTCTAGGTCTAGAGGTGCTTTTTGGTTTTCACCTAAAGTCCTTTCCTTTTTTATTTATGATTTTCACTTTTGAGACTAGCGGGTGGGATGGACTCCTTGAAGTAGGCCGCATTGTCAAGATCTATAGCAAAACACGCTTTATGATACCCATTGGGTATACCTTCATGAAGTCCCATAAACTTGTCTATTGCTTCATCATTTTCAAATATATCTAAGTTGGGTGATCCTTGTTGATCCCAATATATTAATTGTGGGTATACTAAAGGTATTCCATCATCATTATCATTAAGGTTCAATGAATATGTAGATATGGTGAAAACAAAGGTGTCATCGGGATCCCAAAAGGAATCGATCCAAGCTTTGCTACTCATGTCTTTGGTTGGGGAATTGGAAAAGTTGAGTTCTTGGAAGGTCTCATCTAGGTCATAGTCACTAGATGTGCAGGAGTCCCACTCCCATTCATTGGAGTCAATTTCAGTAGAGTAGTCCTTAGATGTCTCAATATCTTCTAAAGCATTAGCGTCCTCACCCAAGAGCACCTTAGTATTGAGAGCACTCACTTTTAGTAGTTTGTACCCTAACCCTTTAATCTTTGGATGCTTGGGAGGCCTTAAGGACTGTGTCATTCCATTCTTATGTACACCTAGTCCACTATTTCCATCATAACCCTTACGTCTCATACTCTTGAATCCTTTACCATATTTCTTAGTTAGGATCCGTTTAGGTTCAACATCTTCTTCCTCTTTATATATCCATGTGGAAAAATCCTTTTCACTAATAGTTTCTTTGCTTAATTCTCCCCATTTTGTGAAGGTCATGGTAGGAGATGCTTAGATAATGACTTTAGGATCCTTTTTGATAGAAGAAGGTTTGTCATGGGATTTTGGAGATAAAAGTAGCTTGTCGATATAATAAGAGGTTTTCATGTGGTATTCTCCACACCCCTTGTCTTGGATCTGGATCTTGGATTCAGAAGATGGGATAGTGGACATGGATGCCTTAGTCAAAGTGGAAGGATCAATATAATGGGATGAGGTGGACGACGAGCTTTCCCAATTGATGGACACTTTTGTTTGGATGTCCCTCTTAAGTTTCTACAATATTGAAAGGGATTGGAATCACTTGTTATTGTGATTTTGGTGCCATTATGGGGAAATTTCAAGCATTGGTTGTATGTGGATGGGATAGCCTTCATGGCATGAATCCATGGTCAGCCAAGGAGGATATTGTAGGGATGATCCAAATCGAACACTTGGAATATTGTATCTAATATGGTAGGTTAAACTTTGATAGGTAATGAAATGACACCCTTAGAAGAGTGTTGTTCATCATCATAAGCCTTTATGATAATCTTCTTTGATATATTCACACAAGCCTTAGAGAATCCTAATGTCATGACCAATTTTAGGGTGAAAATATTCAATCCCGATCCAACATCTACCAGGACTCATCTAATTTTATGTTTGTTGACAAATACTTCAAGGTGTAAAGGGTCATTATGGTTAGGGTTTTCTGATGAAAAATCATGGTCGGAGAAGGTATTGTGGTGGGTGTTAGCTAAGTATCCCACCATTACCTAGAACTGATTGACATTAAGGTCTATGGGTACGAAAGTTTCTTGTAAGGATTTATCCAAGATGGAATTGTGTTCAAGAGATATGTGAAGCATTTTGAGGATAGATATTTGTGCGAGTGTCTTCCCCAAATGGTCTAAAAGATTGTATTAGCTTTTGGCAACTGTTTAGGAGGAGTTCCTTGTAAGGTTACCTTGGTTCTTTGGGTTGTAACCACACATTCTGATTGGTCTTGATGGTAATAGTAGTGACATTGTCATCTAAGGCTTGTATATTATGTATGGTATACTCATGGGCGACACAAGTGTAGTTGGCTTGGTCATTGGTCTTCGTACCTGAATTGCAGGCTTTCCCCTTCCCATGATCATGCAAAGGATTTTTTAAGATGGTGTGGTCATTGTTGGAGGTTGCTTAAGGATTTTCCACTTCTATGTCACCATTCTCAATAAGGTCTTGAATTATATTCTTAAGTTGATGACAAGATGAGGTCTTGTGCCCTTTAATGTGGTGATAATCACAAAAGGAATTTCCATCCCACCAAGATGGTTTAAAAGGACCTAGATCATAATTTTTGGATTTTGGAAGTTGTATGACATTGGATTGCAAAAGATTCTTCAAGAAAAATTCGATGGGCTCCCCTAAGGGAGTGTATTTGCATCTTGGTTGGTTATTTCTTGGAGGTCCACATCCTTGGTTATTGTGAACTGCATTTTTTGTTTGATTAGGAACATGTAGTGGGTTATTGGATATAATAGGTTCCTTAAGAGTGATTGAAGGGCCATCTTTTTTTATTGTCTTCGCATCTACTACCCCATTGTTTGTGACATTCTTGTTTTGAGCCCAATATTTTCTTGTCATTAGAGGTATTTTGGGAATTTTGGTTCTTGTTAAAGATCTTGATTTCTCCTTTAGCAATAAGTGTTTTCTCAATGGTAGTACCTTTCTCAACAAGGTCAGTAAATGTGGTACAACAATGGATTTGCAATTGGTGTTTCAATTCTGTAGGGAAAACTTTAGTGGTGAATCTTTGCAAATTGGTGAATTTTAGATATCGGCCAAGTTGAAATTGATGAATTAATCGCATCCAATAGGGTGGCCAAATTGCTCAAATTTTATAAATTATCGGTCCAATGCATGTCCATTCACCATCATTTTTTTTATGAGGCATATTTAAGTAATAAATTCACCATAACAAACTATGCGTTTCAAATGGACCAATTAATATTTTTGCTTGGAATCTTGGAACCATGTAATAAAACACCTACATATTCGCCAATACTATTAAAATAACATTATATCAGGACCCACTTTTCTAATTAAAATTTACAAATGGTTGCTTGTGAGGACCCATTTCGCCAATTAAAATTTACAAATAGTTGCTTATGAGGACCCATTTTTCCATAACATTAAAAATAATTACATTTGAGGACACATTTTACCAATTGTTGTGACACCTCCATGCTAATTGTAGGGCCATAATAGCCTTGAAAATTACAATGTATCGTTGTATAATCACGCGAGATTCACCAAATTTTTAGTATACCATTTAAAAATCCCATAGAATTTTCCAAATATGGATTGATATAAATACAATTGAAACTACCATTTATTCTTACACATTTTTTTCAATTCTCAATTTGAAAGTTGGACTTGAAACCTTGAAGTTGATTGTAGGCAAGTTACAAACTTACAACACATGCATTCCTGTATTAACGAATAGCAAGTTAGTGAAAACCTAAACTTAAAGGTGAGTGATCATTTCTTCTTAGTGTTATAAGATTTCTTTATCTCTTTTCCATTCTTGCTTCAATCTTAAAGATGACTTTGAGTAGGGAATGAGACCTCTATTCTCTATCCTTCTTAAACAAGAAGATATTTTTTTTAGGTTTTATTCAAAGTGAGAGATCAATTTGTCAAGTAGCAAGGGTAAGACTCCTCAGGGTGGTGAAGGGACTGGGAGGCCATCAAAATGCCCAAAATGTAGAGTTACCATACAGTCTTACTTTGGAATTAGCAATGCTTCTAATCCATGAGATCAAGATGGAGCTACATCATCAACTATTCGACCTAATATTAATGAACAAGGCATTCACAATACCTCACCGCCACTAGAAGATCAAGGTGAGATTGTCATTGAGTTAAATGAGTCAAATGAGGATGGCAATACTATAGAAGGTGTTCCAAGGGATACCCTGGTTAGTCAAAATGAGATAATTGACTTGGATGATGATGGTAGCAAGAAAAGAAAAGGCAAATCAAAAGAGGGGCACAATTGGGAAATGAAAAGGAATTTTTAGCTTGGTCGGTTGTCAAAGTACCCATTCATTGTATGAGTGGAGAAAGAAAACAAAGATGAGCCTCCAAAAAAATGCATGTGTACGATTTGTAGTTGGAAATGTAAAGAGACAAGAAGTTGTAGCTAAAGCTTGACTCTATAGAAAAGCATATTGGTAAAGTTTATGAAAAATAAATAATAGATGGAAAGGAACAATCATTTGTACGATGGAAATCAAAGGAAGAATGTCTTCATGTTAAGTATGCCACAGAATATGAAGAGAATAAGCAAAGAATGTTGAAGCTTACTGCATTTCAAGGTACAATTGAGGCTCAATTTGGAAAAGCAATGGAAGGAATACATCTGTCAAAAATTGTTCAGATGAGTGTTGTTTTTCATATTTTTTCCAAAGGGCGTCCTATGATAGACTACCTAGAATATTTTAATTTATTATATTTTTTAGGTTTTCCTCACTTTCCTAGCTCACATTGGTCAGTAAACGCTAGATGGGAATGTGAAAAATGTCTTGCTGCAGTGGAAAATCAATATTTAAAGGAGAAAGTAAAAGAGTCAAACTTCATTGCATTATCTTTAGATGAAGTTACTATGGTAGATAATACTTCTTGGGTCTATATGCGTGTGTATACTGTAAAACATGGCTGCCAAGCTCATCTTCTATGTGCTCATAAAATGAAGGAAAATTCAACATCACAAAATCTATTTGAACTAGTCAATAAATTTTTCAATGAAATTGTAGGTATGGATGAGTTGACAATTTCCAAAAAGTTGGTGTATGTAGGAGTTGATGGAGTTGCAGTGATGCAAGGTCAAAGAAGCGGTTTTTTCACAAAGTTACAAACCACTTGTGCACCATACATGCTTGGAATTCATTACATGACCCACAAAATAAATTTAGCATTCAAAATTGTAAGCAAGTTTCCTATAGTATCAAAATTTGAAAATCTAGTTCACGAGCTCTACGCATACTTCTGTTGAAGTCCCAAATGTTTCATAGAATTTCAAAATTTTGCTGAGGGAATAACAACAAGAAAAAATCTTCTCAAGGATGTTGATACTAGATGGATCTCCCTGCATGGAATAGCACAATGAGTTCTTGCATAATATCAATCCTTGATTGGAGTAATGTACGAGCATCGCAACATAGTAGATAAAGCTCCTGACCTCTTACATAGGTTAAGCGATATAGAGACACTCTTGACTTTAGCTAGTCTTCTCCTCATGCTAGATGAAATGAAAAATCTTGTGAAGAAGGCCCAAGACATAACTATTTATAATTATGAATATTCTAAACTACGTAGACATACATGCATGGCCCTCGATCATCTATATCTAGATCTAACAGAAGAAAGCCCAAATTATTTCATGTGGCAAAAAATTACTGATTTCATTAAGCCTGATAATTATTTACAATTTAATGCAAGTGGGAACTTATGTATCTATGTACGTGGATTTGAGATACCAATGTACCATTGTAATACAGCTAGGCACTCTATCAAAGAAGTACCTATTAGAAAGGAAGATTTTAACGACATTGTTAAATCTGTTAGTGATAATTTGAAGGAAATTGCAAAATGTCTTTCCTCAGAAAATTATGATAGATTCACTTGACATGATATACTTGAAGCCATGGGTATTGTGTATCCTCAATTTTGGGTAAACCGAGATAGCCCAAAACATTTTCATGATAAAGTAAATATCTTGATCGAACTCTTTTTGAAAAGTGTAACATATAATGAGTAGAAAATAGAAGGAATTATAAATGCAGATAAGCTTAGACAACAATGTAAGAATTTTGCAAGAAGTATGATGGACCAGTTTGATTCCATGGGCATGGAGAATTCCTTCTAACCGGGATCAATAACAAAGGTTTGGAAAAACTTAGGTCAGAGTGAAATATTGTGTGGTTCAATATCAAAATATTTCAAACTTGTTGATTTATGTCAAACAATGATATTGGGGTCGGTGGAGGATGAGAGAGTTTTCAGTTCATTGGCATTTTTGAAATCAAACTTAAGAAACAAACTAGACAAGAATTTGGAAAATTGCTTTAGGATGAAAGGAAGTACGTATAATGTCAAAAAAATTCCTTTTGAAAGGGAACTCACAATCTGGAGTTCCATATGTGAAAGAAGAGGGTTGTGCAACACTCCAATTCCAAACATTGGTATTGGTGGCAGTGGCAGTGGTAGTGGGAAAAATGAAAATGACATAATGAATGTTGAATTTGAGACGCAGGCCAAAGAAAATGAAAACCAAACTCAAAATCAAGATGACTCTTTTACATTATCTCAAGTTGAACGTCAGTTTCAGGACCCTGACTCCATTTGGGAAATGGAAGTGAATTAGCAGCTTTTAGGTATTTATACTGCATTTCATGAATCATTTTCCAAACTATAGTTGATGATATTTTATATTGTATTCCATAGTATTGAATTTGATATGCAATTCTGTATCATTTTTAAAGAGCAACACTTATCACACTACTTTTAAATTCCTATTGCATTTCCATTCACACAATCTTTGATAAATAACTGAAAGGAATATTAATCCATTCCTTGAATAGAAGCTAACAGTTCAACATCCATAACTTATAAATAATAGTTGATTATTTTTAGTCAAAAGATAGTGAATACAATATTGGAGAGCAAGATAGGTCAATATTATATTCAAAATTAGAGAAATACTCTTAATTATTTGAGTTATCTTTTGTTATTACAAAGAAAAATTACAACATTTCTTAATATCCTATATGTGCTATCAAATGGCTTACAGTAGGCATCCCAAAAGATGCTTAATTCTGGTTGTCTTTTTGATCTAGGTGTTCTATTGATTTGTGTTGGTGTAAATAAAGTCGTGTACCTAGTTTATTCATTACTAGGGGACTTATTTACACATGTTAAGTTTACATAGGTCCTAGGAAGGAATATTTCTAGGTGTTAGTTTTCATTATTTGGTATATTATCTTTTGACTTGTAACACATGTGACCTAGGTAGTTGTGTCAAGTTGTCTCATGCCATATGATTAAGACACTTGTCATAATCCTATGACATCTTGTATCTCACCTTGGCTATATAACCAAGGGATCTCTACTATATTTTACATCACATCATATCATTGAATCATATTGATAAGAATATTGTTTATTCTTGTCACATTTTATTCTCTCTCTTTGTGCTTTTCATTTGGTCTCAAGATCTTGGTAGCCATAGCCAATTCTAACATGGTATCATAGTGGGTTGGGTGCCATTGGAGAGTCTTTTTCTAAAGAGACAAGGTAAATCTTGAAAAGTTGAGTATTCTCTGCTCTTGCATCGTACGA
The DNA here is from genome assembly GCA_007258455.2 of Sequoia sempervirens. Lineage (NCBI taxonomy): Eukaryota > Viridiplantae > Streptophyta > Pinopsida > Cupressales > Cupressaceae > Sequoia > Sequoia sempervirens. The sequence continues at coordinate 507,795,768 of VDFB02271358.1, forward strand.
TGACCTGGAGAATCAAAAAATCTGGAAAGAAATACCAAATTTGGGGGGGTTACATTTGTGGCTCTTTATTGCAAGTTCATATCAAAGCTTGCTGGTGCAAATCTAATCTCACCATTGTGTTCTAAAGGTTTGAAAAAGTTTATTTTTCCTTTTGTTTCATCCAAATTGAACATATGAGGCCAAATCTATGAGGTTTTGAAGTTGAAAAGTGGTTACCAGATCCAAAAGGTAGCTTCATTTTTGGAGCATTTTGGGTCAAATCTAACCCTGCCATCGCGTCTAGAAGGGCCAAAAACCCTTAGATTGATTGTCAATTCATCCAAATCAGAGCAATTGTCTGGTGAGGAAAAAAGAATTTCCCAGGGAACCGTACAAACCCCCAGGTCACCATCATTATTGTGGTATGATTTTTCAAAAAAAAAAAATTGGTTGAAAATTTTGGATAAAATTTTTAGAAAAAATTAACTCTACCATTGAATTTTATTGTAAAGTTTTTATATTAAAAATTAAAAAAAAATGGGAAATTTCTCTACAGACCTTTTTAGAGCCATACCCTCAGGGTACAGAGGACTGCTCAGATTACTCTTGTATCGTGCTACCACGTGACCCCTTATCATTCGCCCACACCATAGCCATGGGCCCCTCTTCAAAATCAGTACCAAACCTTTTTTAATAAATCAGGCTTCATTTAAATATCCTACAAGTATGCTTGAGCAGATTTTTTTAAATAAAAGTTGGCAATATCTTTAATAAATTCAACATCCATAAAAAACCTGTGGACTATCAAAGAGGTACGTTGGCATCAACGATTTCAAGGAACATTCCCATCATACATTATTGATTCCCATCCGACCAATGAGAGAATATTCGTAGAGAATATTTCGATTCAAAGAATATACTGCCAGAAGAGAATATACCTGTGACGTGCCAGAACATCAAATTTAATTGCATAAGTTGTTGATGTCATCACTTATCAACGATGATGTTAGTGGGCTAAATTTTTTTTCCTCCTATCCAATGAACTTTTCAATTTTGTAGTCTAACTTTGAAGCTCGATATCTTGCTCCTTTTGAATCCTTTTTTTAAGATTTTTTTTTTATTTGGGCTAATTTTTCATGCTCTTCATAGTGGTGCAATCATTTTTTGGTTTTGGTCTCTGGTTTTTATAGAATTTATAGATTCTCATAGGTGTTGTTGCTTCATCCTCATTTTGGGAACTTTGGGAGCTCATATCTTACCCCTACGACAACATTTTTGGGTGATTTTTTTTTGAAAGTGCATGTTTTTTCATGTAATTTCCAGTGGTGTAATCAGTTTGACTCATCTACTATAAAAATTTTACTTTAAACTTGTCGCCCATTTTTGGAATTTTCATGTACCAAGATCAAGACCACTTCACAATTTTTGGCAAGTGGCAACTGTAAATACACTAAACATAAAGTGCCAAATCAGATATTGCTTGGGTGTTTCATGATTGAGTAATTTGGAGGGGTAATCTTTTTCCTTTGTTGGATTATGTCTCTTGATTGGTCTATTGTGTGACTAAAGTTTAGGATCTTAATATGGGAATCAAAAAACATCCTGCAATAATAAGGTTAAATCGATGGAGCTTTAAGTCTTTGTGAGATGGAATCCTGACACATTGTAGGTGGCTTAATCTTTTTCCATATCTCTATGAACTAGTTCCTAAACCTTCATCAAAGTGGAAGAGAGTTGTGTGGGACATAAAAATAGAACATATTCTGGGAGTAATTGGTTGTAGTTGTGATATTGATACATAAATGACCACTAATGGTATTGAGATCTCTCATGACCTTATGACCAAAATTTGGGAGATGTATGGAGACTCAAATGAACCTCTATTCCCAAAGGATCATATTGTGGATTTTCTTGTTCCATTTGTAGAGTTTTGGCCTATTGATGATAAATCAACTAAAACACTTGTTGATTGGGAAATGTATGGTAGTTTTGCTGACATAGAAACTTCTCCTCCTACAGAGACATCTATTGAGACTTCAGTTTCTATGGCTCCTAATCCATATTTAGAGGGTTCTTCTTCTTCATCTATGAGTCAACATCTTGAGGCTAAGGACTCTTGTAATCCAACATTGTTAGAATCATCTACTATTGTACCTGAGGACACTTGTGATTCAACAGTTTTGGATCCTTGTGATTCAGTGCAGTAGGACATATATAGTTTTCTAGAGATGGCTACTTATGATGACTTCTTGAAAGGTATTTCAAACTTGTTTTTGGAGTCCCATATTGCAAATTTGGGAGACATCATCGATAGCATTCATCTTCTCTTTAATGAAGTTGCTTCTTCTTCAGTTGTTGCAAGGGAACACCTTGACCCTCTTGTTCAATCTCTACATGATCATTCTTTGCAGTTTGACGTGACTATGGATACTTTTGGACAGCATTTTAAGGAGAATTCTTTGTCTTTAGAGGGGATATCATTATCTTTGGATCATATTTCTACATTCAATTCTACTAGATTTTGGATTGTCCTCTTCAAAAATGTAGCCTAGAACACACATTTGGAGTGTGTCATCTTTCAACATCGACATGGTGACACTTGATCATGCTTTAGAGACATCATCATACACCATCCACCTTCCTGACATCCTACATACATTCATGGTTTTGTTTCTTCCTAAGGGGAGAAATGTTGTTTGGTGAGATTGGATCATCTTCAACATTCAATGTTGATCTTCTACCATCATTGCAGGAGACTCAACATTGAGCGGGGGTTGCTTTGTCTCTCTTCTTCATCTCTCTTATGGGGGGTCTTTTTCCTCACATGGGGTTTTGGCCTTCTCATGCATCATTTAGAGCAGTTTTTTTTTGTATTTCATCTCTCTTTCGGGGAGGAGTTTTGTCCCACTGGTTTTTCTCCTTTTCTCTATTTGTGAGAGATTTATTTGTCATTTCATTTGCATATGTACATGGGTACCTAACATGGCCTACTATTTGGGACCCATCCTTGCATATTTGTGTCATTTGCATAATAATCCTCTACTCCCTAAGTTGCACTTAAGGGGGGTGTTGATGTAAATAAAGTCTTGTACCTAGTTTATTCATTACTAGGGGACTTATTTACACATGTTAAGTTTACGTAGGTCCTAGGAAGGAATCTTTATAGAAGGTGTTAGCTGTCATTAGTTGTTATCTTATCTTTTGACTTGTAACACATGTGACCTAGGTAGTTGTGTCATGTTGTCTCATGTCATATGATTAAGGCACTTGTCATAATCCTATGACATCGTCTATCTCACCTTGGCTATATAACCAATGGATCTCTACATTGTACATCACATCATATCATTGAATCACGTTCTATTCTCTCTTTTTGTGCTTTCCATTTGGTCTCAAGATCTTGGTAGCCATATCCAATTCTAACAATTTGGAATGTTTCATAAGGCTTAGGGTTCTAGGGTTTGTGTGTTCTAAACCATCTCAAAAACCCTAGGTGTCTTTTCCTTTTACCTACATTCTAATAATCTAATACGAAGTTGATTGGGTTTTACCCATTTCTGGTCTCTTAAGTCATATCTTATGACTTTGTGTTTGTTTACTCACCAGCCCCTTGAGCCTAGTGTTCCCGATTGCTACCCGTAGAATCCTTATAAATCTTTCCTTGTCTTATGCGGTTTATAAAATTCTTTAATTCTTGTTCTTTCCCTAAGTTTGGGTTTTAATATTTGCTCAATATCGTTCATGTTATAAACTTAGGCAGGTGGCCCCTTTTAAGTCATGTAATAAGTGCACATGCTTATTAAAATCCTTTTTTATGGCCAATAGTGGTATGGTGTGATGGTTAAGGTGTTGTGTTGTTATTCTTACCATCAAGGTTCAAACCACATTGAGGTGTAATTGTTGATAATTTATATTGGGAATGAGGTCTTCCATTTTTTACCTCACTAGTTCATAGCTCTGGATCAAAAGCGTTTAACATTTATCTTAATAATAAAACATTCCTTTGTTATACTTGGTGGGTCCCATTGACTATTTTCTATTAGTTCCCCTCCATCCCACAAGATTAAAATAATCAAATTAAGGAGTCGTTGGGATAGCGGGAAGGTGACACCTGGCCACCTTTTTTGTGGGTCCTACCACTGCTCGAAGGCACTAATGATTAAAAGTGTTCAAATCATTGGTTACTATGGTTTATGATAAATAAATCTCAGCTATTCCTCACCTCCCTACTTTTGTAAGATGCACATGCTTTAAACCCAGAGGGGAAGCGGGGAGGTTGACACGTAGATAGTTTCAACGCTTGTGGAGATGGTGGAGCCCACGAAGTGACATGGAGATAAATCCACATGGAATTTTTTGGTTGGTCAATGGTGACAACCATTTGTAGTCATATTTTCAAAATTATTTGACCGAATCTAAGTCGTTTATTGGGCCATCTCACTGCGAGATTGGCAGTTAAAATCTAAAGTTCAAGATTGAGGGAAAATGAGTTGTATCATCCGTTATGGTTTGCACAAGCAAACCATAATGGCGGATATGATGCAGAGCTACCAAAATGCCAATTGGTATGTTTTAAAGCCATAAAACTTTCTTTAAAGTATAATTGCAAACTGTTAAAGCATTTAACGAATCTAACAAGTTCTCACTAAAATTTTCAAGCTTGTTCGATGACAAGAATTAGGGTTTTCAAGCATCCACAAAACTAGTAAGTAAAACTGTTATCATGCTTCTTAGTTGTTTAAAAATTTGTTGTAAGTGCTTTTTCTATCATTTTGTCATTAGGGTTTCTAGTTTCATTGCATTTCTTTTAAGGTTTAACGTTTAATTCAAATGATTAGCCTATTTATTCCTATTATTGCCTTGCATCAACCCATACCCTAGTTGTAAGCTTGCAATTTGCTGAGTAGTAAACCCTAGTTTGCACAAACCTTGTTACTATGGCACAAAAAGTCAAAGCATCTACATCAAAACACCAATCTTTTGAGTCGAAGCTTGTTGTGAGACCTTTGTCATAAGACTTAAATGAACAATTGGTATCTTCAACCTCTGAGAAATCAAAGGGACAACATATGTACTTCGGCCTTGGAACTAAATTTGGCATCATTGATTATTATTGTACAATTAAAGATGTTTCCCTACCGTACTTTGGATGGAGTCTTTTCCATGGATGATTTGGAAATAGGAATGTTGGTATCCCTTTATGCAACCATTGGAGGTTGGACATGGGTAAACTGGTTGTACCCAACATGTTCATAGATATTGATCTTCTCAAAGAAATTGTTGTGATCTATGACCCTCTGGTTAGGGTTGTTAGAGCTCATGATGGACAGAATCCAGTATGGGTTAATAAGGAATAAGTTGTTTATGTGTTCAAGTTGAAAACTTGGAGCAATGATATGGTTAAGATTGATGAGTAGATGTTGAGGGAGGAATACAAAAGGGTAAAACACAAATTTAGGGTGTCGGTGTTGACCAATTTTCTAATATTAGTAGGGAAGGGAATCCATAAAAGAAAGATTACTTTGGGAACCTCTGATGTTGAGCCCCTCCCTATTAAGTATTTCCAACCACATTTTTAGAAGACCTTTTACTCCCTCTTCCAAATTCTAGAGTTTGATCCTGGCTCCAACTTGCCAATGGCCCATATGTACATGGATGCTAGTATCCAACACCTTAAAATAAATACCTTATATGATTTTTCCACCTATATAGCAGAGGAAATTCACAAAGGATTGGTGGCCTTGAAGGGTGGGAAACTTGGTGTCAGATTTTGGTGGTCTTCACTCTTTATGCATATGTTTCTTTTCAAAGGTCTAGACTATTTTGGTCAGGAGATGGAACTTAAAAGGGTTGTGGATGGTATTGAGATGTCGGTGCATTCATGGACCCCTATATTGGATAGGAATGAACAAAATACTGACTATGTGACTGCTACAAATCTTTTTTCCACCAAATTGAGACAAGCTCTAATGTTGGATGTACCTAGGATCCCCAAGGAGTTACATGATTTTTTGAGGCCAACTAAAATGAGGCCTGATTTGAATATTGCTCACAAATGGGGGGATGTAATCCCTTATAAAAATTGTATAGTTCTAAGGGTATTTGGCACACAATTGACACCCCACATACTCCCCAGGGAAGTGCCTTTGAGGATTGGGTTTTTGGAGGTGATGTGGTAGCTAGAGAATGTAAATGATTTCTTCCTGGATGAGAAGCAAAAGGGAGCTTTCTTCCCTACATACATTGTGTTTGCTAATTTTGTCATGATTACACATGGATGGAGAAATATTATGGACCACTATCTCAATCATTACAATATGAATATCCAAGTATACAAGACATATGACCCTGAGGGATTCATAGTTTGGTTAATGAAGAGAAATAGTGGAGGTCGGTATGCTCACACCCACACTATGCCTGATGACCTCATTAGAAATATTTTTGATCCTAATGGCCAAATTGACAAAATGAAGAAGTGGGGTGTTTTTGTGAAATTGGAAAGATAAATTAAGGTTAAGGAGCCTAATTTTGAAGCCTTTTTAGATATTAGTGACCCAATTTTAAAGATTAAAGTTGTGATACATAATTTTGACAAAGTAGTCACAATATTAAAGGAGATAAAAGTTGTGCAAGATAAGGGGAAGGCCCCTATGACGAAGGGAGAGTCTGTTGTGCAGCCTTCGAAGAAGGTGAACATATATTCAAGGAGGAAAGGCACAATAAGGAAGCATCAAACAATTGCTACTCTTGCACAACTTGGAGATTCAAAAGTGAATTCATCACAACAAAAACTACCTCCATTGTCACCATGGGATTCTTCTGCCCCTGAAATAATTGAATTGGATTCTCCAATTAGAGAATAATCTCCTCCAAGGGAGCCATGACCATCAATAAAGAAGCAAAAGGTTAAAGCTTATGGTCTGGTTGACTATCCTGCAAAGGATTCAGATGATGGAATTGCTATAACTGGTGAGGAAATAATGCAAGGGATGTCATCTCCTCAAGGGGAAATAATATCACAGAATTTGAGCCTCAGGTTGAGCAAAGCAGACCTAAGTGGAATAAATAACTATGTGGATGTCAGATTCCAAGCTTGTGAAAGCTTTATGGAAGATGATCAATTTGTCAAGACACAAGCTTTCAAGGAATACTGTTGGAGAGCAATGAAGGATGAGTATGCAACATTGGTGCAAACAAGGAGAAGTGAGAGCCCCGAGAAGCCCCAAGAGGTTGTTGAAGTCTAGATCTGGGGTGAAATGAGGGCCAAGTATTCAAACATTTCTGTAGAAGAGAGCATGGCATTGGTGAGAAAGAATGTAGTGTTGTTACTCCCAGAATGGGAGTTGGCAGCAACAATTGATTTTGACAGTGTGAGAAGACAAGCCTCCATTTTTAATATTGAAGAAGTCACATTGGATTTATAGGGGTTAGCTTTTAGTCAGTAGTGGGACACTCTTGCTATTTGGGCTTTAGCCCCAACACTAAAAATCCTAAAGTTGCAGAACCTGCCTCGGGTGTAAGAGGAGGATTAATCATAAAAAGAGTTTCAGATACATTTGCCTTGGAGGCAGCAACCATGAATGTTAATGTGGCACAATTCACCAAAGCCATAGTTCAATCATTAATGGAGGAAAGGGATAGTTTTAGAACCAAATATAATGACCTCATTGTTGAGTACAACTCGAGCCAACAAAAGATGGCTCAAATGTAAACTCAAATGGCTTTGTGGAAATAAAAATTCCAAACATTACAGCTTGGTACCTCACATGATGCAATCTTTCCTCCTCCTTCCCCGATTCTTTTACTTCCTCAAAATTATGAGGAGGCTACCCCCATTGAATTTGAAGATGTACAAATGGCACAATCAACTCCTAAATCATTAGATGCCCCTCAATTTGAGGAACTTGCCAAGGAGGAGCTGATGGAAAAGCTCAAGACTTACGAAGATAGGATGGATGATCTTGTTCATTTGAAGAATATGAAGATTGTGACAATAGTGCTTGAGAACTTGAATAAGGCAGTAGAGAAAAGATTAATCAGTATTAATGCTAATTATGCTTTGATGTTTGATGCCATTAAGAACCTTGATAGAGATAAAGAAAGTGTTATTCCTTTAATGAATAAATGGATTCCAAGGGCTCAAATGTTGAGGGATATGGTTATTGCATCCTCTCGTGATGCAAATAAGCCTCCAAAGATACTTCTAACCTTAAGATTTGTAATAGATATAACTAGTTCTCAAGGGTTGATTGTCATGGAGTCTTTAGAGGTGAGGATTAGAGAATTGGTTAAGAAGTTCAATGATTGGAATTTTTTTCTTCTTCCAGACATTCTAAATGAGAAGGGTGAAGTTAAGTCCTTGCAAGAGTGGAAAGACCAGGCAGCTCAAGCAATAACTTCCCAGTCCAAAAAATATGTGATGAAATGGATTTGGTTATATTGAGGAACAATATGGATAGGCTCATGCATACAGGGGCTTTCCTTGAATATTCTTATAAGGAGGAAAATCAAGTGGCAGTTAGGTATAGCCCATGCAGAAAAAAGGCAGGCAATATCATGGGATTTGATTGGCCTACAGAAGAGGAGTTTTCATTATGGAAGTCCAACTATATTGACATATTGGACATATAAATTGCTGCAAGTGGGAATGGGTGACATCAATTTTGGTTGGTGGTTTGCAATAACAAAGTTCAGTAGGGAAGTGCAATACATGGCATGGAACAAGTACATATTAGGCCTTGGATATATCAATTTTCAAATATTGCACTTTCTCAGCTTCAAATGTGGTGACAAGGATTGCAGATGTGGAATTACTTTGGTTTATTCTCTCTTTCACTTTATGCTTTTCTTCTACAATTTTTTAAAGCACGTGGACTACAGTGTTTGCTCGTGGAAAAGATTACTTTGCACCAACTAAAGAAGCCTTTTGGAAGGTGGGAGAATCTTCACTAGCAAAAGGAAATGGTTTTTGTCTCATATTAAATTCTCCCTCGTGTTTGGAAATGCAAATGTAACTGACTTTGGGGCCATTTTGAAATTGAAATTCAAATGTATGTCAAATGTAAATGTGACTAAATGTGTAATTTTTCATAAAGCTCATTTGCTCCCTTGTTCTTATAAAAGGGAATTCAAGGCCAATTGCACGACTCTTTGGTTGACAAAGCTTTTGAACTCGTGTAAGAGAATTTTGTAATTTAAGAACACAAAAATAGAGTTAGTGTTGAGTCTTAGGTATGAATTCAAGTCTGTAATAGGCATAATGCCAACACATTTTTGTTGTGCACTAAATATTTGTTGAGCTTCTTATAATCTAGTTTGATAGCATCAATAAATTGAAACATGCCACACAAATGATCAATCCTATGCATTATTTCATCCCAGATCTTTTGTTTCATATGCCTCATTGTTTCTCTACAAAATGCAGATAACTTATTTTGACAAGAGTTAATTTCATTTTTTGCTTTCATCAACTTTGCCTCCAATCTTTCATTTCTTTTTCTCTCTTTCTCCAATTGTTGCTCCCATTGTGCATTTCCTTTCCCAATGCTTTGTCTTAATTTTTCTAAAGTGTATTTTCCCTCATCATATTGTTTTTTTCTCTCATCTAACCTTTGCTTCAGTTCATTCACTTCTCTCTCATTTTTTTATCCTCTTTACTTGTTGATGTAGAGGTAGTTTTTTATTATTTTTTCTAATTCATTGCTCTTGTTATTTGTTGCTTTCCTCTTTGCTTTCTCATTTTCTAGGTCTACTTGTAACTTTTCTATTTGATTCTACAACCTTTTTTCTCTCTATCTTTCTTTAGCAATGGTGTGTACACCAATTCATTGTTCTTCTTTGATACATTAATTTTGTCAATATTTTTGAATCTAGAAAATTCCAATTGTAAACTGCTCACCTGAAATTCAGATCAATACATCTAATTTTCTAGTTTATTTTGAATTGGGAACAACAATTGTGTACTCCATGATTTATTTATTTTTGTTAAATGTGGGTAATGCCATGGTTGTTGTAAGCTCTAAAGTTACAACAAATGCACTCTCCATCAATTGCTTCTTTTCTTTTTTATACAATTTTGATTTCTTTTTAAACTCTTCAATGTAATCAAAACCTAGGGATGTGGGAACAATGGAATGCTTGAATGGTGAAGGAATAGGAGTACTTGCAGTTACTAATGATGTTGCAGCCACACTAACTGGTAGTGGGGAAGTGCTTGGAAATAACTCATTTGTGGTGGAAATGGTAGTGTGACTTGGACCTGTCAAAATCCTTTGCCTCTTTTGTATGCCTTGATCACCTGGTGTTTGTGTGCTATCTTGTATTGTTGTCCTCTTGTGTGTAATTTGTTTTTGTAGCACATGTTGAAGACTACTAGTACTACTACCCATACCATCGCCACTAGTGGCAGTGGTAGTTGCACTAGGTTCTCCACCATAGGCATGTTTAAGTTGTGATTGTATCTAACCTTGAGGATCAAGATTTGAAGCACTAACAAAATGAATTGTTTAAGTTGTACTTGTATGCCCTTGGTCTACTTTATTAGCTCCAAGGCCTCACTTATCAATAGGTTTTCTATGGTTCACATCTATTACTGTACAAATTCCTTGTCCTTGGGACCCCAAACCACCACCTTCATAACCCATTTTTTTCAGCTTAAACCAAGTTTGAAATTTACATGGCTTTGTTCTTCCCTATCATCATTAGATTCACCATCAGTTTCTTGATCTTCACATTCATCAGGATGCTCTATATTCCATAGTTTTCTAAACTCATGATCTTCTTTGTTATCTCCATACTCTACAAGAGTTCTTGGATCACCTAGCTCCTTCCCCATAAACTAAAAGGCAGTAATTTTTTATCATGACCATTTTTTAGCTATAACTTCCTTATCTAGAGAATCTGGCATTTTTAATCTACTAGATGGTTTATCACCTTTTTCATAAAAATTGCAGTACCTCTTGATTGTCTTTCAGTGTAATGCCATAATTTCTATTGATAATTGTTCAAAAGAAATACATTTCTCAGCAACACTTTTCTCCATTGTTATTTTGACCTCATCCCAAGAATCCTTGTTTCTCAGGTTTTCAAGCAAGGGTTTACTTTGATGTTGAATTCTACTTGAAACATTCCTATTGGCCACAATCATTGATTTAATGGTGTCACATGGATCATACTGCTAGTGACAGACAACATAAAAATTCAAAAAATTCAAAAGATCATGTGCCACACTAAATGCTTTTCTCTTGAATGTGAACCCTCTACATGAAAAAGGTAAAGAAGGAAATAAGGTCTTGTTTTGCTAACCAGAAAAGTGTAACTTTCATCAGTACTCTACATTTTCCTTGCATATTCCAATGTAAAAACCCTTTATGTCACATGTATTGGAAGTTTGTATGGCTCTACTCTTGATCCATAAAATCTTAGCATAGTATATTCTTCCATTAAGTACCAATCAACCAATTGTATTTCTTTTCCTAGTTGAATGCAATTTCTACATGACATAGGAAATCTAGGAATTGGAGTATTTGTAATTGCTTGATGCAATGGAGCCAAAAAGTAGTCTACAAAATGAATGTAGGGCTGAATCTGAAGCTTTTTGGTTTGAAACATTCCACTAAATTTGAATAGAAAAAAATAGCACAAGTAGGTTGTGAACCTAAGTATCTTAGTGGACTTTGAGTGTGCACCTCCTTTAATCATTAAAAAATGTTCATGCATGGATTCTACAATGTGTTCAATAAATTTATATTTGACAGGTTGAGATGGAAAAACAAAATGGATTTTATATACCATTTCAAAGAGGCTTGCACCCACTTCCAAATTGCTATCCAGTCTGAGGCAAAATGTTGGCATGGAAATAGTATCCTGAACCCATGGTCTAAAAATATCAAAATCATAAGGAGGCTTATGATTACCTTTCAATTTTTTTCTAACTAGAAATTTATCCTAAACTATTTTATTTATGAAATAATTTTTCTCCCTTTCATCCATTGCTTCATAATCACTAGCAAGCTTTTCTAGGTCTATGTGGAAATTTCCAAATTCTTCGGTTGTAAACCCCAACACTTTTCAGAGTTCTTCTACATTAATGGATAAAAATTATTCTTTGTTATCTTTATTAGCAATTTCTATATTTCCAAATTCTTCGGGTGAAGAGGAATCAAAAGAGGGAAATGAAGATGATGAAGAGGAGCAAACCGAAATGGAGGAGGACCAAAAGAATGATACTCTGATTGTTTTGAATACTGGGAATACTGGAAACGATAATATTGTTGATGATTCCATCATGGATTATATGAAAAGTAGACTAACATGTTTGCATGTACAAATGGAAGACATGGAGAAAGCCTTGGTCATGGTGATGAAGGTGACTAATAGGCTAATGCGAAGAGCAATGATTGGTGTGATTTCTGGACAAACAAAAATTACTACGAGGTTGAAAAAGCTGGGGAAGTCTGATGATTTGAAGGTGCCAGATGAATCAGAGGGACTTGATTGGAGGGAGTATATCTCCCTAATTGGTGAATATTGGGACTTTTTGGGAAAATGTGAGTAATGGCTTTCTGTTTTGATGCTATTTAATGACTACTCTCCTTTTTGTGTCTTTTTGCTTCCATATTTCAGACTGGTATTTCATACTAATTATTCATAGCTTTGTTATGGTTTAGGACTTGTTGGTACATGGTGGATTTGATTAATGGTCTGCATAGCTTTAAGTACTCTAGTAGTAACTTTATGTTTTTGATTAATTATGGTTGTTCTATGGTTATGGTTATTGTATATGGCCTGCGTGCCACCCTGGATGTTGTTTCTTTATGTTGGCTAGTGGTGTTGTTTCCCACCCTGTTTTTACTTTTTGTTGTTGTGGTTGTAACCATGGGATCAGGGCCCTTTCCCTACTTATCTAATTAAAAACATCATAATTTGGGGCACAAACCATCATAAATTCTAGGCAAGGGAAAACCTCATGTAACATCATGCACCCTAATCCACTTACCCACGATGCATTGGAACTATTAACTTGCATTTGGTTTGCATCCTTATTCTCAAATGAAAATATAAGTTCTAAGGTACACCTACCATAGATTTCAGGATCATAAATATCATGGTATTCATTAGTGAAACCTGGGGTTTTAAGCAATCTAGCATAATGTATTTTTTTATCTAATTTTTTCTCTACCTTTCCCAACAACTTTCTTTGGTTTGCTAGTGGTACTATTGCTAGACATGCTTATACAATGTGAAATTGTGAATTCCCTCTTAGTTCTCCTTAATTTTTCTTAAGTCTCTCAACCCTAAACCCAAACTTCAAAGTTTGACAAAATAAGATTTTAAGAAACAATGAAACGTAGCCATAGGAATTTTGTCTTTCACTTACTCGGATTTTGATTCTTGAAAAGATTGATAATGATTGGATTTTTTGGAACCCATAATATCCCTAGTGCACTACAATGAGCAATCTGAAATCTCCTTATGTGTTGAGTCTATCACTTAAAAATAAAATCACTTAGTAGTAGAAAGTTCACTTTTTTTTTAATATTAAAGTTAATGAAATGTTAACATGTTGCCACTGGACTATACAATTAGTACATTACATTTTTGTAATGAAACTTAGAAATAAATTCTCTAACAAATTCTCAACCATTGATCTTTGTAAATCTAACAATTATAGGGTAATTTCAGAGGTTTGAGTTCGCAAGCCTAGCACTATGTGCATTTCATTCTAGAATGCAACTACAACCATCCACCATATGTTTATCAAACGGTCTAGTAATTTATGATATAAACAATAAACATGTGTTTTAAAGTTGTTTTAAACTTTATTGCGCTAGGATTGACATTAAGGCCAAGGGGCCACCGTCGGTAACTAAATGTTACAAAGGACTTAATAAAATGAATAGTGATATCGAGAACTGGGGGAGAAGGTCAACGAAAAATTAGAAATCAATAACATTTTGTTAAACCCTAGCAAGAGTGACAACTTTTAGTGTTTATAATGTTTTTTGTCAATTTGATGGAAACTTTCTTTTTTCATTTGTATTGCTTTATGTTTTAAATCTGCATGCAAATATTTCATAAATAGATAATACTTAATTTCTTAAAGGATAAAAAAATGATTTGAATAGAGTCATAGGCACTAAACTCAGAAAATAATTATTTACTGTAAATGAATAACGAAGAAGAACACAACCATTTATTTGATTACAATTGAATTACAATGTTACATTATTCCATATCTTTTTAAAGATGAGTAGTTGTAGAGCATGCAAGCTCCTGTTTGTATAAGTCACTTTACATAGACACGATTGATTCCAAGCTTATGCTAGTGACAACGTAATACAAATGTGGCTCTCAAAATAAACGCAAGGGATTTTTTGGCCAACCATGTTGGGGAAATGGGAGTTGTGAAGATACAAAATGTACTTATCCCCTTTGAGAACCAGAGCCATGCAGAAGATGAGGGGTAGTAAATCTGCTCCCATCTTTTGCATGTAGCTTTCATGCATTGGGATAGCACTTATCTCCACCAGATCTCCTTGTCCTAGTTCAAAACCTGCCTCAAAAGTCAAGTAAACCAAATCAACTTCTTTCCAATTCTACCCATTCTGAACTTGAAGGAAATTGGTCTTTTACCCTATAACTACATAACTAGAGGCGGGAGAATTTAGAGTATCCCTGATAATACCACATCATCTTCTTCCTGAATCCTTATTAATCCTACAAAATGAAAACCCTTATGACAATTCAAAACATTACACTCAATAGTAAAGCCTTTATCCTTCAATGAATGATTTTAGTTGTGCTCACTATCCCTATTTATGGGCCACTGGTGCCACTACCAGCCTAATCCCTATTTACTTGTGAGTCATGTCACGTGTGAGGTTGGGTATAATGATAATCATGATCCACACAAACCAAAAAACCAACTTAATTGATTTGTGTAACTTAAGCCTTACATTTACAATTAAAATGTTTAATTTGATTGGCATCTAGCTACATGCAAATTGTACCTCAAGTTGACAAACTATCAAAATCGCCACTCAAACGATATGAAATCATTACAAATCTTGTTTCACTTGATCACTAGATTAATGACATCATCACCTATAGTACATCGTGTAGTTTTCAATATAAAACTATCCAATCAATTGCTTTGGATGTTCATATGGCATTAATCTATACTGCCACCCATAGTACTGCAACCACACTTTCTTCAAAAAGATTGAGAATTAAATGAAAGGTAGAGTACTTCAAGGCATTGAAAAGAGAGAATTAAATGGCTTGTTTACCTTAATCATTAT
The DNA here is from genome assembly GCA_007258455.2 of Sequoia sempervirens. NCBI lineage: Eukaryota > Viridiplantae > Streptophyta > Pinopsida > Cupressales > Cupressaceae > Sequoia > Sequoia sempervirens. The sequence goes on from VDFB02271358.1 coordinate 507,811,049, forward strand.
CAATGTCCACTAATAAGTCACAATAAATTTCACTCACTTATGATCAAAACTATATGTTGATAATTACTATTAGTTTTTAAAAGCCACATTTTTATATTGAACAAAGAAAAAAGGATTTACAAGAATGGAGCCATGAAAAGTATTTTAATTTAAGTAGCTAAAGACTGAAGTACATACTACATAGCCAGCCTGGCCAAAAAGCCACTAACCATGAAAAAAAATCAGTCACAAAATACATATTACAAGAATTGTTACACTATACAATAAAGTATAGACACGTGACATGTTAGACAATTCATTACTATTTTTTTTTGTAACAATAGTTGAGGCCATCAACCAGGTGTTTGAGTAGAAGGTGAATCAAATTTAACAAAGTAACAACAAAGAAGAAAAGCGAATCACCCAAAACCTTCCTCCAAAGCTCCAGACTCTTTAATGATTCATTTTTCATATCACACATCAGACCGCATCTCATATTAATCAGGGCAAGAGCCTGCACTGTAAAAGAATGCAATTCCACTTTTCGAAAGATTCCACCAACAGGCGCTAACCTACTTTCAAAATTGTAATGCTCCAATGCCAACTCCAACAAAGAAATAGAGTAAATGAAAGGCTACAAATAATGTATTGCTAGCTTCTTCACCAAATCTTTATCGAGTAAAATGTCCATGCAATTGGACAAGAAAGTTGAAGCTACCTTAGAATATAGAGCACGAGGGTTGTTTTGAAGCCATTCCCTACCCACAATTATTCTTATAGCATCCTCAACTTGCACACGAGGAATTGTAAAAACCATGCCCAACGTTCGTCTATCGTATGCATCGTCGCTTCTTTCTCCCAAAAACATTTGGGTAGCATGACATGCCATGAAGACTCCATAATATCACAGTTAAATTGAGAATAGAGAAAAAAAATTCAAAGCCAAATATATTATAAATGATATGAAGAACATCAATTTGGTGAAGTATATATAGAAGTTAGAATGAAGACAACGACATCAAATACTCACACTTAACATTTAATTCACCACAGACCACTTGATCATTGATGTGACAATACTATTTCAAAAAAATTATGACAATATTATTCCAAGTTACCCGTAGGCTCCACCATCTTCATAAATGCTGATAAAATCCATGTGGCGGCCTCCCCGCTTCCCTGTTGGGTTTAACCTGCGTGCAACTTTCAGCAACGGGGAGGCGGGGAGCGGCCCAAATTAAATCTGGTGCTTCACATCTATGTGCTCTTTACCTTAAGACCATTCGCCTATGCATAACCCTCAGACTAGATGAACGACCCAGATTAAGATGTCTTGCGTACCTTTAAAACATGTGTTTAAAAGGCTCATTTAGTAGTGCAGGCTTTAACACTACTCAACCTTATGTCAAAATATTTCCTTAATATTTCACACCATGCTATAGTTCCTTCGACAATTCTAATTGTTCTACATGGCACTTCCTTGCCTCCCCATTGAGGGATGAGAGATGTTGGTGGGTCCCCCATGGGCTGGTGGAGAGCAACCTAGATTAAATCTGGCACTTTGCATTTGTGTGCTCTTTACCTTAAGAACATTGACCTATGCATAACCCTCAAACCAGATGGATGGCCCAAATTAATGTCTTGCTTACCTTTAAAACATGTGCTTAAAAGGCTCCTTTAGTAGGGCAGGCTTTAACACTATACAGCCTTATGTAAAAATATTTCCTTAATATTTCACACCTTGCTATAGTTCCTTCAACGGTTTTGATCATTCCACATGGAACTTCCTACCTCCCTATTGAGGGACAGGAGATGTAGGTGGGTCCCCCGTGGGCTGGTGGGGAACGGTCAAGATTCACCCATGTCACCCTATCTCGACCGTTCATTCCTCAAACCTATCATTTTCCTAGGTCGAGGGGTCGGTCACCATGATGACTCCAAAGGCTTAAGTCATAACTTAAGAGACCTTCAACTGCTAGTAGCCAATCAATGATAAAATAGTATTTTGGTTGTCATGACTTTAAGTGATTTAATAAGTAATAAAATGTCAACCATTGATTTTTGAAAATCTAATGGTTCTAGTGTTATTCCAAAGGTTTCAATTCGCAAGTCTAGTGCTTCAGAGATTTGCTTCCAGAATGCAACTACAACCGTCCATCGAAAATTCATCAAACAATTATGGGTTATACTAATTTGCACTGACATCTGGCTTCAAACATAATAAATGTGTTGACACTTGTCCCCATTCTGGACACTTTATGAAGGAATTTGAATGTGTGAAAAATTTGTCCTGTAATAGAACAATATGTAATTGTAGCATTTGATATTTTCACCATCCACGCTATGATTTTTTATTGGCATACTAGTTTATTTCGCCACTCATTTTTTTTATTAGTTTGAGATTATGTTTAATTCACCAATGTTTTTTTTATTCATTTGAAAATAGGTTTAATTTGCCAATGAATTTTTTTGGTTTTAAAAAGTTTAAATCCCTAACAAAATATTTTTTGTTTTCAAAACAGGTTGAATTTGCTAATGGAAATATTTTATTGGTTTGAAAAAAGGTTCTAAATGCCAATGAAAATATTTTATTGGTTTAAAAAAAAAATTCAATTTGCCAAGATTTTCCACAAACTTCTATCGATTACGAAAGATTCACCAATTGAGATTATTTTCTTTTCCTGAAAAACAAAAAAAATTGCCAATAAAATTAATATTTTTATCGAAAAGTATACAAGATTCGTCAGTATTTTACACCTTCATCGAGGGGGGGGTTCTTAAAGTTATTCCTACAATTTTGTGACTAGGTTTTCGACAAACATGTGTATTGACTATCTTTCAGGTATTTGGCAAGGACACTTACTAGCCATGCTTCTCCATCTCTAGAAGAAGGATATAAAGGTTTCTCCTTCTTCCTATTTGGTTTGACACAAGGTTGCTATGGTTATGTCATTTTCATTGTTGTAGGAGAAATGTGTCAGAAACTTGTCAACTAACTCATTCCATGTTTGTATTCCCATGGGTAAATTGGCAAATCGCTCAAGTGCTTGCCTTGCGAGACTTCTTGGAAACAATCTCATCAAGTAGGTATGCTCAAATGTAATATATATGCAAGTGGTATGGAACTCTCTCATGTGTTATATTGGACTTCCCTTCCCTCTATATTTTTTGAAATTTGGGATAGTGTAATTGTGAGAAAAGGGAGGCATGCATATTCTTTTATCGAAAGGATATGGGCATAGTGCTTCCGCAGATTAGGTTTTCTTTGTTCCTGATACTTGCATATTAAAAATTTATTGTTGTAGTGCATGCATTTGATGTGTCAATATTTCTATGGAGGACAATGGTGTGTCTGTAGCATTAGAATGCACATAATTGTGGTATGGGTGATCCATGTTTGAGGTAATGTTTTGTAATCCAATATTTGGGTAGAAGAATTGAGGTTAGTACCAAATGAATGTGATGAAGATGTATTTTGGTTTTGGAAATTAGGATTGAAAAGTGGATTTTGGTTGATGTGTGGAGTGTGTGGGGGATTGATATTGGATTGATATTGCAATGGGTTTGAACTTGCTTGACCATGAGGGTTTTGATTGCCATGTTATTGAGAGGATCCTGGATTGTTGTTTTGTGGAGGAATGCCCGAATTGAAACCTTTTTGAGAGGTGTTGGTATTTTGGTTTTCCCCCAAGTTTAAATTGACATTTGGTGTAACACTTGTCATTGGAGGTTGCGACTTAGGAGCACTAATGTAAAAATTTCACATCTTGTGTGGATTGGTGTCTGACGTGTTTTGATCCATAGTGTTGGTGAATGTTGGTGTGACTTGGGATGACGATGTTGCAAAAGGATTAGTAGATTGATTCCCTATTGTATGATATGATAAAGAAAATGGATCAAATGTGTTGCTAGGTGGTTGGGACATAGGTTGGGTACCTTGTGCTCCAAATATTGTTGTGGTGGTTACATTAACCATCATAGTGTTTTGAGTTGTTCCCCCTAATGGAAAGTAGTGTGTACTTGTGAATTAGTAAGATTGGATGTAGATTTGATATGTCCTTGGTCTTGGGTGACACCATTTGTTTGTGATTCAGAAAGCATATTGACATCAAATCTAGGAGGGATTTTGGTTCCATTTTGTAGAAGTTTCATGAGATATTGTTCAGGATTTGCTACTACTATCTCATCTACAATGCATGTTAATCTAGGGTCTTGGGAAACTGCTTCAATTTGTTCTTTAGTTAAGTGTATTTGGATCTCTTGTAATCTGAAATTATTAAAAGGATTTGGAAATTTAGGTCATGACTTAGGTAACTCATTTGAGGAAGAAGACCCAAAATTCATGTTGCTACTTGGATTAAAATAGGGATTTTCACTTGTGTAATCCATCTATTTTCTCTTTCTTTGTAACCTAGTCTGGAACATATAAGACTTGCAATGTGGTGAAGGATATGCAATCTAATGGATGCTAATGCAATGGTGGGTATGAAACTATGCTATGTTTTTAGGGATTTTTGAGATATAAGAATGTCAAATGGTAATACACTTATGACCAAGATGAGGGTGTAAAGTGACAATATGTGTAATCAAGATATGGTAATGTTACTATGACTAAAGTTATGATATGATACTAAGACTATAGTATGGAAAATGAGGCTAAAAATATGCACCTTTGGGATCCAAGAGAAGGATACTAATCGACCTATGATAGCTCAAGGTAACAAGTCAGACTGTGAAGACCTTAAGAGGAAAAAAACTAAAAGGATGATGATGATTTGACAAAGTGGACCTTAAACTAGACTCATGAGTTTAAAGGCTCAACTTAAATGATGATGATTGATAAATAAAAGGACAAGGTCAAAGACAATCTAGACATGTGACAATGAACTGATCAAAGGTATGGTAAGATTCCTAGTCTGAAATTTGGAAGGTGTATGCAACTAAGAATGACCTAAGGTTGATTAAGCAATGCAAGGATGGAAAACTAAGGAATGCAAGGAAACCTAAGTGAATGCAATGAAATGGATGGACTAGATTGATAAATTCTATGATTTGAAGGTATGATTAATATAAGGAATTGACTAAATATGAGACTACACAGGAATTTCACTGAAATTTTGAGAATTAGCAAATGCATCACTTTGTCTCATAGTTGCAAGATATTATCTCAAAAAATGTGGCTCACTATCTAAAAAATGTGGTTTACTATCATTCAGATGAGGTGTACTATGTTTTTGGCCCTAGGTTGAATGTTTTGAAATTATTTTTCATTTTGGGAAATTTTGAAATGTGATGGAAAACACAACAAACACTCTGAATTTTTTTTTTTGGCTATTGTGTGATTGTCCAAATTTCTTTACGCGAATAGTGTATGTTCATAGGAAAAATTCAATCCAATTTCCTTTGGTCTTATCACAAATTAAAAACACCTCAAACACTTCCTAATCCTAAGGTCAAGGCCAATGGCAGCAATCTCAGGCCCACAGCTTGGAATCTCCTTCAACTCAAATGTAGGAACACCTAAATGGGTGTGTACACTCCTGTCTTTGTGAGAGAGGATAAGTAGGGGCCTCTAGGACTAGAAGGATGACCCAATCACCCTCTCCCCAAAAAGCTACGTATAGCTTATGCTAAACTAAGGATTTCTATCTCATCTCAAGGGAGCCATATGGTGAGTAACTTCAGGGTGCAATTCACATCCCTTGAATTGAGAACAACACCAACAACTCAATCAATAGGGTGGGCCTCTAAAATAAGGTTTCTAGTCACTACTCGAGGACTTAACACCTTGCTAGTGCCCAACAAGCCACTTAAGGCTTTAGCCAACCCTACTTAGGTACTAAAAATACCTCACATAAATGTGGGTACTTCCCCTTTTAGATTGGCACTGCCGACAAGGTACTCACTAGTTAGACCTTGACTTTTGCATTAATATTTTATATAGCAACTCGAGGGAAAAACCACTTTGGGTCGTACCCCTTGGAGTGATCACTTCTCCAAAGGTAGGCCCTTCTACAAAAATAAGATGTATAGTGATTGTTGTCAATAGATTTGCACCCTGTTGAATGCAATATTCAGCGACCTACTGAAACATGGAAACCTCCTTTAGATGTGGGTGATCTAAGCGAAGGAGGAATCTCCAGAGTGAGTTGGTTCTCCAAATGATAAGTCCTATCTTAAAACTTTAGAGGAAAAGAGATAGAAAGATGGATTGAAAATAAAACCTGAATCTAACTGATAATTAACTTATTACTTCTGACAAAAATTAGTTCTTGCCACTCACAACAATTCCCCTATTACAATAGTTCCTACAAGCTCACCAATACATATTTTCACCAATAATTCATATGAAGATTCAGAGACATCGAATACAACATATAACCTGAAAACATGAAACCCTGTGCGGAAAACTCATAAAAGCAGGACATTAAGGCTTCAAATCTGAAAAAAAAAACACAAAGCATCAAACTGTTGTTACCAGTCTTGAGACAAGAAAATGGAAAGAAGAACTATGTTGTATTACTGAAACTGAAAGAGTGTCAATCTACCAAAACTGAGTACAAGAGGTTCACAAGCTCAAAAATGCATAAGAGCAAGAACTGAAATCTGAACTGAGAAGGAGAGCTAAAAAACTAAGTCTTTCAAAGACATGGCTCTCAAGAAACCCTAATCCAATCTCATAAAAAAGCTCAAGGAAAAAGGCTTCAAACTGTCTCAAAAACTGCATAAAAGCATAAAAAAGCATATTGCTTTTATGATCACATTGTCAAGCCTCTAAAAATAGGCTGAATCTGCTTTAAAAGATCAAAAAAACACCTTATCTCTCCAAGATGAGACCCAAACTAGACCAAAAGGAAAAGTCAACAATAATCTGCTAAAAATAGCAAGAAATCATAAAACAATTTATAGGAGATTGTTTTACAATTCTGCTTTACAGGGTTGTAGATTTTACAATTTATCTATTTTTTGCAATTAAAGATTAAAAATATTTTGCAAAAAAGAAAACCTTCTTATCTCTCCATTACATGCTTTGATTTTTTCAAAAAATCATAAAATATTAACACATATCATCCTTTCATCAAAAACTTCATTGATTTCTCTAAAATCAATTAAAAATCAGAAACCCTAAATAGGTAATTGACCCAAAACGAAAAGATCCTAGGTCATAAAGTAATTACCACTACACCCTTAGTCGATTTTCCCTTAATTGATTTTCTTCAAATCAATCAAAAATAAATAAGACATCCCTCACTCTCTTCAAAAGCATTTTCAATCACCATTCTCCCTTCAATAATAAATAAGCCCTAACTCTAGGCAAATAATCCATCACCCCTAAGCTTGACTTAAGCACATAAGTCTCGGCCTCCCATCATATATAAATCACAACACAAGGCTATCCATTCGAATTTCCCCATGTGCCTTGACCGAACAATCCAAATAATGATAAGGTTGGAAATAGGGTTCGAACAAAACAAGGTCAAACCCTAGTAATCATCTCATTTTGCACTCTCCACTTTGAAGGAAAAGAGCTTTGCCTGAGAGCACGCCACCATGATGGTTGAGCTCGAATTGAGAATCCACATGCTCGATAGTCTTCACTTGCACCTTCCTGTCGTCGAACTCCTCAATGGGTCAGCCTACTTTGTCTATTATTCAAGCTCTCTTACATTTCCTGCGACTTCGCCTTGCTTGGCCGACCATGCTATGAGCTCGGGTCTTATTTAAAAGCTCTAGGAGAGAGCTCGTTTATGGGTTTTTGCTTCTACTTCTGCGCACAAGGTAAGTTATTCACTGATGGCTTCTATGGCTTCACACTTTTGTTCACTCTTGGCCTTACAGTCGCGGCTAACACAACTTTTAATGCCTCTACTTGTATCTTCTATGTTCACATTTACTATTAAAGCTCGACCACCATTTTGAGAGCTCGACCCTTTGGTTTCTGGACGCTCTCTGGAACTCTTGGCCACGGCTATGCACACTCTCCACAGACATGAACTAGTAATCTTTCTTTGCTAGCTATTTCGCTCTTCAGAGACTTAAAGAATCTCTCCTTTACTTATGAGTTTCTAGCCATTTTCAGGCCGCACCAGATGTATATTATAGAAAGCCTTACTTAAATATTTTGGGCTCGACCCAAAATAGGAAATCCACCTTCTCTATATTTGAAGACATATCTGCATATGGGTAGAAGGAAAATTGTATTTTCTTCATTTTGAAGCTTGGCCCTCCATAGGAAATTCGCATTTTTAAGTCTTTGCAATTTCATGTTAAAACCCCCATATGGGTTATTGTTGTTATTGCATCTTCTTGTATTTTAAATGTAACGCCAAAAATGGGTGCTTGAGATTCAAAACTGCAAATTCATTTGTATGATTCTATTCATATGGGCTCGACCCAAAACAACTAGTGGTTTATTTCGGACTCCTGAAACAAAAGAATGACATGGGTATTTGTATATTCATCTTTATCTCCTTGGCATTCTGCACTTTATGAAAAGAATGCATCTCCATTGCATCACTGCTAAAAACCATCACATGGCTACGACTGTACATAATTTGAATAAATTTGACCAAACACCCAGTTGGAAATAAGGGAAACTGACATTCATTTGAAACCCCAACGTGGGTATTTGTTGTTTGTCTTTATTTGCCTTCATAAATGAAAACTCATGGTGAGAATAACAAAAATCTGTGTGTTTATCTGTATTTAACTTATGGGCTCGACCCAAATAGTGATGTTTTACTTTGATATTCTTTTTTGTTTTTAAATATTCTTACAGAAATTACCTCGACCGACATTGTTTTCTTTTGCACTTTCAATTGCAAAAACTAGACTTGGCATTTGTTACTAAAACTGGATTTGATCTCTCTCCTATTTCTGCATTTTCAATTAATCATGTAAAAATAGGCTTCTGAAACATTCGAATTTCTTAGTTTCAACATAATTATGTGTTTGTTCATTGTGAAGAGAAAGACTTCTTAACGTATATTATCCCCATGCTTGTTCTTTGTACACACAACAGTGTCTTTTTGGATTTCCTTAACCTTAACACAACAAATTTTGCCTTCTGCTCTTGGACTTCATAGAGATTTTAGATTGAGACATTGTAACACTATGGACTACCTCTACTCATCAGTTCCTATGCATAACTAACACCTCAGAACACCTTCTGGAAAGAAATTGCTATCATTTCTTTGTCGATCTGGAACAAACATTTCTCACCTTGTGATTCTTAAAGTTGTATTTGCTTATCGGTCAGCTGAACTGGTTATTCACTTGTCACTTGAATGCGTTGTCAGTCCTTCGTACTCTTGAGCTTCAACATGGTACTCTTCATGCATTTTTATGTCCCACTTAACAACATGTTCTTTAAATTTGTTCTCTTTTATGATGAAAATCAAAACAAAACTCATTATTAAGGCATAATGTATGCCTGTTCACTATCCTTGAATGTGAAAAGAACACTGATGAACTAAAGCTTGCATGACATCTATGATTATGATCAACAAGTAACACAGAATATGAATTCTGCAGCAATGCTTGATATAAATGTACTCAGCTGAATTAATTGAGTGAACTAAACTCATTGTTCACCTGTAGCCTTCAGAAAAATTAACCTGATCGTTATGAATGCACAGTTGGTTTAGTAGCTTGATAGATACTATGCTTTTACTCTTTTAGTTGTATCTCATTCCTTTTGATGAATATATGATGTAATCTTTAAATCAGCCCATTTAATGAATAGGGCAGCATGCCGAGCTCTACCCTTGTGGGAGCCCGTTTTTCTCCACATGCTTGGTCTTCGAATAATGATCAGCTTCATGAATTTACCTATACCTGCACAAGGAAACAAACAATGTTAGCATAAAAAATAGAATATGATGATCATATTGTTGTTTCTCCTTTAGCTCATTTCAATCCTTTTGCACTTGATTGATTGTTTCAATGCATGATTAATAGTAGGTTGTACTATTGTGGGTGCCTCATATAGGTTTCTTCATAATCAAAGCCACTGGCATCCCCCTTTTTCCTCCTACAGGTCGACGGAATACAAAAAGACAAGGGTGAACCATACATCGCCAACCATCGACCAAAACAGGCAATGATGATTATGTTGTTTACTTATATGTTTTCTTTTCTCACATCTTCAATAGTATAATGTACTATTAGTGATACATTGTGACAGTCACATCCACGGCTTGTGTGGATATTTTATTTCAATTCTTGCTTTCATTTGAAAGGAAAATGCATTCCAATGCAAATCTTGTAATATCATTTTGATTCTTGAAATCAAATGAAGCCTTGTAAAATATGAGCCTTTTCATGAAATAAATGAAAGCATATGAAATGCTCTGTTGTTTATATGCTCAATTATGTACTTCACTTAATTCTAGAACATGTGGATGGCACTCTGAAATTCTGATTTTCCTTTTAAATGCACAACTATCACTTGATGAGTAATAATAACAATGTGAAACAACACTTAAACTTAAACTGCAATTTTAACTTAAGATGTAATAATGTTCAGCCAACTCCACCAATTGAGCTGAGGTGAAAATTTGGTAACAGTGATTTCTCTTACACCCAAGATCCATGAAGGCAAGGGGAGAGGATACTTTCACCAACACCTTAGGTTTTAACATAAAATTCAAAAGCACCAAACATGGAAGACACTTGTTCTTTTTAAGCCCAAATCCTACAGGAACATGGATCAGTAGTCTAGATAGCAATATATTCTCCCAGTGAATGCCACAAGTTGCAAATCAAATATTAGTTTAACACAAAAACCCTCTACCCTATTGAATGAACAAGGAAACAATTGAAAAATTCTAGATTTAAACCCTTTTTACCATAAATAGGTAGTTGCATCATTTTGTGGCATGAAAGTGGCAAACTATTTCAAGCAAATGTGGCGAATCAGATGGAAAATACTGTGAACGGCTTGGTGACTGTGACATGTGACTTAATCAAATGCAACTTACTATTGGTATCCCTCTACATTCATCTCATTCCATCACTCATCAATATCATTATCATCATCTTAATCATTTCATTATCATCATTCCTCTCTTCCCATATTTTTTACCATTATCATTATCGTCCTTACATCAATAAATCTAATCAAACAATAATCATGTGCTTTAATATACACAAACATACACACTAGAAACATCAAGCTTTTAATTCAAATCAAAAACTAAACATCAATCTTGATAACATAGAATTGTCATCATTTTTCAAACATCATATTTTCCTATTTCATCCAATCCTTTAAGTTTGTGGGATGCATCTTGTTGTCACTTTGTGACACCCCCTCTTTTCTTTATAACCCACAAGTTATAACCGATCTTAGAGGTCCTATATGGGTTATCATGCTCAAAAAAGGCCTCTGATAGTTGCATTTCCCCTTTTCCAACCTACACTAAAAAACCCACTTTAAAAAAATGTTCAAAGGATGGCTTTTCTTCCTTCTTTTATCTTCTCAGAGTCCCTTTGGGGTTGCAGGCCCTGAATGAACATTTAGACCAAGTCTAAATTTCCATGTTCTTCATAATTTTCCTTTCTTCTTTTTTCCTTTTGATCCTTTCAAAACTTTGGGTCCCAATCGGACTTTCAAACTAAGGTCCAAATTTGTACCAATTTCCTTCTTTCTTCCTTCCTTTCTTCAAATGTTGTCCTTTCAAAACTTTGGGTCTCAAACAGACTTGAAGTCCAAAAGTCTATTTTTATTTTGAGTTCCCACTTTCCTCTTTGGTCTCGTCGGACTTTCTGGACCCGATCAAACATTTTCACCTTTCATCAAAGTGTTCATTTCCATTTTCTTAATTTGATTTCTTTCTTTTAGGACTTTGGGTTTATTTCAGACATTTGAACCTTTGGTTCAAAGGTACCAATCCAGTTAGGATCTCCAATCCTACACCTTTTTATTCTTTCTCTTTTTCAAACCTTCGTATTTCATTTGGACTTTTGGACCTTTCGACCAAGGGTCCAAATCCGTTTCAATTTCTCAATCCTGAATTCTTCCTTATTTGGAGTGTTACATGATTTTGCTTCTAGCAAAATCAAGTAGAGTTATGGTTGTGCATGCATTTAAACAATAAAAGGTTTACATTTAAGTCTATCATGTTACATCCATATGCATAAAAGAAATTATCAAAAGAATGCATTATCATATTATGCAATTGCATATAATAGAGAAGATGGTCAACATTTATTGCAAAGGTAGTATTTATTGATAATCATAAGTGTATAGTGTCCCTCACAAGCTAAGAGACTGACTATTTTAATGCAAATAAGGAAAAAACTATACATTTGAAGATACAAGAAATAAAAATGCATATGTAAAGAAGGGGGACCCGTCATTGCCTTAATGACGAATCTCGATTGAGTTTCCTTTGCATCAGCTTTAGTCCTCCTGCTCCAACCTCCAGTTGTTTCTTGCCCCCTATTGCACCATTTTTTCCTGCATTTGTGAGAAAGAATTGGTTAGAGCAATGAAGGATCACCAATCAGTACATAGGCAAACATCCATAAACATATAGTCTGATCCTTATAAACATTAAAATAGCTTGCATACCATAGATGTCCAAGAAAACAAGAGAGTTATCAAACACATCTATCATATGCTCAGTTTTATCTAACATGTTTGCTCATTATGCGGGTATAGGTCAAATCTTTGCTACTGTATTGTTTCATTTGGTTACAAGAATTGGAGTAAAATGTGGCTCCCACAAGGGTTGAGCCCAACATGCTTCCCTCTTGTGTTTTAAGAGGGGTAGGAATGTAAGAAAAATTGAGCAACTTGATCAAGTTGATAAACCTATTCTTAATGTATTAAATCAATATGGAATCATATCACTTGATCAACTTTCATTATCAGATTCAAAAGATGCAACAAAACTGTGTGAATTATCAAGAAAGATTACTCTTCATCATTTCACAATGAACCAAATAGTAGGCTGCCATCATGTTGATCAAAGAGGTGGTCATGGAGAAGAAGACTGATATAATGCAAAATACAGTGCTTTCACTAACTGAGAGAGATGAGAAGTCATTTCAATCACCATTTACAAGGAAGCCTTCTTACCGATCATGTTCCTCGACAACTTTTTCTTCTTGGAAATCTTACTCTACTGGATATTTCTTTCAATGTTCTTAGTGGACCCATTTTAGTCAAGGAAAACATGATGTGATGACAATCTGTGAAAGGAAAGTATTTATGCACAGCAAGTGTGATGACAACCAAAAGCTAAGGGAGTCATGACAATGTCAGATGCAAGGGATAGTGCATACCTATACATAGATAATCATTATGGCAGAGACATGGGTAAATATCTTTGATAATGCTAACTAGAATACAAAATGCTCTGAATGTTAATGACAATGATAGTCAAAGGTTGTAAAAATAGTGTTCTATTCTATTCTATATAAAGAACTGTGATATGAAGCACAAGTAGGTGATAGTGCTTTGCAGTCAAGAGAAGCAATAAATTTAGAGGTTGTGGTAGAAAAGGGTTATGCAAACATGATTGAAGTAGCATTCCAAGACTCAAATACAAGGTGAAGTCGTCAAACATGAGTGTATAGGCATGTCAATGGTAGATGGATGAAATGAAATTACTGAGCAGTGAAGATGGCATGCAATGTTAGAAGGAAGTGCCCTGTCCAAAGCAAGCAAAGAGCAATGTCATTGAACAAGCAAAAGAAAGTTTTAGCAAGGAGCTTCAGAAAAAAATTACTTAAATAGAAAAGCTTGAAGATAGTTTTCCATGTTGATTGCACAGTGTATGGAGCGGGATGCTTCACAGAGATCAACTGTGGCAAAAGTATTGTTTGAAATCAAAAGGTTCTATTTACTAATTAAATTCAAAATGAAGTGAAAAAGGAGTCATAATTTCAAAGTATAGTGGCATTGTTATGAGATACATTGAGGGGCAAAATTTGCATAAGTAATAGTAAAGGACAGTTACCACAAGACAATAGAAGATGACTATAGTGGAAGATACCATAGGGGCAGTTGACAGTGATGATGCTAGCAAAAGTTTATGGACATGGCAAGAATTTTGTTTTTTTCAAAGACAAGCTATCATCTATTAATAAGGTAATATAGTGCCATTTCCTCTTTTAAAAACTATAGAAGATGAAAGTATACAACAGGTATATGTAATTCAAAAATTTCATGAAAGAATATACTAGTCAGGAATAGTGAGCAAATTTAAATGGTAGAAGACAGTGATCTTGTTTCAAATATAGGATAGTCTTTAAGATCAGATGCAATGGAAGACTTGTCATAAGAAGTATTAATAGTGAACAAAGAGTTTTATAAAAGAGGTTATGAAAAAGTCTTCGTAGAAAAAAAAAATTCCATATGTTCGGGTCAAATATGATAGTCAAATATGATAAGGGTAGTCACCAAAAGAGAGGAGGTTCATGAGGCAACATTGTGAATAAGGGTTAGAGGTAATTATGACTAAACAGTAAAAAATGGCTTGCCCCTTCATTTGAATCTTCCTTGTAATTGTTGACTATTATTAAGGCATACAAACCCTTTGAAAGGCATGATCAAATAAAATGGAAGAGGGCTAAAGCAGCAATAAAGGTAGTGTTCATGAAGGAATGGAAAATATGTGGAGTCTTTGAATTATACTCGTGTTGTGCAATGGCATTAAATCATTTTGCAAATCATTTTTTTCACACGGCAACATTTTCTTGTGGAACAGTCGATTGAGATAGCTTTTATTTTAACTAATCAACCTCTCATGAAATATGATTCATATTATGATCTTGCTTGATCTTATCATAGTAAAGGGGATTATGACACCATTGGACGCTATTACATGGCATCATAGAGAAAAGGAAGATACCCATGTTTAGAAATCAATAGAGGGAAATTAAAGAAAAGCACAACATAAACCCAGAATGACAAGGTTTAAAGGAGTGAAGCTTTGGCATTTTGTTTAGCACCCAGAATGGAGAAGAAGACAATCATCACAGTGAAAAGAAGCCCGACAACAAAGGTTCAGAACAATGAAACCATGGCCCACAAAAAAGAAATATAAACCCTCCAAAATACCTTTTAGAAAAGCTATTTGAAATAAAAATATAGAATGTAGATGCACGGCTTGCACTTGGCTATTAATCATGGTTCTTCTTCCAAGAAGATCAAATTCACAAAGCTTGAAGTTAAACATGGAATACATAGAGAACCAAAAGGCATGCTCCAGATTTCAGTTACAGATATAGCTCAAAAATAACATTGCTTCTTTCTTGCAAAAATAGAATGCTTACCAAGTTCGGCCTTGATGCACAAGAAAAAACTCCTTCAGCAAATCCCTTGAAACCACAAGAAGCATGGCGGTGCCTCGGAGCAGCATGGTGGAACAAAGAAATGAATCAAATGTCAAAGTGAGTGATGTGTATCCTTTGTTTTAGGGTTTTTGTTTACCCTAAAAGTGGTTGGTTCACTTAGGCATTTTTTTCATATGTTTTAAAACATTTTCCTCATACTATACCCTTTGCTTATACCAAGTGCTTTATGTATGTTTTTGTAAACAAATATTTTGGCACCCAAGGTCTTTCTAGAACTTCTAGGGTTGTTCACCTAAAAGGAGAAATATGGGCCAAAATGGGCAATGTATACACTCAAAATCAATGCAAAGATGGGTGAAGTATGTCTAAATATGATTTCTAAATGAAACAAACTGATAAAATAGATCAATTATTGAATGAAAACTAAAGAAATGTAAGTTGTTTTAAAACACATTGTGATATGCAAAATTGCCTAAGAATGTAAGTAAACAATAACAGAATTAAACAAGACTGGAGAGCTGCACCTAGAAACTAAAGTGTGATGTAGAGAGGCTCTAGAATCCTACAAATTTTGTTGTTGAAGCCAACTAGGACACTTACGCCAAGTTGGGCGACTTAATCCTGTTTCAGGGAAATTCTACTGGAACGGGTTTCTACTAAATGGGTACTCAGAAATGTAAAAATTGCTTTTTAGGCTTGGAAGTGGGACTAATTCGCCACAGATGGTGACTTAGTCCACCTAGGAATCTTGAGAAATTCGAGATAGGAATCTATAGCTTTCAGTTTGCACTTCCCTTCTTGATAGGTGTCTGGTTCAGATTTTGCAGAAACGGGTTGGAAGAGGTCTCCAAGCTTCAATTAGGGCTTTATTGACTTGAATGACTTTGATGGATTGTTGACCACTTTTTAACACCTTGCTCTTTGCTAAATATGCATACAAGACTTGTAAACACACATGCAAAGAGGGGAAAAAGGGTTAAGAGTTAGAGAACAGGGGTTTGCCTTGGTCAAACCCCAATTTGGTAATCAAACCCTATAAAATGAAATGAAATAAAGAGAGAATGATGAATGAATAACATGCAATGTCACAAACTCACTAAACCCTTGATGTTGAAATATGAACATATGCAACAAGATGCTCTAATGGATGCTTGATTATGCCTTGAATGCTTGAGAATTATGAATGAAAATAAACTAATGTGTGAATGAATGCACTAAATTAATTGAGGATGAAAATGAGAGGAAAACCCTTTATTTATACTTGATTTTACAATATTTCTCGAAAATAACACATCACAGGCCGACCTTAAGGTTAAGAGAATAAAATCCCGCTAGAATTTTGAAATTATTTTTATTTTTGTGCCCAATGGAACTAGGTCACCCTAGGTGGCAACTTAGTCCCACCAGGGCAATTTTATTGGGTGTCGGGAATTAAAGTGTATTTAATGTTGTTTAGCAGGAATATTCTCAAAAACACACTTAAGTAAGGTTGGAAAGTGCATTAAGGAGTCATTTAAACATAAGAAAGGGTTGAATTAGTGATGACAAGCCTAGAAAAGCATGAGATTTTTTTACAACTCTTTACAATACCTTGAAATAAGACTTGGTAAATGGTAAAAAGGGGTTGTTTAGGTGAATTATAATAAAAGGGTCCTAGAAAAGTGTGAAAGTGGGTTACAACACTTCACAAAAAATTTACAAGACATCCTAGAACTCTTAATGATTCTCAAGGGTCCAAGACCTAATGTGAATGTACTGGCCACATTACAACATTAAATCTAGGTAAAATCAAGCCAAAATCACTAGGAGGGCTTGAACATGAGAAAAAGTAGAAGGGTTAGTTTTTTCGTGTCCACAGTTTTGTTTTTTGCTTTTTATTTTTGCATCTAATTTGAATGTAAATAATATTAAAGTGATATGTTATAAATCACTTTAATAATATTTGGGGTGCAAAAATAATAGCATTCATTTGTTTTATGAGTCAAAGGGGGGTATTGTTGAATAGTAAGTCAATGCCTTTATTTTTGCATTGGTTTTGAAATTTGTGAGCACATTATTAAAGTGATGCATTTATAAGCCACTTTATTTAATGTTGTATATGGTACAAAATAAAGGTGTTTTTTTTCAAGACTAAGTCAAAGGGGGATATAGTTGGAGTTGTTATAATTGCAAGATGGAGGTGCTTGAACACATCGAAAGTGTGAGTCAAACAGTTTGGAGGCATGTGGGGAATTTGGAGGAGATTGACCAACACGTGGAAAGCATGAAGGTTATTTTTTACTAGGTTTTTGGAGGGAATGAGACCATTCGAAGGCATTTTTCTCATGCTTTTAGTATGGGTAGGGTAATGACTTGACATTTCTTGAATTTGGAGACCTTTTGGAGGGGTTTTGGGTTCTTTATTTTTGGATTTTTTGTTGCATCCGACTAGAAGCTTCTAGAAGGATATGTGGGGCAGTTTTTTAGAAAAGCATAAGTAACTTCAAACAGAGTTTTTGGAGTTAGTTATTTCTTCTTGTAGCATGTATTGCAGCTTATTTTGGATCTCTTTCATGCAACAGAGACAACATTATGACTCATTTACAAGCATGTACAGAAGTTGTAACACCTTTTGATCAATAAGTTAATCTATTTTACATTCTCATTTGTTGTTTTATTGTGAAAGCATTTGAAATGGTTGATGAAATCTTATGGTGGAACTGTTTTCCCTTTGATTTTTTCCTATTTTCTTTTCCTTTATGCAGTTAATATGAACTATTGTAGGTCATAACATGTGTTGAGCTAGTTTAGGAGAGAGTGTCAGTTGTGAAGATGTTTTTTGCTTCCTTCTAGATGTTGTCCTTGACATTTTTAGCCTAGTTATGAAGCACTAATGCAAAGACATATGAAGTTTTGAGTTGTGTAAGCCATTGTTTAAATTGTTGATCATTCTTGTGTGTAAAAAAAGTAGTATTATGTTTGGAATAATTTTAGTGAATCACCCATAATATAGGTTTTATTTTATGTACTCTTTCTTACCATTTTCCTTGACAAAGCAGTAGAATAGGTGATCACCATTTAGGAGCCAACCATATCTGGAGGTCCACTCCAATTTTAGGTGACCCACAACCTAGGAGTGTTCCCATGTTACTCCAAATTGCTAAGTTCTACAATGTAGCAATGGTGCAAATTTGAGAGCTAACAATTTTGGCATGCCTGGTTGGACCATGAACTGATTCTTAGTCCATTTTATATATTTTGCTACTACTTTTTGGTGTGTACAACAGTTGATTACTATCTTTTGAGGTGTTTCAAATACATACATGGTGAATTTGAGAAGTTTTTACTAGTTTTAGCAGTTCAAGTGTTGATATGTTCCAAAGACAATCTAGTTTTTACTAGTTTTAGGAGTTTCAAGGAGGGCAA
This sequence comes from Sequoia sempervirens, assembly GCA_007258455.2. Lineage (NCBI taxonomy): Eukaryota > Viridiplantae > Streptophyta > Pinopsida > Cupressales > Cupressaceae > Sequoia > Sequoia sempervirens. The sequence continues at coordinate 507,829,742 of VDFB02271358.1, forward strand.
TATGATGAGTTTGTTGCAAGAGAAGTAGTTGAGAAAGAGGAGAAAATGAAAGCAATGCTTGATCAAGTACAAAAGATGGAATCCCAATCACCTATTACCTTTCCAAATCCTTTTTTTGAAGAACAAGTTGCCAAGTTCAATATTCCAAGCTTTAAACAAGGTGATCCTCTTAAGCTTGTTAGATTTGAAATTCCAAGTTTTAGGAGTAATGACCCTTTGCAAGAGCCTATACTTGAGAAAAATTAGTCCATCATCTCTCAAGAGAAGTCTTTTCAATTGCAAAGTCAACCCAGTAAGAACACAAAATAAGATTTTGAGGTAGAGGAAAAGCCTTTTATTGTAGATACACTTGTGCATGGGGTCCAGAATGAAAAATCAGAGTTGTTACAAATGAGTGATGAGAAAAACCAGTTAGGACAGTAGGGTAGTAAATAAGAAATGATTGTTGAACATGAGGTTATAAAAAATTTATTTGATGAGCTTCCTAGTTTTGTTGAGCAAAGTGATGAGATAATGACATATTTGTTTATTGAGCTACCTAGTTTGGTTGAACAGAGTGAAGATAAGAAAGAAGTAGGTGATGAGAATGAGATGTCATGTAATTTACTCAATGAACTTCTTGGTTTTGTTAATGAGGTTGAAGACACCATGCTTGTACTAACACCATTAGTCTGGGTAGGGTCATGACTTGACTTTTCTTGACTTTGGAGACCTTTTGGAGGGATTTTGGGTTCTTTATTTTTGGCTTTTTTGTTGCATCCAATCAAGAGCTTCTAGAAGGATATGTGGGGCAGTTTTTTAGAAAAGCGTAACTTCAAACAAAGTTTTTGGAGTTAGTTCTTTCTTCTTGTAGCATGTATTTCAACTTATTTTGGAGCTCTTTCATGCAACAGAGACAACATTGTGACTCATTTACAAGCATGTACAGCAGTTGTAACACCTTTTGATTAATAAGTTAATATATTTTACCTTCTCATTTGTTGTTTTATTGTGAAAGCATTTAAAATGGTTGATGAAATCTTATGGTGGAACTCTTTTCTCTTTGATTTTGTCCTATTTTCTTTTCCTTTATGCAATTAATATGAACTATTGTAGGTCATAGCATGTGTTGAGCTAGTTCAAGAGAGATTCTAAGTTGTGAAGATGTTTTTTACTTCCTTCTAGATGTTGTCCTTGACATTTGTAGCCTAGTTATGAAGCATTGATGCAAAGACATGAATTTTTGAGTTGTGTAAGCCACTGTTTAAGTTTTTGATCATTCTTGTGTGTAAAAACAACAATATTATGCTTGGAATCATTTTGGTGAATCACCCATAATATAGGTTTCATTTTATGTACTCTTTCTTACCCTTTTCCTCAGAAAAGCAATAGAATAGGTGATCACCATTTAGGAGCCAGCCTTATCTAGAGGTCCACTCCAAGTTTAGGTGACCCACAGCCTAGGAGTGTTCCCATGTTACTCCAAATTTCTAAGTTCTTCAACTTAGCAATGGTGCAGATTTGAGAGCTAACATGGAGCTTCAAATTCTTTTTGGATTTTTGGACTTTTGGTCCAAAATTCTAAGTCAAAGGTTTTTATCCCTGCTCCCACCATCCTTTCTCTCTTTGCATCATTTAGTTTTTGCATCCTCGCAGGAATTTTTTATTAAAGAGTTTTGAAGGCATAAGATCATAGAAAAGGTGACATCTAGTGCAAGCTCTACATGTTCACGAGATCAATTTCACTAAGGAAAGATTCAGTTGTGGTGGTGTGAAAAGGGTGGAACATGTCATGAATTCTTCAAACTTGTGAAATTATTGGGCAAGATTCTTGTATGAGCATGGAAGCGTGAGATGGAAATGCATGGTAGCATCTCATTGCTTATGCTTTCATGTAAACCTTTTAAAGAATTCCTAGTTTCAAGCATGAAAGTGTGGATAGCTTGACACCTATCAAACATGTTTTCACAAGCCCACAAGATTTTCAAAGAATGACATTTTTTAATTACGAAAGTGAAAAATGGAGACACATGGGACGATTTCCATGAGCCCACCAAATTCTTGAGGTCGGTCTGATTTGAGGATGCAAGATTGTAGAAGTTGCAACATATGTCAACCTCTCTTTAGATTCCACATTTCTACAAGCTCTTTGTGGTAGGTTCAGTTTTTGATGGCAGACTTGCTGAAAGGAAATATGTGGAATGCTCTAATTTTTCTTCCAACCCATGAGCCATCAATGCAGAGGAATGATAGGCACATTTGGGCCATCCTAGTAAACTTTCGGCACAAAATTTGAGGATCCAAACATCTGTATTTGATTTGATCAAAATTTATATTGTCTACTAACACTAGTCAAGTGAGGGTTTGTGCTAAATCTAGTTATTCCTGAACTATAAAGGAAACTATCATTTTCATTAGAAGGATTGTTCTTCCTTGAGCCCCTCCCAATATTTTCTCTAAAAAAATCTAGAATTCTTGCATTCTGTGATTGTAAGATTGGCCTTTGTCTTTATATTAATGAAACTAACTACTTTTACCTTTTTCTCTTTTGAATGTGTTGTGCAAACTCTTCCTACCATCATGCTTAAGTTCCCTTTTGTTAATTTCCATCCATGTATGAGTGTGTTAATTATGTTTATAATTTTTGTTCTATGAATATTCTTCCCTTTCAACATCTAAACAAACCCTAACCTCCATGTTATTTTTGGTATTTGAAAAATAGGAAATTTTGTAAGTCTTTTTTGCTCCTTTCATTCATATATTGTGTTGTTTGAAGCAGGAAGAAATAACCCTTATCTTGGTGTATCATCTGCCCTTTCCCTTTCATGCATTCTTTCTCTCCCTTTTCCCCTGTGAGTTGGTTAGAGTAGGGTAGTGGTAGGATTCCATATGCTAGATTGGATCAACACATCCACACTTAGATCAAAAGAGGAAGTCAACCTTCTCTGGAGACTTGACATCATCTTGCAAGGTCCCACACCTTGAGTTCATTTATGTTGTCATTGGAATATTGATCCTAGGTTCAATAGGGTGCAATTTCATGTGACAACACATCCTTCCCCATATTAGGCATAATAATCATCTATTCATCCTATTAACACATTGGCAAGAGGTTATACAATTGTATGTCTGTTGATAGTTACTTGTTTACTTTTTTGATTTATCTTTGATCTATGTTTTGATTTATTTCTTTGATCTTTTGATATATCTTTTTGACCCATACTATGCCTAATCATGACCACCAAGATCATTATATATCATGGTGTTCTTTGATTGGTATACATTGGGGAATGGTCATTTGTTTTTATTTGTCATGTTTGTTGGATGTTTTCTCATAGAACCTACCAAGGTCAATTACCTTGATATGTGATGGTAACTCCTCTCCATGTTTGTTGGTTGTCTACAAATGTACCCACCAAGCATATCAAACTCCTTGAGAGTGTTGGGAAATCCTTATTTGGTTGTTTGATTGAGTGTTTATCCATGCATTGGATACATTTTCACCTTTGTTTTCTATAGCTTGGTACATAATATCCATAGCTACATCAAAATAAGGTTTATCTTCACATTCCAACATAATAAAGCATTCCAAATAAACATCTCTATATATCATCATAAATTGTCTTCATTTCATCTATTCACTTTTATTGCATCCATCTCTTCATCGTTCATCATTCAAGAGCTCATTTGTGTCTCTTTTTGCATGACTAACCTCTAGATGGGGCATCATTATATCGTCATTTAAAATTTCATCATTTTATCCACGTGTTCAGGGCATCATCACGCTCTTATAATCTATTTATTCGTTCATTATTTTCTCCACATGAATGGTGCATATTATTTCTTTCTTCATATCATATGTTCCTTCAAGCTACTTTTATTTTATTTGAAACAATGCTGCATGAAACATTGTCTCAAAGAGGGGCACGATGTAGAAATCTAAAAAAATAATTTTCACCTAATCATCCAAGTCATTCATTCATCGCCTAGGACCTTGTCATTTGTTCATCTCCTAGGACCTCTAATCAATCACTACATTAGTTGATCATCTATTTCATCCAATGGTCATGTAATCATCCATTCATCACCTTATCACCTGGGACATACATTATCACCTAATGCCTAATAATTTAATTAAGTAATTCTTAAGTTATTTAATTATATTTGGCTAGTGGTATTCATTCATTTAATAAAATTATTGTCCATTAATTATTCCATAACTATCCACATATTTATCCATACATTATCCATTAATATATTAATTTAATATTAATTTTCACCTCATGTACACTAGTAATCAATTAATTAATTATTAAATTGATTAATTCCACCTCATCTAGAGTTGACTACCTAGTCTAATCAGTCCACTCAGACTTACTCTTAGTCCCACTCATCATCAAATCTAATTCACTCATCCATGCAATAGTCAACTCTCCCTAATTCTCTCACACACTTAGTTAAATCCATGCTAGCAATTGACTAATCAATCAAATTTGTTAACTCCCTAGTCACATTTAGTTGAGAAATTATAATTATTTTAATTAAACTTATGTGTAAATATTTTATGCATGCCACATCTCCTCATCATTCCCTCAAATCAAGGATCAAATCTCAACTTCTAGATTCAATCTCGACCATTCATCAAATCCTCTTGTAAATATATAAATCAATCATCAAAATTTAGTCAAGACTTCATTTTGTATCTAAATCCCACCAATTTTATATACAAGGATGCTAATTCTATGCTAGGGAATTGAGCATCCACATCATAAAGAGCAAAAATTTACACACTCAACTGAAGGTTTGCATACGAAATTGAGTGTTTAATTGCTTTGAATTTGATGCTATTTTATTTATTTATTTTGTATGCATATAGTAGCATTAGACACATTATATATGTCCTCAAAATCATCATTCAATTTAGGACACATATCTAACGAAAGTTTAGTTCCTACAAATAAAATAATATTCACTACTTTACAATTGTGCATAATAAAATACTACAAAACAATGTCAACATACTTACTTTGACTAAACCTTAAGTTTTTTGTTAACTTATTTTTGTTGATTTCCATTCCCAAAATAAAATTTTCTACACTTAAATATTTTGTGTTAACATATTAAAAATTCAATGTATAAGCTCCCTAAGCATCACATTGTTGTTACCAATAACCATGTCATCAAAATACAAGATAATGGCTAGAATTTAATCATCAATACATTTAATGTAAACATAGTGATCCTCGTCACTTCTAACAAAACTTAATTTCAATGCAAAATAATTGAACTTATAATACCACATTTGAGGCAATTGTTTCAAACTCTAAACCAAAATTTATCTTTTTTATTTTAAACCTATTTGGCTATTGTATGCAAATTTTCTCTTCAAAATCCCCATATAAGAAATTAGTTTTAACATCCATTTTATCTACTTCAAAATGAAACTCAACAATAATAGAAAGTAGGAATCTAAAGGAAGACAATTTAGTGATAGGAGATAAATTTTTACCTGAATCAACTCCCTCTTTGTAGGAGTATCTCTTGAACATCAATCTATACTTTTACTTATTTAATCATCCATCTACTTCAAATCTATTTCTAAAAACCCACTAGCAACCTATTGGATTCCTTTAGAAAAAATCACAATATCCTAGGTATCACATATGTCCAAGGTCACCATCTACTCTTGCATGGCCTCCATTCAAGAATCATGATCATATGAAGAGAGAGATTCCTTGAAATATATTGACTCATGATTAGTACATGATAAAGAAAATACACAACAAAAAAATGGTTGGCTATGTTTGTCAACTAGGTTTTTTGTCTCATGGATCATCTCAAGGGTGTAGTACGAGATTCTGCTTTTTCCTTTATATGCTCAACTTACTTAGAACTCTCATTTGAGTTATCTTCTTCCTCTCCATCTTTCAATGCATAATTTTATTTTCCAACATGTGTATCTTGCTGCTTTTTTACCTTAGTTTCAAAATGCATTGTTTTCCTTTATTATTTTCCATTGATTACATAGGATTTGAAAATAGTCCAAGCTCTCTAACTAGAGGATTCAAAGTTTATAACTTTTTATTTTTCATCATAACCAATGAAGATGTATTGTTGTGCCTTTGGATCCAACTCCGATAATTTTTGCTTACACACATGAAAAAAACCCTTAAAGCCAAATATCCTTAAATGTGAAACAAAAGGTTTCTTACTTGTCCACACTTCACAAGGAGTTTTATTTCTACAAGAAATGAACACAAATATTAGTTTATGAAGTTTAAAATGGTACTCATAACCTTTTCCCAAAATAACTCATCATACTTCTAACTTTTCATTAAGGTTTAGTTCATACCCTCTAAAACCCTATTTTGTAGAGGTATATAAGGGGTATTATTCTATCAAACAATACCTACATGTTTACATAAATCATCAAATTCTTTGGACCAATATTCACCATCATGATTAGAGTTCAACGCCTTTATTTTCTTATCCAACTCTTTCTCTATAAGTTCCTTAAATTTGGAGGAAAATTAATATTTAAAATACAAAAAAATTAACATAATAAAGAGTTTCACCCATTTAGTTAACATCCATTGGACCAAACACATTTTAGTGAATAATTTTTTTCTTTTTATTACTTTTAACAAGAAATGAGACTCTATTTTTCTTACCAAATACATAATGTTTATATGAATTAAATACTCATTACAATAAATAGAAAAACTATCAACCATATTTTTTAATAAGAAACCAAATAACTTTTTCACTAATGTGGTCCAAACACTGGGGATTTAAACCCTGCAAGACTTGACCACCCTAGGAGAAACAAGATCCCTAACACAAGACACAATAATGGAGTGAATCTGTGCAAAGGCATGTTCCCCAAGTAAAAATTTGGCATAACTCCTCAAAAAAAAAACCGATCAATAAGAAAGAAAATTTAGAGGACTCACAAGATGGTGGGGAAAAATTTTCATTCATGAATTTTCCACAAAAAAAGTATGGAAATACTTGTTGTTCGATGTGTGAAGGGACTAAAACACCCAAGAAGGACTCTAATGCTCCTAGAGGACTATTATGCCTAGATGGAACATTGGTACCCAAGTGGTACACTAGCATCCAAGTACAAGGGTTCTAGAAAGTCTTGATTCAATGCTATAGTCCTCCCTAGTAATGTAGTTCTTATTTTGGTGCTAGAGTCCTAGCCAATGAGAAAAAAGAAAGCTAGGGTTTGGTACCTAGGGAATTCCAAACACTTAGGAACTACCTAGGAAAGCATACATTGACATCAAACTCTAAAACATTAGAAATAACAAACGAGTTCCTAGTGATCCTAGAACCCTAGTCACAAACACCTTGAACCATGAAGGACATGACTCACAAGGGGTTAGGGAACCTCCAAGGCTCCAGTGTAAGGTTCAAAAAAAGAGGGACAAAGGGAGAGCATGTTTCACACCTTTCGTCCACTCCAAGAACTCTCAAGGGACCCTAAACAACCCCTAAAATGAGATGAGTTCTTAATGATGAACTCACCTAAGGTATTGCAATCTACTAGAGCTTACAAAGTTTAAGTTTTCATTCTCCAAATAAGATTTTCATTTTAAAACCCAAAAAAAGATGCTCTAAGTTCATCTTAACTAACAAAATAAAAAGTTTAAAGAGCATTCAAGATGGCATGTGTTCTCAACTCAAATTTTGAGGCACAAAAAGGTAATTATAATATATTAGTACCACTTATGTGACACATTTACAGTCCTTCACCAGGTAGGTCCAATGATTCGATTACATAATAATACAAGGGCTTAAATGTCCTTCAATACACACTTTTTACATCATTAAATCAACAAGAAAGGAAATATTGGTGAAGCCTTTACCAAAGTTTCTCATGGATCTCAAGCTCTTCCATGATCCTCTAATCCCCAACAATGGTTTCCAAACCACCCGACTGTGTAGTACCCTTAGGTCCACTCTATTGTGCTGGAGATAGTCACATAGACCATAAACACATTCACACAATACACAAGGGGTAGGCTTACACCATGAAAAATATAGAGTATATACACAACAATCAAAGCATGAAAAATTTACTCAACAATAATAAAAAAGATAAGGCACAATATCTCTTCAAGGACAACTCAATGGTCATAAGGGATAGATCCTAGAGAGGGAGTAGGGAGTTTCATTACAATAGCTTGTTATACTAGCTAAGGGAATCAATCACACCTCTCTCAAGATAGGAGGTTACTCAATCTACAAGACCCAATGCTCCCCGAGTAGGCATGTCTTTCACGCTCATGCCAAGCGTATACAAGTGCTCTAGGTATGTCATGCACACCATTATCTTGGTTATTTTTAATTCCCCATGTGTTTCTTTATTTATCACTTGTTTAAGAGACTTTTGCACAAGATATCATCAAGCCATTTGGGATCCAACAATCATCAGAAGACACTCCCATACATCTCTCGAACACCTATGTCCTAGGTTCGTTATATTCACAAAATTGAATGTGGCATAAAAATAAGATAATAATTTGGCTTAGCAAAATTTTCAACATAGTCTTAAAATGTTTATCTTGAAAAACCATGGAGGATTTGTCAATTCCCCCATCTCAAAACATCCAAAATCATAGTAAAATTTAATTTTTTATATATTTTTTTTCAAGACAAAACTAGGAAATTTAAATGTCAACTTTACTATTATTTAAATGTCATTAATGATGATAACTTAATAACACTTTCCTTATTTATTAAATGTCAATAACATTAATATTATAATTTAATGTTAATATCTTATTTACTATAACTTTCCTTAAACATTTGAACTATTTATTCTATTCTAGTTGCATAAATTGTTGGAATTCTCTCTTCTCCACATGAGGCATAAAGAGTGTTTTGATTAGGGGTAAAAAAGGGGTTTTGAAAGGCCCGGAACCCTTAACAAAGGAAGACAGCTAAAACTCAAGATAGCAACAGTAAGCATGAATCAGCCCAACAACAACAAGCTACTAAAAAAGAAAACTCACATACCACCAACAGCCCAGCAGCGGCCACTACCAGATAATCAAGACATCGCATGCTACGAAAGACACATAAGCATGGGCCCGAAGCCCAGATACAACCTGGTTTTATCCAGGACCAGAAACCCCATTGATTGTAAAAACCATCTGAAACACTCAGGCAACAAAACCACATAGCAATAGACAACCTTATGCTCAGAAGCAGCAGAACCCAACCCACTACAAGGAAATGAAATCTAATGGTACAAACCACCATTAAACCCAACCTCCTAATCAAAAAATCCAACACATAAGAGGAGAAACCCCCCTTGAAGCAACCAAGCACACCACAGACCAACTCCAAGTCCACCTCAAGAGGACTAAGCTCCCCTCTATAGAAGAGGAAACTGTGAGAACCCAAAACACCAAGAGCACTCCTCTCTAGCAACCTCGAGCTCCAGCTCAATAGGAGAAGCTTCCACCTCAACAGGAGCACCTCCAGAGGAAACCAGAAAAGGGGACTTCCCTCCACATCCACCACACCCACCTCCAACTCAATAGGAAATGACTCCTGACTAACAAGAACATCCTTCTCCTCAACAGAAGACATAGTGCACAGGAAGTGAAAGAAAGTCATAGCTCCAGACGACTTGGGAACCACACCATCCTTTGGCTGAGCATGCAGGGGCTCCAAAAGAGAGACCTCACCTGAACCAACATGAAACCCCAAGGGAGCAAGAGGAAAAGGCATTCCACTCCTCAACAGAAGGCATAGTGCAAGGCATAGAGAGTGTTGTTATAGACTAATTTAACCCTTACCTCTATGCAATGTGATTAAACTACATCATACAAAGTTCACATGTCCATTTTGAAAGCAATTGGGTTGAGAATAAGTTAAAATATGCTTGCACTAAATGTTGGGCGTTTACTTCTCTGTATTTTTCCTTTCACTTGGAGTATTATCAAACCCCCCTTTTTTTGTTTGAATTTGTTGTTGCAACAAAGTCTCTTAGCAACGCCTCTTCTTCTATGTGGGGTGATTCATTGATTTTATTTTCTTTTAAGCATATAGTACGTGCACTAAGATGGTGCACAAAAAGGGGTCAAAAGTGGTCATTATTTTTCAAAGATCAGTTAAACTTAAGTTTGGAGAAGTAATTTGAAATTTTCATGCACTCAAAATTCGAAGATACCAAAAGAAAAAGAATTGTAGTACTCTGGATGTAGTTTCTAAACTAATAAAGTTTTTCAAAAATAGATAAGATTAAGAGGATCAAATGCTTCACGCACACAAAATTGTTCATGTTTTTTCAACAAAACATAAAATAGTGTTTGGTGTGCACCCCTCAATATTTTTAGTTATACATTTAGTATTTTCAAAAAATCATTGGTAGAAATATAGCTAAGAGTGATTATTAGAAGTTTTTTTTTTTTGTAACTTTTTATTGAGTATTTCTTTTTTATGATTTTTCTAAGTGGATGCATCCTAAAAATCACATCACAGAGCATGCACGTCACATAACTTGCAACAAAATAATAAAAAACACAATTTTTCTCTAATGTGTAAAGAATGAAGTGTAAAATAATATTATATAATTTTTTTCAAATTTGGACAAGTAGATCAAAAGTTATTAAAAAAAAATAATACATGTCTTTGATAACTATGGAAACATTAGTGAAAGAAATTAAAAATAAATATGTTAATGTAGTAAAAATCTAAAGAAAATATATGGCTAGAAAGCTTAGAAGACATGTCAAATTATGGTAGTAATTTTACTATGATTTGACTTATAATGGGTAAATTTGATGACAAGTAAGTTGAGAAATGATAATGGAGTAAAAAATCACATCAAAATGAGTCAAATGAACCATCCAAGCCTAAGGTTTGTCATCCAACCCTAAGTACAAGCCAAAACACACTCGCATTTTGTGCAAGCCAAAACACGCTTGCGTTTTGGCCTGCACTAAAAGCATCATGTTCTTGAGTCTAAATTTCTAGCTCTCTCTCCCTCCACCTCTATCTCTAACTCTCTTTACATCTCCCTCTATCAATATTCCTCTCTTTGTCTCAATCCATCCCCCCAAAATCTCTCTATCCCTCTCTCCCTCCAAATATTTGTATCTCTCCCTACCTCTCTCTCCCTCCTCACCTTTGTACTATTTTTCTCAAATCTCTCTCTATCTCCTTCTCTCTCTCCTTATTTCCCTCCTTCCTTTTCTACTCATTTTCTCCCATGTACCTCTTTGTCTCTATGTACCTAATTCTTCCTATCTCCATCTCTTCTTTCTCCTTATCTACATCTCTCCCTCCCTCTCTCCCTAAATCTCTCTACCTCTCTATCTCTCTCAATACGTCTCTATCCAAGCTATAATTCACTCATGTTTCTAGGAAGAAAATGTCCCCCCCATGCTTAAAAATTGAGCTTCATAAGAGCAAGTGTGTTATAATGTGCTCATGTTCCTATGAAGATAAAAATCCTCTTTGTATCTCTCTCCATCTTTCTTTCCCTCCCTCTCCCTCCCTCCCTCCCTCTCTCACTCCTCCATCTATCTCTATCTAATGTGCTCGCATTTCTATGAATAATTTAGAGTTGAGGGTTTAGGTTTTATAGTTGAGAGTATATTGTTTAGGGTTGAGGGTATAGGTTTTAATGTTAATTATTAATGTGAAAATTTAGAATTTAGTGTATAGGGTTCAAGGTGCATCTCCTAGTGTTTAGGGTTTAGGGTGTAGGATTTACGGCCAATGATAGAGGGTTGAAGTTCTACCTACCTATTTATATATCATCTCACATCTCCTCCCTCTTTGCTCTCCTCCGCATCTCTATTGTTCTCTATCTCACTTCTCTCTCTTTGTAAAATCCTTGATCTTGGGCACAATAAATTTTTTTTTAAATAACAATGCACAACTACCCACTTAAATGATGGAGCACCTTCCATGAAGCTTAATATTGTTATCTTCAATACTTCTCCACTCCCATGGTGGTCTCAAGTCATTTTTTCCAAATATATGCTTGCACAAAAGAGTGATATGGTCCTAAGGTCAAGGTCTTCCCTAGACCTACGACCTAAGCCTTGAGGGTTCATGATGACCTTGCCTATGTATCTCCTTGTGGAAATCAGAGGCATCGTAGTTCTCCCCACAATGATAGAGGGAGTTCAATCTCTCCTCTTGCATGAGATCTATTATCTCACCTTTTTCCCATAACTATTAATTTAGTACATGTAAGCTATCAACATAGTCAATTATAATATAACGATAATAATCTTTCCATCAAGTGTTGGGTCCATACCAGACATTACCAAGCATTAGTGAGCAATTATTCACAACATTCACAAGGGGCATATCATACCATAATCCCAAAGATCATACATAATGTAAGTCACGAGCGTACCTCCATATACACAAGTTGACTAGCTCGTGCACATCATTAGTATAACAATGACTGGATCATACATAAATCATAAGTATAATGGCGATTAGCTCATGTGTACAACACAAGTACAACATTGATTGTCTCATACACATATCACATTTATATTAGTGATTGGATCCAACATATATCACAAATACATAGGGACAAGTTCTAACCATACATCACAAATACATAATAACGAGCTCCAACATACATCACAAATACATAGTGATGAGCCCCAACATACATCACATCCACATTGGCTGGTTAACACAACACAATGGCTAACACATGTCCATAATGCATCCCAAATAGAAAGAATATTGGTGCATTGTGTACTACAGTGTGGGTCCATCCTTTCCACCGGTCTTCTGCACCATGGGACAAATGGGAAGAGGATTTGGTGGATCCCATACTACACCACGGGTTCGTCCTCAACCCCACAAGGCTAAGTATATAGTCTGATAACTAGGAGGGGATTTGGTCCATCCCATACTACACCGCGGGTCTATCCACCATCCCAAGGGTTTCCCCAAGGAGTGAACCTACCAAACCCAATGGATTCTAACTTCAATCGCCTATAGGCCAGCGACAACAAGTCTATCCACTCAGGAAGAAGTAGCTCCCAACATATACCACCTTGTAACCTTAGTGGTATTGTCAGCTATCTTCTTCTCAATCATGTGTAACACATGGCATTGGTCACTTCCGTGCATACCAGTGAGAGCCAATGAACCCTATCAATACACAGTTAGCCCTGGATTAGCGTTACCCGCACAGATGGGTCCCTACTCGTGCAATTGCTACAGTCATATCATAACCAGGGTAGCCTGCTACCTTCACCTCTGTGAACCAGGTGAATGTTGACTAATCCCTAGCAATATCCCAAACATTGATCATTGGCACGGTCCAATGACTGCCTGTCACTACTCAAATATCCTAAAGGTTCACTCTTGGGTGGGCTATACATACATGAATCACAATCTCAATCCACAGATACACAGGCCTATACATAAACACATAGATATGAAGTTGAATTACATAGACACATAAGAGATACATGGAACCAACATGAGATGGACTTTTCCCATCATATACGTATAATCAAATACCCATTATAAAGTAGTCAATCTTCGCTTATTATAGAAAAGCATATTATGTATTAAATACACAATATTAGATTCCATTAACCTGTTCATACCCATTTGGTACCCATTTCGCCTCAACCCAAGGCCTACTAAAGAGAGAAGATCAAACTAATCAGGAACAACCCCAACCCTTGGAGTTATCCCCCCTAAACCCTCCCCCTACAGACTTGAGGTCACAGAGGCATCCTTCGCCCAAGGACCACCTAAGTTCTTGCTTCCAAACTGGTCAAAGTCACATGTAGTTCTCCTAACAAGGTTTCTCTCAAGGATACCAACACACCAATTCCCCAATTTAGTGAACCTATACCATGACACTTCCATCCTCACAAGAAAAAATCTCAAATTAAACCTTACCATAGTTATCATTCCTCGTTCAATTTGAACATCCCTAAACCCCTTACAATTTCCTATCAAGGATATTGTACCACATTGGGTACCCTGATTATAATACCATATAGTTTGTAACATAGGGTTCTATTTAGGCTTAGAACATAATAATGTGTTCAATATTGTGGTTCTTATACAATAGTATTTATAAGCTTGTTTTAAGGATAATCAATCCCTAACTCCTACTCAAGAAAGTGGGCAACATTTACTCCAATGTAAGAAAATATACACCCAATAGTAATTTTACTAATAATATTCTTAATCTTCCAATTTTCTTTACCCTATGGTGCAACCTCATATTTTTATAATAGTTTAGTTCATGGACTAGATGATATTTACACTTTCCACTTATAGCTAAATACCCCATATACATATCATACTATGGTTTTTTATATATTTACAAGAATCTCATATTTAAAACCCATACACTAACCTTAGACTTATTAAACAACTTCATTTCATATATCTTTGGAATGAATGATAGTAAATCATTCTATTTAATTATAAAACAATTTGATACAAGTATAGTTTTAGTTTTATTAATGAAGTCCTTATCACCTACTTTATTAAGTGATTGTATGCCAAATATTGTATTAGGTGCATTATATTTCAAGATCATATTATAAGGTGTTCTAATTGCTAGAGATTTAACCTAAACTTCCTTGTCATCTTGTTTCACTTGGAGTTTCAATATAGAGGTTTAATGAACTGAAGGTAAGATTCTCCCACCATAGTCTACTCAAAATTCCTCACTTGGATATTCAAATAATCCTCCCTTGGCTATAGAAAAATTCCTTGTTTATGATTTTCTAATAATCCCAACTTTCACACAAGTATTCTAGCATCTGAGATCTGGGGCACTCCACAAGATATTAGTTACCTCTTGATCTTGGTTTCCCAAATACTTATAAGGAACAGTTTTTATTTTATTTAATGTCGTTCTATATTGTGACCTAGATATATACCGACTATGTTACCAAAATTTGCATCATTCTTGCACTTGATAATATAATTAAACCATATTAAGAATAAGATGATATAGTATTCAATTTATTAATTATTCAACCTGTACACATAACATGAAACACCTTAAATTAATTATTTTAACTACAACAATAAATAATTCCCAATTTCTTATATTTAGTTGACTAATCATAGTATTCTTTTAAAAGAACAAAATATCAACTCATTCTATAGATTGCACAATGAAAATTGAAGACCCTAGAGTCATAGCTGCACGACAAGGTGTGGATGTGGCATACTCTCTATTTTTTATATGACCAGTAATCACAAAAAGGGGAATTATATGTTAGGTTGATAATTATTCTCCACTATCTTCCTATTGTGATCATGGCACAACTCTATACATCGCATCAATTTGTTGACATGTAAGAAAGTCATTATTGGCCTATAAATAATGAAGATGGAGCAGGTTTGGTTCCTTTCCACAATAATGTTCACAGTTTGAAATTGGCCCAAGCATGAAAACAAGATACAACCCTGATTTTTGTATACAATGAATATGGCATAGACATTACAAATATGGCCAACTCCTTAGAATATTGAAGAGAAATAAACAAGAGCACCAAGGTTAATATTGAAGATGCCAATATCATACAATGATGCATCATTTGACCAAGTCTCTCTAATTTAAGGAAACATGAGAATACAACCAGCAGGGCACAGAATCTTGGTGAGTATAAGTGATTTAAGCATATAGTGCAGAGGCAAAAGTGTGGCATAGAAAACTAAAGGTCACCCTCCTAAAAATATATATATATATATATAGCCATGCTTTAAATGATAGGGAACTACTCTAAATGTCGTTGCCTAGCCATGAGGTTAATGAAACAATTCCAGAGACATTTATTAAAATAAGTATGGAAATGAGAGAAAATACTGGCCTGTCTCAAGCTACCCAACACTTCTCAGATGCCCTCCCGCTCTCTTTTCCTTTGCAGGTAGGGACGATGTTGGCAATGACTGTGGAATTTGGATTTACATGTCCCAGTTGTGTTTGCTCCAACATTTTAAATGCGTGTTCACTAATATATTTTGTGCATATTCTGCATCCTTTCCCCGCTCTCGCTCACGCCATTCTCTGCACTATCCTCCCACTCTCCTTGGAAAATCCAATCAACCTCCGTTATCCCCTATGTTCTCTCTTTTCCTCCTGTCTTAAGCATCGACCTCTCCTCTTTTTACTTCTCACCACCTGTTCTCTCTTTCTCTCCCATCGCCTTCTCCTCGCATTTCTCTTCTCTCTTCTCTTTTGCACATGATTTTGGTGTTTCTCCATCTGATTTCCCTCCACATCTTTCACTGTTTGTGGCCTCTCCATCCTTCTATCACCTCCTCTCTGCATTTTTCACCAACTATGTGTGTGTCTTCTTAGTCAAGGGAGTTCGTCGTGTTTTAATGGTTGTCATGCCCCCTTTTCCCCATGACCTAGACACCATGCTTTCATTAATGGGATACCCCTATTTTCTTCCTACATCCTCTTCTTATAATTATGGTTATCTCCTACCATATCCTTTCTCCTTTCCATCACGTCTTAAATTTTTGCTCGGATGCCGCTTTTTCTTGCGAACTACACTATTTCCACCGTCCATGGACAGGGGTGCCATACTTATTAATGGCATGAAGACCAGTTTCATTTAATCCATGTCATCCTCTCTCTTAATTCGAGTTGCCTCCTTTAGTGAGTTGTTGATGGATTTGAATTTGTCCATATTTCTTAAATAGTTGTCTCCCCAACCATTCCCCTCCTTTCAATTCTTATTATTTTATTTTAAATTTATTTCCCAACTGCATCGTCCAACATGGTGGTCGCTGGCAGGGATGTGACACTCTCCCCTAGATCTACCTCTCTCCATCTAACCTCACTCTCTCCACTATCTACGTCTCTCTCTATCTCAGATTTCTATCTCCCTTGACTACCTCTCCCCTCATCCCTCCTTATCTACCTTTCCCTCCCTACATAGATCTCTCTTCTCTTTATCTCACAACTCTCTTTCTTTGCCTCTCTTCCTTTAATATCTCTAATGTATTAAATATTTAGGGTGTAGGGCCTATGGTTTATGGGTTTAGGGAGATGGTTTATGATGGAGAGATGAGATTTGAGGGTTTAGGGATTAAATTTAATTATGTAGGTTTTAGTGTTAAATTATTAATGTTGGGTTTTGGGGTTTAATACATAGGGTATAAGGTTTATGTATTAGTGTTTAGTTCATAGGGTGTAGGGTTTACGGTTGATAATATATGGTATACGATTTAGGGTTGAGAGTATAAGATTGAGTGATAAGGTTTAGGTTTGAGAGTATAGTAACATTGAGGGTTGAAGGTATAAAGTTTAGGGTAGAGTGTATAGGCTTTATGACCTAGGGTTGATTATAGGGTTTAGGGTTGAGGGTATAGCATTTAGGATTGAGTGTATAGGATAAAGGATTCATCCTATAGGCTTTAGGGCCTAGGGTTGAGGGATATGGTTTAGGGTTGATGGTATATGATATAGGGTTTAGGGTTGAGTGTATATGTCAAGGGTTTATTTTATAGGCCTTAGGGCCCAAGGTTGAGGGATAGGGTTTAGGGTCAAGAGGGTATACAGTATAGGGTATAAGGTTGAGGGTTTAGCCTATAGGCTCTAGGGTCTAGGTTTGAGGGGTACGGTTTAGGGTTGAGGGTATAGGACATAAGTTTGAGTATATGGTTAATGGTTTAACCTATTGGCTTTAGTTCCTAGGGTTAAGGGATAAGTTTTAGGGTTGACAATATAGGGTATAGGGTTTATGTTTATGGGTATAGATTTTAGTGTTAAGTCTCACATCTCCCCCCTCTCTACTCTCCTCCCCATCTCTAGTGTTCTCTATCTCACTTCTCTCTCCCCCTATATATACCTCTATCTATCTAACCTCTCTCTACATTATCTACCTCTCTCTCTATCTCAATTTTCTATCTATCTCCCCTTCCTACCTCTCCCCTCATCCCTCCTTATCTACATCTCCCTCCCTCCCTATGTAGATCTCTCGTCTCTCTATCTTAAATATCTCTCTTTCTTTGCCTCTCTTCTCTCTATCTCATCTCTTTGTATCTCTCTCCCATATCTATTTCTCTCCTCTCTCCCTTTAATATCTCTAATATATTAATTATTTAGGGTGTAGGGCCTATGGTTTATGGGTTTAGGTTTGTTGGTTTATGATGGAGATTTGGGAGTTGAGGATTTAGGGATTAAATTTAATTATGTAGGTTTTAGTGTTAAATTATTAATGTTGGGTTTTAGGGTTTAACATATATGGTATAAGGTTTATGTATTATGGTTTAGGTCATAGGGTGTAGGGTTTATAGTTGATGATATAGGGTATATGGTTTAGGGTTGAGAGTATAAGATTGAGTGATAAGGTTTAGGCTTGAGGGTATAGTAACCTTGAGGGTTGAAGGTATAAGGTTTAGGGTAGAGTGTATATGCTTTATAGCCTAGGTCCAAGTGTAGGGTTTAGGATTGAGAGTATATGATATAAGGTATAGGGTTGAGGGTATAGCGTTTAAGATTGAGTGTGTAGGGTCAAGGGTTCATCCTATAATCTTTAACGCCTAGGGTTGAGTGACATGGTTTAGGGTTGAGCGTATATGATATAGGGTTTAGGGTTGAGTGTATATGGTTGAGCATTTATTATATAGGCCTTAGGGCCCAAGGTTGAGGGATAAGGTTTATGGTCAAGAGGGTATATGTATAAGGTTGAAACTTTAGCCTATAGGCTTTAGGGCCTAGGTTTGAGGGGTAGGGTTTAGGGTTGAGGGTGTAGGGTATAGGGTTTAGGGTTGAGGATATGCGGTATAAGGTTGATTATATGGTTAAGGGTTTAACCTATTGGATTTAGTTACTAGGGTTGATGGTATAGGGCATATGGTATAGGGTTATGGGTATAGAGTTTAGGGTTAAGTCTCACATCTCCCCTTCTCTACTCTCCTCCCCATCTCATTGTCTCTCTCTCACTCACTCTCTCTCCCTCAGATTTCTATCTCTCATTCACACCTCTCCCCTCATCCCTCTTTATCTACCTCTCCCTCCCTCCCTATGTAGATCTCTCTTCTCTCTATCTCACCTCTCTATCTCTCTCACATGTCTCTCTCTCCTCTCTCCCTTTAATATCTCTAATATATTAGTTATTTAGGGTGTAGGGCCTATGGTTTATGGGTTTAGGGTTGATGGTTTATGATGGAGAGTTGATATTTAGGTGTATAGGGTTGGGGGTTTATCCTATAAGCTTTAGGGCCTAGGGTTGAGGGACAGGGTTTATGGTATAGGGTTTATGGTATAGGGTATAGGGTATAGGTTTTAGGGTTGAGTGTATAGGGTTATCATATAGGCTTTTGGGCCTAGGACCTCTCTATAGGGCTTGGAGTTGATCCCACATATAGTATAGGGTTTAGGATTGGGGGTAAAGGGTATAGGATTGAGTGTTTAGGGTTGTAGGGTCTAGGGTTGAGGGATATGATTTAGGGTTGGTGGTATAGGGATATGGTTTAGCTTTGAGGGTGTAGGGTTTAGGGTTGAGAGTATACATGGTTGAGGGTTTATTATATAAGTCTTAGGGCCCATGGTTGATGGATAGGGGTTAGAATTGATTGTATAAGTTATAGGTTTTATAGTTGAGGGTATAGAGCTTAGGGTTGAGTATATATAATTATAGGGTTAAGGGTTATTGACATAGGGTACAAGGTATAGGGTTAATGGTTATGGGTATAGAGTTTAGGGTCAAGGGTTATGGGTATATATTTTAGGGTTAATGCATAGGGTTGAGGGTTTAACATGTCAACTTTAGGACCTAGGGTTGACAAAAAGGGTATAGGGTTGAGTCTGTATATGGTATAGGGTTTAGGATTGGGGGTATAGGGTATAGGATTGAGTGTTTGGGGTTATAGGGTCTAGGGTTGAGGGATAAGATTTAGGGTTGATGGTATAGGTTATATGGTTTAGGTTTGAGGGTATAGGGTTTAGGGTTGAGTCTATACATGGTCAAGGGTTTATTATATAAGCAGTAGGGCCTAGGGTTGAGGGATAGAGTTTAGTGTTAAGGGTATAAGTGTCACATCCCCTGTAGACACTAGACTTCATTTTATGTTAATTGTTTGTTGTCCTGATGTAATTTGGATGAAGGTTGATTTCACCCCTTATTTTGATGATCATAAGGACTTAAATATTAATATAATATATTTAAACACTTTAAATGGTCATTTGAAACAACAATTAAATGTTAATATTTATGAATTTAATGGTGTTATTTGATTTTGGCATGGATATGTCTATATGTTTTTTGAACTAATCAGGTACCAACAATTTTGTGAGAATGTAGATGAGTATTGCAAGTGCTCGAGGTGCAACAAAAGGTGGACTTGGCAACCTATTTCGGGAAAGAACCTTAAACTCAGTAGCCTAGTTGATTAGATGGAATTCAAGTCACTCCAGTTGCTCCACCCCAAACTAAGAGTTTATATGCCAACTAATGGTAAGGATTTATCTATATAATTTTATTTGCCTCGTCAGTGGGTTAATTAGCCTTCTTATTCCTTTGTGACCACCCTCGGATCAAGTCGTAAGAAAATAAAATAAAATATTATAATAATAAAATAATGTTGATCAATTTAAACCCCAAACCTTACCATTCC
This sequence comes from Sequoia sempervirens, assembly GCA_007258455.2. Classification (NCBI taxonomy): domain Eukaryota; kingdom Viridiplantae; phylum Streptophyta; class Pinopsida; order Cupressales; family Cupressaceae; genus Sequoia; species Sequoia sempervirens. The sequence goes on from VDFB02271358.1 coordinate 507,850,334, forward strand.
AAAATACAAATAAAAATAAAATAATAAATAAAACAAAAGAAGAAAATTAAAAGAAAATATAAATTTAAAATAAGGGGAAAATAATAGCAAAGAAAAGAGGAGTAAAACCTAAGTGATGATCCCAAAAATTAAAATAAATAAAAGGAACCCAAGAGAAAACAAAAAGAAAAATAAAATGAAAGGAGTTAGCCATGAGTAGAAGTGAGCGATATTTCCACACCAGAGACAACCCTCGTTTATGAGGAGAGGGGTGCAGGTCTAGAAGAGGAGTCATGCCATTAAAATAGCATGGTTTCTATGCTTGTAAAAGGCTTCCTTTGGTCAAAATATGGGAAGAAATGCAGGCCCAAGTTCGCTATAAAAACCCCACAACCCCTTACCTACAAAGCATGGAGTGATTACATGAAAACAATGAGTGAAGGAAGGCTTGGAAAGGGAATACACTGGAGTGGTGAGTTTGGGTGTTGGAAGGAGGAAGGAAGATCTAGAGAGGCGTATGTGTAAGGGAGAATCACCCCACTGATCCCTCAGAAGTTGTAGTGCCTTAACCAGGTTTTCCCTAAGCTTCTAACTCTATAAATTTTACAATAGGTAATCATGTGAATCTCATAAATATTGGAATGTGTAAGGGGTTAAGAATTGTGGCAATAGTTAGAGAGAGAAAATTGTATTTGGATTCACCATTAAAATAAATTATTGTGCTCCTATTTACCATGAATATAACATCACCTAAGTATACTTGGACGGGTATTGGGATTTTAGAATTTATATTGTTAACTTGCATCCTTAGCTAGGGACTGAAAATAATTCTCTTGTTAGTTGTGTAAGGCCCAACTAATGTTCAGTAATCTTGGTGATATTCACACAATTTAGAGGGGGTATCTAATTGAACAGTCAATTAAACCCATGTAAAGGCTCCATTTAATTATCAACCAGGGCTAACGTAAGCTTTTGATGATGCCGACATTGTATGTGCATCCAAAGACTCTACACTACCTATATCATCCTTGTATAGGTGTTTATACATGTGGGAAAAACATCAACTACTTATTAATAGTAAAAAGAATTGAATCTGAAACTATTGCTACAGGTACTTACAGCTAAATGTTGTGACTAGTTCACTATCAAAACTAAACTCTATAACTAACAAATGTTGCTAACTTTGACTCACTATGGAGGATAATGCATTGAGACAAATAAAGCATGAAATACAAGACAAGATCTTATTCATGATTTCATTCACATTCACTACATGAAGAATCTAATTAAGACAAATGAAATAATGAAGGTAACTATTGTAACAACGGAAATAAATGTGTAGAAATTAAAGTGGGGAATAGTTACCTTGAGTGGCCCTTGCTCAAGTGGATATCTCCACAGAATAAACTCAAATCTAGCTTCTCAAATCAATTAACCATAGCAGTAACTAAAAAAATCTTCATTGCATAACTCAAGATTTCACAATCTAATAAGAATCTCCAAGGATATCATATTCATAAAAAACATAACTGGAAACAAGAGTATTGTTGTGTAACCAAAAACTATCTGAACATATATATCTTCTATATTTTATATGCTTGTTATTCTCCTCGAACATCGAACCATATATATACATAGGGGAGTCTTATTGAAATAAGGACTCAAAACAGAAATCTAAATGCAAATCACCACTCTCCTATAAAATAGAGTGTGACAAAGTATGCATAACTAAAAACATAACTAAAAAGGTAGAAGTTGATTAGGACTGCAACTCTACTGCAATAGTAAAACAAAAATGTGGACTATGGAAACAATCGCATTAGGTTCCCAATCATAGTAGGTTTCTTCTCCTTTAGTAGTCTTATTAAATATCATGGTGACTCACAATCATCCTTATAAATAGATGCCTCCAATTTTGCAACTGCTACATTCTTATTCTGGAACTTCCCTTGCATCATTGTCTGAAACTCCTTTGGTTGTAGGTTGTGCTTTCTAGTTGTTGTGGGCTGCAATCTACTTGCTTTGGCTTCTTGGCTACAAATATTTAGTTCACCCAAACATATACACAATACTAATAACCATAATTTAAACATAGATATACACTGCACTCCATACACATTCACACATTTTAGCCATGCAATTACTACATACCATAATCATATTTCCATATACTAAAACCAAGTTCAAGTTGCATTATGATCATAAAAATATATTAAAGTTCAGGAATATGTATGAAATGAGTAAATTTGGAAATGTCTAAAAGTATGTACTAAACAATAGGAAACTAGCTAAGAATTGGCCTCATCAAGTTGGTAGAAAGAAAAATGAAAATTATAAATAATAATAACAAAACCATGGAACTTGCTCAATGTACACCTTAAGCTCCATGATTTAACATATCGCAGGTAGGTAGGCCACTATTAAAGGAGAATCACGATACTATGATTTCAAGTACAGGGACTGTTTGCATAACTGGGAGCATTGAGGTATCAAAAATAACATCATCTCTACCATATTACTCTGTTAAATAGCAACAAACATTTATATCCATTGACTATCTTTAACATTTAAATGGCAATAACCTTGTTAAAGTAAATAATAGCAACAAAATGCCTTCATTGCAGCCTTTAGCTATATCCTTGTTAAAGTAAATAATAGCAACAAAATGCCTTCATTATAGCCATCAACTATATAAAACAACATGTTCAATTTTACTTGATCTGCTCATGGGCCCAGGTGTAGGCATGTTCATCATATACACTACTAAAACAAAAGTGAGGGAGAAACATCTAATCAGTCTTTGAGCCTATGTCCAAGATAATAATATAAATTGGCCTCTATTAATAAGAGTGACCTAGTAGACCTTCAACATTCATTAGAAGCACTATTTCCCCAAAATACAACTATTAGAAAATATGAAGGGTGGAGAAAATATGAATTCAATTTGAGAAATCAGACTTATAATTAATAAATGCAACATTGGATGCCCAAAATTAATATGTATCACTCCAAAGAAGGGTCTAAGGGTAGCAGATGCTGACCTATATGCGTCTAAAATAATTAATCACCTAAACCCATTCCCTAATTCCTGTCAGAGCTCCATACAAATGCAATGGAAGCTATTAGAACACCCATAGGACCAATCTAAAGAAGACCCAAGTATGAACCTCCAAGATATTGAGCAATGACAGGTAGTCATTGGACCGTGCCATTGGCTAATATTTGGGCTACCACTAGGGACTAGTCGGCATTCACCTGGTTCATGAAGGTGAAGGTTGATATGGGTTACACTGGTTATGATATGATACGGTAATGGTTACACAGGTAGGGACCCATCTGTGCTAGTAACGGTAATTTGGGGCTAACTACTATATCGAGGGGGTTCACTGGTAGTCGCTAAGTGCATAGAAGTGATCAATTCCAATTCTACCTAGGATTGTGAAGAATATAGCTAAAATTATCACTAAGGTCACAAGGTGGTAAGTGTCAGAAGCTACTTCTTCCTGGGTGAACAGACTTTTCATCGATGGCCAATAGGCGATTGAAGTCAAAATCCACTGGGTTTGGTAGTTTCACTACTTGGGAATTCTCTATGACCCTTGGGATGGAGGATGGACCCACTGTGTAGTATGGGATGCATCAAATCCTCTACACAATTGACCAATGCCCTTGACCCAAACTTCCACCCCACTTAGTGCAAAATACCAAGGAACGAATGGGACCCCGCTGTAGTGCACAATACATTGTCATTCTTTTTTATGGGATACTTTAGATGGGATAGTGGTGAGTCCCCCCTATTTACCTACCTATCTTTCCCTCACCTTGTACAGATCGCATTGTGATGAGGTTTGACCCACGGTGTAGTATGGGATGCACCAAATCCTCTTTATAGTCGAGTTTTGACCTTTCATGCCCTCATCCAAAACATTTTTAGGTTTGTCCTGAAATAGCTTGTTGGGTCCACTTGGTTGGGGTGTCTTGGGTCATGGTTCACATGGTTGTTTTTTTGCACCCCACAAGGAAGAAAGAGCCATGAAAATTATGCATCTCAGCACCTACATCATGCTAGGTAATGTAAAACAAGATTCTTCCTTTAGTATTTGGTTTTTTGACATATTAATTGTGTAAACTTAATTAGACTTGTTATTGATTGTGGATATTGTGATGCTTATATGTGAAATTGAATTGTATAAAAAAAAAATTCTCTCATGGTTGGGTTTCTACTGGTATCGAAGTAGCCAAGTTCAAAATCTAGACCTTGGCACCCATATATTCCATGTTTAATAAAAATCTTCTTGAATTTTTACAACCATGGGATGCGGAAGGAAAGACCAATGTAGAGTCCCCAAGAAAACCTAAGGGAATTCAAAACCATGAATTAAACCCAAGGAACCTAAGAAGACTATACCTCTAAATGAAATCGAGACAATATCCAACACAGAGACCTTGGCCTCCACTCTTAAGCGAATGAAGGTCAAACTAGAAAAATACAAAGAAGGCCCCTCTCGAGTTAAGGAATCAATAGTAAAGACCAAACCATCTACTACCAAATATTTCCCATTTGGATGTGGGTGTTATTCCCCATCACTAACTAAGGAGGTCATAGCAAAATATGGCTAAGTACACTCAAAGTCGGATGTAACAAAGGAACCCTTTGAGGATGAAGATCCCATTGAAGGTTAGAACAATGTAGTCAAGGAGGAAAGCTATGTACATATTTAATCACAATGGTTAATGTATTAACTAAATAACATTGTGCTAATATGTGTATAACAAGGAAATATGAATGTAAAAAATATATATATACATATACAAATCTATAAGTGATATGATTTTATGCCCTTACTATGTGATATGTGAAAGGTTGCTTGTGTACGAATGATGATTAACTAGTTGATCAAATTTCTTTATTGCATTCCCAATATTTTTGAAATGAATATTTCTCTAAATAAATTCAAGGTATGGGAATTGATCATTAAAAGGACTAAAATGACACCATTTTATTTTAACCAAAAAACTTGAACATACCCACTATGAGGAGGACATCTAGGAGGGGAGCAAGTTCTAGTCTAGCTGAGATCTTACATGCTAGCATAAATGTAACCCCTCCACTAGCAAGGTTTCTAGAGGAAATTTAGGCTGAATTGAGAGCAATCCAAGCCAAAATAGCTTCTCAAGAGCAGCAGATAGAGGAATTATCAAGGCAAAGGGAACAAGGGACAAACCATAACACTGGTTTGGGCACCGAAGAATAAGCAATGGAGCAAGAACCCTTAGATTATAACCATGGAAATAACTCTCGTATACCATTTTGTGGCCCATCACTTATGGCTTTACATGGGTATGAAAGAAAGGACCCCTTAATTCAAGAATTGAAGAAAATGTAACCACCAAAATATGATGGGTCTAGTGGTGGAGATGTTGCAAAGGCTTGGTTGATTGGTATGAACAAGTATTTTGCGTTGATCAATATGGATACCAATACTAAGGCTAGATTGGCAATATATCACTTGGAAGGAGAAGCTTCTCTATGGTGGGACCATCTCTTAGCCATAAAAGGGTATGATCTAAAGGATTTAACATGGGAAAATTTTGAGAGGTAGTTTCACAAGGAGTAATTATCCAGGCTCAGCATCGTGATAAAAAAAATGACATAGTTTCACTCATTGCATCAAGGAACCATGACGATGAGTGAGTATAAAGCCAAATTTATGAGCTTGCTATGATATGTGCACTACCTAAAGGAGGAGGAAGATAGAATGAATAATTTTATCCTTGGTTTGAATAAAAGCTTGATGTACACCACTAAGCTTGCTCGACCTAATAATATGAGCTAGGTAGTGGAAGTAGCTACCGTCATTGAAGAGAAGCGAAGAAGCAAGCAGGAAAGGAGACAAAATTCCTCCACCTTTACTTGTACTAATAATAAGGAATATAAGAAGGTCCTACAAGTGGAACAGAACCTAGAAAAATTCAAAACGATCCAAGGAGAAAAATAGAATTCCAAGGTAGCACCCTCTAAGAATAGAGAGGAAAGGTGGAAAAAGCCATCAAAGCTAGAGACTCCCACAAGCTTCTACAAGGATCGGGAAAGGAAGGAGATGAAAAACCAAGAAGGATGTTGGGTATGTGGAGGCAACCAATTCAAGAAATATTTCCCAAGAGGCCAGATCAAAACACTGAGTCAATCACCAAGATCTATGCAACCATGGACAAGCAAGAGCGTGATAACCAAGCTTCTTTGATAGAGCTTTTAGATACTTTTTATGGGTAGCCTATCACTATCTTGTCTGATTTAGGAGAAAATAATAGCTTTATATCTTCTAATGTATTGATTAAATTTAATGTTAGCCTCAATTGCTTAAGTTGAGAGGAGATTGAGGTAGAGTTTTGGTTTGGTAAGACTCAATGGGTAGATTTTATTTAAAGGACATTGAACTTGGCATAGGAGGTATATGGACCAAAGTAAATTTATTGGTTACCCAGCTAGGATCATATGATGTGATACTAGGGATGGACTGGTTCAGGGAGCATAGGGATACTTTTGATTGTTACCACAAACAAATTAAGTGTAGAGACGATCATGGGAAACTAGTGGTGCTTCAAGGAGTACCAAGGACAATACAAATCTTAAAAATATTGACAATGCAAGCCAAACGAGCTATGAGGAAGGTATGAAAACTTATCTTAATTAAGATAGAGGAAGGTGGTAAAGATCACCTTCCAAGTATTGCAAACCACCTAATACTCCAAGAGTTCCATGATGTATTTCCTAAAGAATTGCCCAGATTGCCCCCTAAGCATCAATTTGACTTCTCTATTAAATTGGTTTTAGGAGTCGAGCCCATTTCTAGAGCCCCCTATTGAATGTATATAGTCGAACTAAAAGAAATAAAAACACAATTGTAGGAGCTTATGGACAAAGTTTTGATCTGACCCAATGTGTCTCCATGGGGAGCTCCTATGTTAGTAATCAAAAATAAAGATGGGATGCTATGCCTATGTATAGACTATAGGGTGCTCAATAAGCTAACTATTAAAAATAGATATCCTTGTTGTCCCTCAGTATTGTTTGGAATTAATGTCAATACACTAAGGTTGAAGTTACAGGTTGTGCACATGGTGATTTCCTTCAGTTTTGCATGAGTTTATATATCCATGTTGATCCTCATTTGCATTTGGTATTGTAGCGTTCATTTGCATATCTATTGGCATCTTTGTTGAAGTGCAGTGATAAAGATTATATTCTAAAAGGGGGCATTGCTACATATTTCATAAAGAAATATTGTTCTCCAAATTGTTTTTGAAATTGTTGTAGAGTGAAAAGTTTCTCTCAAAAATAGGGCATATTGACACTTTTTATACAAGGCATCATCATCATGGAGAGATTCTTAATCTTAAAAGGTGGCAAATGATAAAAGGAAGTAATGATAAAGAATCTTTGTATTGTCTGCAGTAATTATTTGTTTGTTGAATGGGAATTATTTCCCATCATAATTCTCGGATTTGAAAATCATTATTTTGTTTTTCAAAAAGTCTTTGAAGACTTGGATGAATATCAATGTTTGCTTCATTGTAACCATTGAGGTTTACTACCCTAATCATGGCGGGAGTTGGTAAGCAAAGCTTGTTTCAGAGGTCGGTTGCATGGTTTGCGAGGAGACAAGAACTTATAGTAAAGAGAAACAGTGAAGATATTATGGTTAAGCCGACATCAGGTGTATTCCTTACTTTGTCTTTGTGTCTTTATTAATCCAAGTGTTGGTCCTTAATTTTGTTTAGTTGAATAGGATCTTTGAATTTATCTGGGTTAAGTCAGTTGTTAATAGTAACCCATGCAAATCTTAGTAATGGTTCTGTGTGGTTAACATTTTGTTTCAATAATTCGAGCACATCTTTATGTCAAGTTAGGAAGAACTCATTATTGGTTATCTTCTGTCAATACATGTTTCGTTTTTGTTTTTATGAAGAGTCAAATACAAATCTTGGTCGAGCCTTTTGTTAAGAATTAAGGGTTTGTTTTTTAAATGCAAAAATGTTTCTTTTTGTTAAAAACCCACTTCAGGTTTGTTGTTGAGAATTGGGGTTTTTGTTTTGTAAAATTTCAAATGTTTTCCTTTTGTTAAGAAAACCTTGTCATTATATTTGGGGGTTTAGCTGTGTGTTTATCATTTGGGGATTTCTTGTATATTGTCGGCCCTATAGATTTTATGGTAGTTACTGTTGTTTATCATTGATGTTTTCTTGACAAGATTGTTTTCTGAGGGATTATAGTTGAAGACTTGCATAAAAAGATGTGTTTGTGTAATTGGCAAAGGTAGTTGCTAGTTTGGTTTCATGTGGAAGTTGCTCATATAGTTTTCAAATAGATTCTTTATTCCAAAACAGAGAACATATATATGATTTGTAATGCTCATTCAATGCGATTGATGAGAGGTTTTTGAAAAACACAGAATATATCATTTAGAAATGACAATATATATATTGTTTTTGAAATTTGACACATTGGAACTTTGATTTTGAAGTCATGACAGAACAGATTTTGTAATCAAATAAATAGAGATCAACTATGTATTCAAATTGCTTCATATTTGTATTTTTTCAATAAGATTATCAGTGAGATAGCTCTATAAGACTATCAGTGGGATAGCACCATTGTCAGTGAGACAAATCAGCCAGTGAGGCTTTGTACAAAGAATATTTTTTCAAATAAGGCCAGTGAGGCCACATTCGGGTGGTTTTATTCCCCAGGAGGGTTTCCACTCAAGATAAATTATGTGTCACTCTTTTAAATGTGTTTGCTTCATTACTTGTTCATTTATAGTTTTTAGCATAAGTGCATTCATGATCAAATTATCATTTAAAGAATTAAAAATTTAATTTGATTGTTAACACTGATTCACCCCCCCCCCCTCTCAATGTTAACTGCACTCCAACAATCCTCTTCCCAGAATTGATGACCTTTTAATCAAATGAAGGGAGATGATATATTATCTAAGATTGACCTAAGATTGAGGTACCATCAGTTAATAATCAGGGAGGAAGATATTCCCAAGACAACATTTAGAACTAGGTATGGTCACTACGAGTTTCTAGTGGTACCTTTTCACCTAACCAATGCTCCTTCAACATTTATGAGTTTTATGAACCATGTATTCCATGACTTTCTAGATAAATTTGTGTTGGTCTTTCATGATGACATCCTAATTTACTCTAAGAATCCAATAGAATATGAGGAACATTTGAGAATTATGCAGCAGAGGCTTCAAGAACTTATGCTTTATGGGAAGTTGAGAAAATGCTCCTTCCCTCAACCCAAAATATAATACCTGGGGCACATCATATCTTCAGAAGGGATTTCCATTGATCCTTACAAAATTCAAGCCATAGTGGAATGGCCCACACCAAAAAATGTATCAAAGGTAAGGATTTTCATAGGATTGGTAGGGTATTATATAAGGTTCGTGAAGGACTTCTCCAAGGTTGCCAACCCCATAACTGCATTGTGATGGAAAGTAAAAAGGATTGAATGGTCACAAAAGTGTGAAATGGTCTTCCAATAGTTAAAGAAAGCCTTAACCATAACTCCTATTTTGCAAGTTCCTGATCCCAAAAAAGATTTTATAATATGGACTGAGACGACACCTCATTGGAGGGTCTAGGAGGAATTCTAATGTAGGATGATTAAGTAAGGGGTTAGGAATTGTGGCAATAGTTAGAGAGAAAAAATTGTATCTGGATTCACCATTAAAATAAATTATTATGCTTCTATTTACCATAAATATAACAACACCTAAGTATGCTTGGACGGGTATTGGGATTTTAGAATTTATATTGTTAACTTGCATCCTTAGCTAGGTGTTGAAAAATGATTCTCCTGTTAGTTGGTATAAAGAAAAATGAAAATGATAAATAATAATAACAAAACCATGGAACTTGCTCAATGTACACCTTAACCTCCATGATTTAACATATCGTAGGTAGGCAGACCATTATTAAAGGAGAATCATCATACTGTGATTTCAAGTATAGGGACTATTTGCATAACTGAGAGGATTGAGGTATCAAAAACAACACCATCTCTACCATATTACTCTATCAAACAACAGTAAACATTTATATCCATTGACTATCTTTAACATTTAAATGGCGATAACCTTGTTAAAGTGAATAACAATAGCAAAATTCCTTCATTCTAGCCCTCAGCTGTATGAAACAATTTGTCATTCACTTTTCCTTGATCTTCTCATGGGCCTGGGTGTAGGCATGTTCATCATATATGTTGTTAAAACAAAAGGGAGGGAGAAACATTCAATTAGTCTTTGAACCTATGTCCAAGATAATAATTTAAATCTGCCTATCAATAAGAGTGACTTGGTGGACCGTCAACATTCATTGGAAACATTGTTGCCCCAAAACATAGTTGTTAGAAAATATGAAGGGTGGAGAAAATATGAATTCAATTTGAGAAATCATACTTATAATTAATAAACACAATCTTGGATACCCAAAATTAATATGTCTTGCTCCAAAGAAGGGTCTAAGGGTAGCATACGTTGGCCCATATGTTTCTACAATAATTACTCACTTAAACACATTCCCTACTTCCTATTGGAGTTACATAGAGATGCAATGGAAGCTATTAGAACACCTGTAGGACCAAGCCAAAGAAGACCCAAGTATGAACCTCTAGGATATTGAGTAGTGATAAGCAGTCACTAGATCGTGCCATTGACCAATGTCTAGGCTACTGCTAGGGACTATCCATCATTCACCTAGTTCATGAAGGTGAAGGTTGTTATGGGCTACCCTGGTTATGATATGATAGGGTAACAATTACATGGGTAGGGACCCATCTGTGCAGGTAATGGTAATCTGGAGGTAACTGTTGTATCGAGGGGGTTCATTAGCAGTTAGTGAGTGTATAGAAGTGAATGATGTTAGTGCTACTCAAGATTGTGAAGAAGATAGCTGACATTATCACTAAGGTCACAAAGTGGTAAGTGTCAGAAGCTACTTCTTCATGGGTGGACAAACTTGTCATCAGTGGCCTATAGGTTCAATTGAATTTGGAATCCACAAGGTTTGGTAGTTTCACTACTTGGAAATTCTCTATGACCCTTGGGATAGAGAATGGACCCACGGTGAATTATGGGATGCACCAAATCCTCTACCCAATTTACCAATTCCCTTGACCCAAACCACCACCTCACTTAGTGCAGAAGACCAAGGAATGAATGGGACCCTCAATGTAGTGTGTGATACATCGTCATTCTTTTCTATGGGATTCTCTAGATGGGATAGTGGTGAGTCTCCCCTATTTACCTACTTATCTTGCTCTCACTTTGTATTGATCCCATTGTGACGAGGTTGGACCCATAGTGTAGTATGGGATGCATTGAAGCCTCTTCACAAATGAGCTTTGACCTTGTTAGTAACCTTTCATGCCCACAACCAACAAAAAAATCGGCTCTATCCTGGAATAGCTTGCTTGTTCTACTTGGTTGGGGTAGACCGGTTCGTGGTTCACATGGTTGGGTTTATTGCACCCCACAAGGAAGTAAAATCCATGACAATTACGCATCTCGACACCTACATCATGCAAAGTAATCTAAAACAAGATTCTTCCTTTGGTATTTGGTTTATGGACATCTTAATTGTGTAAACTTAGTTAGATTTGCTGCTATTGATTGTGGATATTGTGATGCTTATATGTGAAATTGAATTGTATCAAAAAAATTTGCTCCCATGGTTGGGTTTCTATAATAAGTTATAGGGTTTAGGGTTGAGGGTATAGATTTTAGGGTTAAGTATATATGGTTATATGGTTAAGGGTTATCAATATAGGGCACAAGGTATAGGGTTAAGGGTTATGGGTATAAATTTTAGGGTTAAGGGTTATGGGTATAGAGTTTAGTGTTAATTTACAGGGTTGAGGGTTTAGCATATAAGCGTTAGGACCTTGAGGGTATAGGTTGTAGTGTATATGGTTGAGGGTTTAGCATATAGGATTTAAGCCTTAGGGTTGAGGGATATGGTTTAAGGTTGAGGGTATACCTAGTTGCGGGTTTACAATTGAGTGTAGGGTTGTTGGTTTAGCCTATAGGCTTTTGGGCATAGGACCTTTCTATAGGGTTTAGGGTTTAGGGTATAGGGTTTATGGTTGACTATATATGGTTGATGGTTTATCATATAGGACTTAGGGCCCAAGGGTGAGGGATAGGGTTTAGGGTTGAAGGTATAGAGTTAGAGGTTTAGGATTGATGGTATATGGTATAGGGTTGAAGGTTTAGTGTATAGCCTCTAGGGCCTAGGTCTAAGGGATAAGGTTATGGTTGAGGGTATAGAGTTGGGGGTTTAGGGTTGAGTCTATAAGATTGAGAGTTTAAACTATAGGCTTTTGGGCCTACAACCTCTCTATAGGGTTTAGGGTTGAGGGTATAGGGTTTAGGATTGAGGGTATAGGGTTTAGGATTGAGGGTATAGGGTATAGGTTTGAATGTATAGGGTTGAGGGTTTAGTGTATGGCCTCTAAGGCCTATGTTTGAGAGATAGGGTTTATGGTTGAGGGTATAGATTTGGGGGTTTAGGGTTGAGTGTATAGGGTTGAGGTTTTAACCTATAGGCTTTTGGGCCTATGACCTCTATATAGGATTTAGAGTTGAGGGTATATGGTTTAAGATTCGAGGTATAGGGTATAGGGTTAAATATATGGGGTTGAGGGTTTAATGTATAGCCTAGGGCCTAGCTTTGAGGGATAGGGTTTATTGTTGAGGGTATAGGGTTGGTGGTTTAGGGTTGAGTGTATAGGGTTTAGGGTTTAGCCTATAGGCTTTTGGGCCTATGACCTCTCTATAGGTTTAGGTTTTAGGGTATAGGGTATAAGGTTTAAGATTGAGGTTATAGGGTATAGGGTTGAAAGTATGGGGTTGAGAGTTTAGTGTATAGCCTCTAGGTCCTAGGTTTGAGGGAAAGGGTTGAGGGTATAACATTTAGGGTTGAGTGTATAGGGTTGAGGGTTTATGATATAGACCTTAGGTACTAGGTTTGATGGATAGGGTTTCTAGGGTTGAGGATATATGGTTCAAGGTTGAGGGTATAAGGTTTAGGGTTGACTATATATGGTCGAAGGTTTATCATATAGGCCTTAGGGCCAAGGGTTGAGGGATAGGGTATAGGGTTTGGGGTTTATGGTTTAGTGTATAAGGTTTTGGGCCTACAACCTCTTTATAGGGTTTAGGGTTGAGGGTATAGGGTTTAGGGTTTAGGGTTGATGGTATATGGTTGAGGGTTTATCATATAGGTTTCAGGGCCCAAGATTGAGGCATATGGTTTAGGGTTTAGGGTTGAGGGTTTAGGATATAGGGTTTAACCTATTAGCTTTAGGGCATATGGTTGAGGGTTGAAGGTATAGGGTTGAGGGTTTAGGGTTTAACTTATTGGCTTTAGGGTGTAGGGTTGAGGGATAGGGTTTAGGGTTGACGATATATGGTATCTAGGATTTAGGGTTATGGGTATAGAGTTTAGGGTTAAGTGTATAGGTGTTGGGGTTAAGTGTATAGGGTTGAGGGTTTAGCATTGAGGGGTTATGGGTATAGTGTTTAAGGTTAAGTGTACAAGGTTGAGGGTTTATCTTATAAGCTTTAGGGTTTATGATATGGTCTAAGGTTGAGGCTTTCTATCTCTCTCTATCTAACTCTCACCATCTACCTCTCCCTCCCTCTTTGCCTATCTTTGCCACCCACCTTTATCTCTACCTTTCCTTCATCCCCTATCTAGATCCCTCTCTAACTCTTGCCCTATCCCTCTCCCTACCTCTAACCTTCTCTCTATCTATCTCTAGCTCACTCTCTTTCCCCCTCACCTACCATATTTCTCCCTCCCTCTCCCTCCCTCTTTGTCCCTATCTCACTCTTAAATCCATCATAAGCCCAAAACTAAGTAAAACACATACATGATTTGTTAAGTTAAAAACATGTATGTGTTTTTGAGATTATAGGCATTTTTAAGTGGAGGCAAAAGTGCAAACACTTAAGTTAAGTGACCAATAACATGTATGTGTTTTTGACATTATAGGAGTTTTTAAGTGGAGGCCAAAGTACAAACACTTCAAGTTTGGGGACCAATAACACGTACATGTATTGCTCTCATAAAAACACGTACATGTTTTGAATAATAAAAACATGGGTGTATTTTTAAGAGAAAAACATGAGCATGTTTTTAAGAGAGCAAAACATGAGCGTATTTTTATGAGAGCAAAACACATACGTGTTTTTCTCTCATAAAAATATGTACACATTTTGAATTCTAAAAACACGAGCGTGTTTTTGATTCAAATAACACGCTCGTGTTATGGCTTGGAAAATTCAAGTCATAACATGAGTGTGTTATTTAAATTTCTTCATAACACAAGCATGTTTTGCTCATTTTTGGGAATTTGGCCACTTTTTTGTGCCCATCTTGGTGCGCATGACCCATACAAGATATTTGGAAGGTTTAACTAGTTTAGATTTTTTTTTACTAGTTTGTTCAATTTTGTTAGTGTTTTCTTACTTAGTCTTGGTAAATTTTTAAGATAAATTATTATTTTTAAATGGGGTCCATGATAACAGGACATAAAAACTCCTTATTTTGAGAAATGAACAAATAGTACAAGAAAGAGGAATAATATAAACAATATGAGTATTGGAATGATTTTATATAGAGGCACATAACCAATTTATTTTCAATTTTATTTAGATTGTAGAGGTAAGAAATAAGTTCAATCAATCATTTGATTTCTAGTTGAAATGGATCGTGCCACGATAAACTTGGTGGGTTGACAATAAAAATAATAAAATACGTTTTCCCTATTTTATTGATTTTAAGAATTCATGGTTGAAAAGATTGACTTTCAAACTAATGAGCATCACATTACAAATGTGATAGTCTAACCTTTAAGTGAAGAAGTTTCACATGACATAAGTGATCATAATTATAATGAGTGTACAAGTTAACTTTTTGGAGTTGATTCCAAGAGTCATTGATTACAAATATAATGGCTTCCTTGTTATTTCTTTTTCAGTGGAAGAGATTAAATCAATATTTTTTCAATAATTTCTAAATTAACTTCTACTAGTGATTCTTTTGTATATGATGCATATCCCTCTATGCTTTATTAACTCAAAGTTGTAAATGTTTGTAGTTCCAAAGGCACCCAAAATCAATCTCACTTGTACTATCTCAAAGTAAGAGACAAAGCCTTGAAGGACTTTGAATGTAAAATTGGGAAATGATGATATCTTTATATTCTTACATTCTTATTTGGTTTTACATGATTGTATCTTTTTCTCTTTTCCTCTATTTTCGCACATCACTAACCAACAATTGGAGAGGGACTTATAATGTCACCAACAATTCTTTGATGTGCATAATTGCAATGAATAGTTAATGATCATTTCTATTCCTCAATGGAATCACATTGCTTATTTTGCACACTAAGAGTCATACTTCCATGCCAAGTATAATCCCTTATCTTTTACTTTTTGATTGATAAAAAATTAAACAATGTGTAGTTTTTTCCTATTTTAAATACTTGGCAAGTGTTACCCATTGTTGAGTTTTATTCTTTTGAAGTTTTCAAGATGGACCACTCATTATAAGGAGAATGTACCAAATTAATATCCACATATCTCTTTCCTTTCTATTCAAGTTTATGTACAAACTATTTTCATGTTGACTACTTATTTTACTTTGATATACATCTTCACAATAATTCATATGCAAGTCAAAGTGAGGGAAAAATGTAATGGCTAAAAATCATCCCTTGCACCTTTCCCCTTTATTTTAGGCCCACTTTGGTAGGGGTATCCTTAGTGCAACAGTTAGGCACAAGTGACCTATTCTAGCTAAAAGAACATGAAATAATCTAGGCCCTACTTGATTCCACTTGCATACATTACATGAGGGATTGGTCTTAGTTCTTAGCTCATCCATTTCTTTACTAGGTCAAATCTATAGTATGTGCTATTGATCTGCATTAGTTCTATAAATCATAAAAAAATGACCCCTAATCTTTTATAATTTAAATTTAAAGTTATCCCTTGTTAACTTCCTTTAACTAGTTATTATGTTTTGATTTAAGTATGAAATACATTAACTTGTGCGCTAGGGTGTTGTTTTTAAGGAGAAGCCTTAAATCATTTCAAAATGTACATGAGCATCCCAAGCTCTCATTTCAATTCTCGTTCACTCAAGGAAAATCATAGAGCATCAACATCTTAGGCATTCACTACAAATTTGCTTGTTTTTTTTTATCCTTCTAATTAAACCGCTAAATTAGGAATAGGTGTTTGACCAAAGAAGAATATTCTTGTCCAACAATCTCTTAAACAATGTTTATTAACACCACTCATTTTAGATGTAGGCAATAAACATTAGGATGAATAGATTCCTATAACTTAGACTTATATTATTTCTATGCACATAATTCAAATCTTATTTAATCTAATTCATTTTCACACACATAAATTCAACTCTTACCAAATTATAAAAGTTAAGCTAATTTAAATTTCACTATTAAATTTAACTAAATTGTATTATTTGTCACACTTAAAAAATTCAATTATAATATAAAATTCATTTTATTTACAATTTTATTACACAAATTAAAATCTTTCCCAAATATCTTTGATATAAAATTTTATATTACACTTAAAAAGTCTTTTATATAATAAATGTTTTAAAATAATTTCTCTTACATTAATTATCAAAAGGACTTTTATAGTGGGGAATCATTAATACAATATTTTATTTAATGTGCGAAGTTCTAGAGAAAGTCATATCCATTGTTACCTTTTCTTAGGGCCTATGCCAAAACTCGGGCCACTTCGATGTCCAGCCTCTAACTCAGAAGAGTTGTTTAAATAGTCTTCTTTCCGAGATATATTTATCCCACATGTAGCAGCGAAAGTAGAAGGCGAGCAAATATTAGTATAAATAATGAGGCAAGAAACCTTTTAAAGCATACCTTTCTCGGCCTTTTGGCTAAGATCAAGTGTAGTATCTGTTCTTATCAGTTTAATATCTGATACGTGGTTCAATGAACCACACGATATTAAATTAATTTCTTGAGGGGGAAGCCTCAAAGTGTAGCTTGCTACCAGAGACTTCGCGCGTCGCTTCTGTATTGCACTACAGCAGAAGCCTGGCGCACCCCACAACCAAATCAATTCTCAAATTGAATTATGATTCACTGAGTAACAGGATATGTGTTAATGATATGGATGTTTAATGAGGTAATTTTGCAGTGAAAGCTGTTTGTTGTTTACCTGTAAGCCTGGTCGAAATCTTCGTACACAGGGCAAATCTATTGATCGTGGTGCAGAAAGAAACTAACTTGGATGAAACTCTGGAAAGAAAAGTTCCGTCCTAACTCATCAAAAGAATGCAGATGAATAATCTGGAAAAAGAAAAAGAAATCTCCCGCCATAAAGGAATTACAGCTGCCTTGGATTATCTTCCTCTATAAGTAGTACTGAGTCTGAGTTCTGCATAAAGGAAGCTGATTATCTCTAAATTTACTAGTATTTATTCTGAATTTCTCAATATTTAGTAGTATTTGTTATGATGTAATTACAAAAAGGCACCTCATAGATGCGTCTATGCCAAGCAGAGGCTGTGATAAACAATGGTACATTTGATACAAAATTTGTGGAAAGAACCGGAAAAAACCACACAATTGGGGTGCAATCACCACAATCTTGAAGTCCAAATGTTCAATGAGAATATAACATATGGTCTTCCACCCATCACTACAGAAAAGTGTTTCCATGATGCTTTTGCTATGGAGAAACAACAAGTAAATGTTTTCATCTTAAAAAACTCTGGAAAGCCTCTAAGAAGTTGGAGTTAGCTCATTCTGGTCTTTGTGTACAGATGATAATTTCCATAGAGAAATCTTGGTTTTTATGACATTCATCGATGATTTCGCTCGGAAGGTATGGGTTTACTTTCTTAAGAACAAGTCTAAAATATTCGATGTTTTCAAAAAGTTTGTACACTGGGCTAGAGAATGAATGTGAGAAAAATTAACATGCTAAGATTAAATAATGTATGGGATTAAGATATTTTTTTCAACTTTTACAAAGAAAGGAGAATCAAAGAGACAACTCTTGTCTCATATTACACACCAAAATAAAGTCGTTGAAAGAATGAACAAGACACTTCAAGAAAATAAATAAATCAATGCTCAAATCTCGTAATCTTAAAGATAAATTATGATTAAAAGCAACTCATAAAATGGCTTATTTTATCAAATAGAGTTTGACTTCAAGATTGGAAAGCATCTCTCTATAAGAAGCATGGTTAGGAGGGAAACCATCGCTTAGAAATTTGAATTTTGAGAGCATTGCTTATAAACATATTCCAAAAGAAAAGAGAAGGAAGTTTGATGACAAGAGAAAAATGCACCCTTGTTGGATATGATTGTGGTTTCTTTGGAAAAAGAAAAATGAGGACTTATTCCAAGGCAAAAGAAGGTGCCTTACAAAGCCTTTCTGTCGACTCGCCATTGTTAAAATTCTTGAGCAGGTCACAATGACTTTAGAGATCTCTACCAAGAAGTTTATGAAAATCTTCGATTAAGGATCAGCCCCCATTTTCAGGTTTAATGTGAAACTTGCATATTTTTTGCCATAGGTTTTAAGGAAAATTGATGAAAAGCTTTACAGAGAGTACATAGATTTTCAGAATCAATATTGTAAGCAGCACCAGTATGAGGTAAGTAGAGATGCCTCTCTCAGGGACTTGGAGGTTATTGTCCAGAATTTTGACAATTGTGGCAGTTGGAGAAATATTTCCCCGCCTATTGGTACGTTCAAAGGGATTGATTCCTTCAGTGTCACAACAGAGTTATGTAACTAAAATGAAGAGGATGTTACTATGCATGGAACTGGGCTCTTTCATATTGCAATTTCTGTGCAGGGTGTGAAGTCTCTGAGGGAGTCAGAGCTTGTGCTAGAATCTGAGATTGAAGAATTCTATGAGGAGAGGTATTCTCTCCTTGCTTGTGACTTGAGCTACTAATGGCTGGATTATGTTTCACAGTTTGATATAGGGGAGAGGACCCAGTACTTGAGCATGTTTCAATAGTTGTGATAGTAGTTGTTTATATAATGTTAAATATTTTTATCAATATTGGACCAATAGTTGTGACTTTAAAGTTGTTAGTGTTGATGATGACAACCCATAATTAAACAAACTGTATTCCTTTGATCTAAAAAGCAACCAATCATGTGATTCCATATCAGTGTCAATAAAACATGTTGTGAATGCACGAGTATTGGTCTCACTTTTTTTTGGGCCTTTTTGGACATCTTGACAAAAAGCATGCTGATGTGGCATCATATTTGATGATGTGGCCCTGAAACCTTAGTTATAAGCAGGGGACTTGCCAAGTAAGCTGCTGTAAAAAATTGGGAGTGATTTGAAATTTCCACTAGGATAATTAGTTGTGCGAAGTTAGGGTGCACAACTACTGGGTCCTCTCCCCTAGTCAGTTATTGGGCGCTGCTTTTGCTGGTATATTTTGGTAGTGTTGTGCACTTTTTTTGTCACTCTGTATTGTAGTCTTTTTCTGTAATTTGGTCTAGTAGGGCTATTGATGGGCTTTGTCCCATTTATATTGTAACATGTTTATTATTGGTAATAGATCATCAATTTTTAGAAAGAGATTGTGGACCAATCCAATTGTATATCCAATCTCTCACATAGGGATTACCAAAATGCATCGATGAATCTAAGGTCACAATCAAACATTATACAAATAGGTAGCCCAAACGTACCCAAACATGATTTAAGAGGAGGCATGTAGTCGCGTGTGCTATGATACATTTCTTTCAAGGAACCATAATGGTCATTTTCAGAAACCTATCTACTACAATAAACACTGAATTATGTTTATGTTTCTCCATAGGGAGCCTACTCATTGAATCCATTTTGATAGATTCCAAAGGTTTTTGTAGAACCGCAAGAGGTGTGTAACCCAAGCTACTTGTTTGTGGGCTTAGCAATGTAACAGGGAATGTGGATCTTGATGTGGCAATCAATGTCTACACAAATGTGAGGCCAATAAAAATATTGTGAAACTGTCAGATTCTTGGTAACATTGAAGTGTAAGCAATCTTTGTGTGGTGTTCCTTTCGGATGAGTAGTTGGTGAAGTCTGCCTCTTAGAACAAAGATTTCCAAGTTCGAAAGGAAGCTTGTCACTCAAACGAATTTACTATATGTTATTTTATATTGAATCAATGCATTACAAAAATGAATTCAGCTTCACAACAAGCTTAGTCAATGTAACTGTTTTGCAATTCATGTAATTCACTGCATGTTTATTCTATGTGAGTACGTTGTAAGTATATGTGAAGTTTAGAAATGTTGAACAAAGGTTCTTCCAATCAACAACATTATGATTGTCCAAGTCGAACACTGTGATAAGTGTATGACCAAACAATCAACTAAGATAATTTACTAATTTTTGTCTTTCCCCTTCTTATGCTTGAACACTAGGTGGAACTACTGGAAGTATGCCATCCACTTCATGTGGCATACATTCTCTAGATTGCTCTAGGTACAATAACTGAAGTAGCTTATGAATGAAATGAATAATCGCTTTCTTACCCAAAATGCAATGTCATCGCTCATTAACACGTTAAACAATGGCATAAAATTATTTCTCATAGGTGAAGGAACATTGCACAATGTTGTTAAATGACTCCTAATGGTAATCAATCAAATATCCATTCTAAGTAAATACTATAAATGAATAGGCATATGCATAGGTCTAAATTTCAAATAGGTGTGTAATGTGAAGCATTGTCAAAATAAGAATTATGAGAAAGATTTTGCTTGAGCTCTTTAAAAGAGCTTTGTTGTGTACATGTACAAATGAATTTTGTTTTAGTGCACATGATTTGACTATGTGATCAAGCAATATACAAGAATATGAGGACAAACAAGTGGTAGAAATTGGGAGAGTGAGAAAGTTGTGTAATTTGGTGATGTTGCGCAAAGTCAACCAATCTTGAATCACCTTATTTTTTTGGGAGCTCTTTTTTTACTTTTACATTTAATTGATTTTAATCAATTAGAATGAAATTGCTTTATAAATCATTTGAAAAGATATTTAATCCTTAAAACATTTGAATAAAATTTGAAGGTGGAATATCTTTTGTGAAAATATCTAATTGTAAATACCCTTAAAGGTTTTAGAAATACTTGTTCAAATTTATTTCTCATCTCTCCTTCATTGTGTGAACTTCATTGCAAGAGATTATTTGTGGATTGCTTATGGATTAAAAATCTAGGAATGAATCCTGGAAGAGTTGGTAAAGGTTGTTTGTGTGGTGCTCAACAAAGATTTTCTCCTTTGTGCAAGAGGATTTGATTAATATATCAAAGATATTTTTATCTTTAAATTTTGTGCATATGCTTTAACTTCTTATTTTGTCTATGCCTACACTAGATGGTTGCATATGGCTTTCATTTCATAGGCTTTGGTTTGAACAAGAATCTTAGATTAATTTGTTGTGCATTTTCTATTTTGTATGTTCATTTTTGAAAAATATGAAATAGTGTTATTACTCTAACATCAAAAAGTAATATGTGATGTGAAAAGTGAGAGTTGCCCCTTGATATGCTCAAAATGATATTTTTTGTTTTTTACAAATTTTATATTTTAAAATTTGAATAAATTTTGAAGCATAATAATATCGTGACTGAGATTTTTGCACAACTCTTGAAATTGTAAAAATGTGAAAATTGGATTTTAGAAAATGTGAAACCTTTTTATTTTGTGGAATGAAATGTTTGTCATGGTTTTTTGACCTATTGAAATTTTTGTTAGGATGAGCAATATAGTTACGAGTAGAGTGGACCCTTCTTTTCCATTTATAATTGGGATATACCCATGTGAAGAGCATGAAGGGGTTAACATCTAAGAAGATAAAATTGGTTGGGAATCAAACATTAAAGAAACTTAATCAAGTGATATGGTATTTCTAGTATTGACCAAATATTAATCCAAATAGGGTTGGTTGATTGTGTAGACACTAAAAAAGTCATGATTGATACTATGCATTTTATTTTGATTAACTAACACCATTTCTTCCTAAATCACTTCAAATTCATCAATTAATTAAATAATCAGCATTATTTAATTAAATTCATTAAAATCGGCTACTAATCAAATAATTAAATTTATTGATTAATTCACCCTTCTTCTAACTAATTATTCATCTTATTTAATTAAATCAAATCATTTAATTAAATCCTCTTTTAATCCTCGTGTTTGATTAAAAATCAGTCAAATCAAATGTCACATCTCCTAATTCACTCCAATTAATTAATTCTGGATTAATTAATCCTAAATCATCTTTCTAATCATCATTATCAAATCCTCCAGCTTTTAACTCTTCAAGATTCAAGAGTTAAATCAACTATGGCCAACTAACCAAGTTGCACATAAAATCAATTTCTTTTATTTATCTAATTCCTCAATTATTCTTACAAAGGCATATTCCAAGGAATATTCCTATCAACAACCTCTCATTCAATTTCCCTTCAAAGGTTTTCAAAAAACCTCACATTTGCAATAAATTCTCTTACAACCTTTCAAATCTGCTCACATCCTCTCAAATCTCATTCAATTCCTTTTACACCATTTTCAAATTCTCAACCATCAACATTTACTTCTCTTCCATCCTCCTCCTCTCACACATTTCCCGAAATGTATTGCAACTTCCTCCAATAGAATTGTGACACTTGACACATTCTCATTGGCTCTCAATTTATCCCACATTCACCAATTTTCTCCATTCTTCAACCCTTGATTTCTATAAATAAAGACATCATTTTCACAATATGGATCCACAACTCAAAGTATTATCACTATAGGCATTTTATTCCATAGCTATCATCACTATTCATCATTTTCAAGCATTTTTAGCTAGATTATAGTCATTTTCACACTTGGACCGTCAACAAATCATCAAGTTTATCAAAGGGATTGGGAAAGAGCTTCTTTCCACATCAAAGGAGCACTACCCTTATGGGATGGAGGTTTAGTTAATTTTATTTAGATTGCATGCTATATTGTGTTGGTTTCTTGTTATTTTCATGTTTTCTAGTGATTTTGGTTAAAGAATTTCATAGGGAACATTGGATTTGCTTTGTGACATGTTTGACACTTGTTTGTTGATCTCTTGTTAGTTTGTGCAGGTTTGGCATTCACAGATTGTCATTGAGCAGCCCTATTTGAAATGGCGGTGAACCTCTCAACATCTCAAGGATTTGAAAACTATCATGATGACACTTTATGTCATATGTCTACTAGTCTTCTTATATAGACTATCGGTTCATTGGTACTTGATGTGTGTGTGTGTGTGTGTGTGTGATTCTCTACACATGACTATTTGTAGATCTCCATACTCATTACATGGTGGTGATATTGTCTTTCATTAACTTGAGTCTGGGCAATTCAGAACGTTCACACATTGCATGTTATAGATGGATGCCACTGTTTCTTTTCATGAGTATTGGTAAACTACTCTACTTATTGCATGTTATTAGTGATAATCACCATTCTTGTGTGTTATTTGTTGTTGATGCCATTGCCCGTGTATGCTATTGTTTGATTATATTTACAATGTGTGATTATTGAATGCATTGTGTAAGCATTGGTCTTGTATCATACTTGTACTATTTTACGTTTGTATGATTGTTTGGTTGACAATCTTTCAATACAAAGGGATGGGCCTTATTGGGTGGTGTTGATCACCATTGGGACTAGTTAGATTGGTGACTAGGCTTTGAAGAATGTGTAAAGTCCAGTTGATGATTATGATGTTGTAGACTTCCATTGATGCATTGTTGAGAAATGTATGTTTAAGGACTTTTCTCACTCTACAATTCCAACTATATAAGAGCCATGAATGGACTTTGTAAACTTACATAAACTATCCACATTTGTGATGTAGGTACCATATTGTATTCTTTCAATTATTGTCATTTGGTTTGACAATGTACTATGATTTGAAATGAAATTTTGTGATGTTCTAGTCTTAATTTTTAAATGTGTGGATGTAGTTTGCTTTTAATTTGAAATGAAATGATGTATTATATGCTATATGATTAGCAACACTATGATTGAGATTAAAATCATTAGTTCGTTTTTTTGCATTCAACTCTTTGTTAGGAGTTAAGACCATTCATGTATGATATTGTACATGGACGGAAAATCATAATTGCTAATGCGTAGTAAGATCTTGTCATAAGATGAATATGGAATTTGTAAGTTTTAGGCATGGTGAATTAAGCCTACAAACATAGGATATGTTTGGTTAAATCTGTTTCTAAACAGCACTTGGATCGAAGTAGATATGCCTCGTTTTGTGTTAGCTTACTATAGGCTTGTAATAATCTAGCCCTACACTTGTGGATCTTGTGCGCTTGTTTCTTGCCTTCCAAGGTTGAAACCTAGTGTTGACGTTAACCATGATCGTAGGCTTGTTTAGGATCCCTTACTTAGCAACGGTGTTAAGTTTAAAACCTACGTCACCTTCATAGTGCAATTCCAGGCTTGTACACTGAATTGAACAATCAATCTTTGACAGGGCATTTGCACTAGCAACTAAGCCAATTCTAGGATGGCATGGTGATTTGCACATAGCCAAGGTATTTTGCACTGGTAAAACAGTTGATTTGGTACAAGAGTGGCATATTGAACTAGTAATAATGGCAATCCTTAGATGCTGGGCAATTCCCAAACTTCTTTCGAAATTTTTGTAAATAGAAGTTGCTGCCAAGTGTCTTCCTTACCTATCTATTATCTCCATTTGTATATGTTTAAGGTATATTGGAAGTTATTCACTCGTGTAATAAAAGTTGTGCCTTTGCGCAAATACAACTAGTCAATTGTGCAACTAGGTGACGTCTTGGATCTCCCAATTGTCCAACGTCGTGAGTACATAATCATTGGGTTGCAACATAAGATCATGTCCATTTTGGCTTCATATCCTTACAGATATAGATAAGAATAACCGATCACAATCAACCAATGTCTTTTTAGTTAAAAGTTTGGGTAAGCTATATACTGAGAGTTCATTTTTTAGTTTCTCGGTACCAATTATTTCCCGATCGCCCGTTTTTCTTGTGAATTCTTGAACCCAACACCACAATAAATTGAGCCCCACAACTAATAAAACATAAGCATTTCACCGTCTAGGGAGTAAGAAACCTTGTGAGACACTAGCCCTCTTAAAAATATGAACCCGGCAATACAATTTCAGATAATTTTCTCTTTATTTGCAGCCTCTATACATTTGGAGGAAAAGAGTGGGGGAGCGGGAGGGGAGGGGGCGCATGGTTACGAGATATTGATGTTTATTCAGTTGTAGATATAGATTGAGTTAATTATGAAATGTAAATAACATATAAACAAGTTATCAGCATGCTTGCATTTTATAATGATCAAACTATGAATAAGAAGTATCCATTAAAGGAATATGGAATTTGAACACCATAATATATATATATATATATTTGTAGTTTATCCCATCAGTGTGTCTGAGCAGTACTTACAACACATGAATCTAACAGAGAACCCTCTGCAGATACTTTTATATCTTAAGAGCACCATCTATAAAAAGCTAGTCAGGATATAACATTTACCCTACTGTAGGAAGCTCGTTGTATATGTTAATAACTAACATGTCCATTTGTAGTGGTACTTTTTGAAGGGAATTTATTGGATCTAGTTAGTTTGCTTTCAGAGCAACTAATTAATCAGAGATATAATCCACAATGAATTGAATTACAAAAAAGGCTGAGGAATTGACTGACAGATTTGTAATTTTTTCTTTTTAAGTACAATACCAATACTGAACAGGAGGTGAACAACTTCATTCCAGCCTTTCCTATGCACCAACCTATTAGCCCTCTAAGATAAAGTAAAACTTTAATATTGTTCACTTCTCTGCTGAATACATCCTATAATAAGCAGTTATAAACAAATTATGCATAATAGACGTGCTCATCAACATGAAAAGAAACGTTGCTGTTTTCTCCTAACCTAACTCAGAACTGGAAATATGTACTTTTCCTGTTAGTATCAATATCCACATGGTCCCTGTACAATGTAAGAAGTGGTAAGATAAAACTGATGTAATGATGAAGCAGACAACAACTGCACAAATAAAATGCCTTTTCTAGTAGGTTGGACATTCAACATTTTGCAAACTGAAAATATAAATTGCCATGGCAAATACTTATATCCTTCTCCTCAAACAGTTGTAAATAAATTACGCATAATAGACATGTTCATCGACCTGAAAAGAAACATTGCTGTTTTCTCCTGACGTAAATCAAAGAACTTGAAAGATGTATTTTCCTGTTAGTATCAATATCCACATGGTCCTTGTACGGTGTAAAAAGCATAAGATACAACTGATGCAATGATGAAGCAGACAACAACTGCACAAACAAAATGCCTTTTCTAGTAGTTTGGACATTCAACATTTTGCAAACTGAAAATATAAATCGCCATGGCATATACTTATAAGTTATATCCTTCTCCTCAAAAAAGCAGCACAAACCTTCCAACAAACATTTTTTGGAACAATATTGTGCAGCCATAATAATTAGTAGACAAAACTATTCTAGAACTGCCTAAAATACACAGGATGCTGAAGTAAACATTAAGCACTGCTACAAGGATAGCAGACCTCTAGATAAGTCTAAATATTTTACTTGCAAACACTGGTCAGCAAAGCTCTTACAGCTTATGCCAAATTTGATGAAGTTGGCAGCATACACCGATATCCAAGAACTAGTTTACATCAAATTCGATGCTTGACCAGATGTTCTGTTGAGTTCCCTTTCCCAATGTTTAATCAGTTCTCCCAATCTTTTTCCCAGCTCTGTCTTGACAGCTCTTCATTTTCTTTGGAGCTCGGCAACTCTTCCTCCAAGAAATGTTGTATTGCTCGCCAATAGCGCTCACCACCCACATACCAAGTGTCCATATGCATTCCTTCTGAAAATTCAATAAATGTACACCTTGGATTGTGCTTGGTTTTTTCATATAGTCTATGCATGTGGGATGGAGGAACCATCTCATCCCGAGCACCAGATATGTATAAAATTGGTTGTTTAATCTGAAATGCAAAAGAGCAGAAATAAGAAAGTGATTTGATGGACAAGAAGGAAAAAGTATTTCCCTGTACAAAAACACATAACAAATTCTCCTTAAAAATTCAGCACTGATATTTGTGCATGTCATCTTCAAAACAAATTCCTACCATAAAATAGGACCTAAAACATGCATTACTAATTGTTTGCCATAGAGCAGTTCAATAGCAGGCAGGCCACGACCAGACATTCATCCAGTTCAATAAGAGTATCGCAAGCAATTTGCCAATTCAGTTAAAGTCGGTTAGCTAATGATTAGGTTACTCATCAAGGCAAACGAGAGCAGTCATGCTATGACTTCTTACACAATAAACTGGGAGAAAATCAAATACGCTGAAAATAGAAATCTAAAATCTTCAATTGCAAACTTGATCACTAGCAACAATTGACAGAGAGGGTGCCAAAATGGAAGCCATGAAGACAAATTGCTTGAATTTTGTGAGTCAGGCATTTAATAAGATGTGTATCTGATACACAAATATTTTTCAGTAATAAGTCGAAATGAAAGCAAGCTGTTGATTTCAATCTCTGCATTCAAACAGGTGGTCAGTGCCAAGTTTGTACAGTTAATTATAGCATGTCCAGTACCCATTAGTCTATAGATGTTTGTATCATGAACCAGTTTGCACCATCTATTTAACAGTTATTTAGTATGTAGACAGAGTACTCAAGGTTCAACAAACATTACAATCTGTGTTGTTCCCCAAAAGATTTGAAGCTGTCGTATGCTTCTTAAATATTCAGTTTGTCTTTTGCAAATAAAGTTTCCACAAAAATAGATGATGGAAAAAAAAAAAATTTAATAAATACATAAATATGCCACCAAATTATGTGCTTTAAATATGGCATTCCACTTCATTGTATTATCATCCTGTGACAAATACTTTAAAAAATCAATGTTCGATTCCATTCCATCTGCTAGACAAAATTAATACAATACCAATGCCACAATAAAATAGGAGAGGGAATTTTCTCTACTTATAAACAGCCGATGTTAAAAATTGGCTGTATCCCCAGGAAAAAATAAAAGAACATCAAAAAAATCACAATTACTATCAAAATCTACGTGAAAGTATTAGTTAGTAACCTCACCTGCCCAATAATATCAATAGTATTCCATGGAGAACGAACTAGACGGTTTAAAATCCTTGGACCCTTGGAACCAGTGCCTCCAATAAACCACTTCAGAGGAGGTAGCAAAACTCCAGCCATGTCCAATACAGATGTAAATGTATTCTCCAGTATCAACCCTGAAATCTGTAGCATCCAAGAAAAAAAAAGGTGACAATTATGTATTTATATCCTTGATTACTTCCAAAAAGAGTACATATATGATATACCAACACATGCCATTTAACTAATGTATAGGCCATTTGTCCACAGGAATGACAATAAACCTAAGTTGCCCCAGTACAGGGTCAGGTACGTGTACAAGGTTCACATACACTGGTATGGCACAGCTGGGTACAGCTGTATAATATACATATGCAAAAAAAATATATATATATATATAGAATTGAAAATACATTTGATATATCATATAATAATAATGACATTTGACTCTTTGATAGTATGATACTTCATCATTTGAAATACATGTTTTTTAATGTTTAAATGTTTAAAAAACACTTTAAAATATCATTTGACTTTTTTTTTCTTTTAGTCATGATAGTTTGTCACAGGAGCATCCACAGTGTGGCCCTGCCACCCCAGTTACGCTGTGGGCACACCCACTCCCATAACAGGACTGGTTCAGTACGGGACCAGGACCCTGGGGGGCTGTACCCAGTAACATAGGAGTGAATATGATAGGTTCCACCTGCTTACAAACAGCCCTCTTTACCTGAAAGTTACACCTTTGGTAGTATAGGTTGCTAGTGGCTTGTCTAGGCCTGGCTCTTCACTCATCTTGGGTTTTGTGCCCTTGAGTCTTGTATTGGAAGGAGGTAAATTAGTGTTGAGTGCAAATTATGACCTTGGGCTTGTCAAGGACTCTTTGATTTACCTTAGAACCAATTTTCATGCTTTTGGGAACCTTACTGTCCGTTCTAGGCCCCTATACATTGTCAAGAAATCGACTATTTTGCCAAGGGCAAATTGCACTAGCAAAAGGGGTGATTTGGGGATCACCTAGGCAACTTCATTGGCAATAGTGGCAATTTGGACAAAACAAGGACATTTCGCAAAAAAAATTCAAGTTTTCTCCAAACAAATTTGGATTGTCTTGTTCAAATTTGTTGATTGATATTTTAAGAATCACACTTTTTTCAAGAATTTATCATCAAGCAAGGTAATAAACACAATAGAAATCATGATAGTTTGGTAATATGTACTTCTATGAGAAATACTACCTATGAGTTCTCTAAATTCAATATTTTGCATACTTTTTAAATTTATGTATTTTTATAATATGTAAGAGTTTTTGCCAAATCTTGAGTCTACATCTAAAATTTGGCTTGACTAGTGTTTTCCAAGTCTAAGGTTTTGAACTATGCCTAAATCTATCATGTCAAAAATAGAATAATTAACTATTTGAATGATAGTGGCCTTGCTATCAGTGACAGCAAGGTCATCAACATGGACAATTGGGATCACCATGTCACAACCAATATTTTTGACCTAGAGATTGGGATAAAAAAAATATCAAACCTAAATCTATTAGATGTTGATCAATTTTGATATACCAAGCTAAAGGCACCTGGTTAAGTCCATACAAGGACTTGATTGACCTTACAAACAAAACTATTATTTTCCTTTAACTTTGAATCCTTGTCGTTGAACAATGTAGAGCTCACCCAACAAGTCTTCGTTCAAGAAGGCACTTTTAACATCCATTTGATACACTTTCCATCCAAACTAAGTTCCAATGGGTAGGACTAATCAAAAGGTCACCATCTTTACCATGGGGGCAAATGTCTCTTCATAATTACCCCTTCCTATCATTCATATCTTTAGAGTTACAAAATACAAACTGTTTGAGAGTATTGTGACCTCGATCAGATTGTGTTAAAGAAGCAAGACCAGTTGATGATTTCACATATTTTGATAGAAGAGACTCATAAGAGACCCGTTGATGATTTCACAGTTGTTGACTGTTATCAATGTCCTTGCTTGGCTGAAGTCTGATCTGCAGATTCCTAGGGGGGCAGCTTTGTTTGGAGGACTTGCATGCATGGGTGAAGAAAAATTGGAGAGTAAAAGGAGAATACGAAATCAGATCATATGCTAGAGGTTACTTTATAGCTATCTTTGCCAATGAATCTGGTAGACACGATTTTTTATGGCTGTCTCTATTTTTTTTAAATGTGGGGCTCTATATGAAACATTAGCATCTTGGATTTCAGGCAACAGAGAAAATCCCTTCAATGGCACCAGTATGGATTCACATCTATGCTCTGCCTCAAGTACTCTGGGCAAAATATGTTTTTGACATGATTGTTCATTATTTGAGTAAGGCAATGGACACCTCAGGTCCCTATCATCGTAAAGGGCTCTCCAGTTATGAAAAGAGCTGCATGGAAATGGATCTTGCAAAATCTCTGCTTAAGAGCATCATTTTGAAAGCTAGGGAAGTGGAATGTGAGGAATACATCTCTTTCAGATGTTTGGCCAATCACAAATATGATCCACTTAAAAAGAGAATGCCCAATGAGCCAAAAAGAAAACATGCCAAAAAAATCAAACCTTCAAGAACCTGTTGCTGAAGATGGTTTCTCCAGACCTATTAAGAAAACACCAAAGGATTAGACAATTTGTAAAGGATCTTACCAAAAATTCAATACAATCAAAAAAGGTAAAAGGTCCTTCATGGAATCAGATTCAAAGGAGCAGGCCATCCCAAAAACCCAATTCAAAGAAGGCAACATTGACAAGGGAATGAGAAGCTCCTGGAATGGATATAATTTCAAAGATGATATTGAGAAACTGTTGGAAGATCTGAACTCCTCAGACAGAAAATAAAAGAGATACACACCTGGGTAAGGATGGGAAAAAAGCCAGTTCCTCAATTGGTGAGGCTGACTCCTGTGAACCCCAAGGTTCAAAGAGAGAATTCTAGTTCTGATGCCTTCTAAGCAGAAAAGAAATGGCAAAAGGAAAGGATACTTTGGTTCTCTCCTTATCTGTCAGCAAGATGATACGTATGCTTACTAAATTTGATATTTCTCAAGCCTACAACAGAGTCAACTGGTCTTTCCTAGACAAGATCTTGGACAAATTTGATTTTAATAGAGAAGCAAGAGAATGGTTAAAAAGTTGCTAGACCACCCCTCTCCCCTTATCATTTTATAATCATTGCATAAAGTCTCCAAGAAATATGAAGAAAATTAATAGGCATAAAGCTTCCTCATCTGGGAATCCCCTCAGTAACCTTCAATTTATAGATTACAGCTTGCTTTTTTCCTTGACAATTTTACAGAGATTCGCCATCTGAGAGATCCATAGGATTTCAAAAAAGATTCAATACAAAAAAAGGTAAACCACAACAAATCTTGGTTCTATTTTCTTAACGTTAAGAGAAAGGAGCAGCTCTTTCTCAACAAAATTCTATATTTTGAAAGAGCAGTTGTCCTCTCTCTCTACATAGCATTTCCTCTGGTTGTGAGAGGGAACAATAAAGAGCTTTGGTCTCCTCTCATTCAAAAATGCAAAAGCAAATTTAGCCGGTTGTAAGGGTAAACTCCTATCCTATATGCGTAGAATTATTCTCCTAAAGCATGTGCTCAAGCCATTTACTAGTTCTCATTGATCTATCTCCCAAGGGAGTTCTTACAATCTGTAACAAAAATTTTAAGGACTTCCTCTAGCAAGGTACATCAGGTGAGAGAGTTTTCATTGTTGGCTTGGGAAACAGTTTGACAACTCATTGACTATGGTGGTAGGGGAATTTGAGGTATCAGTATTGTTAACAAGTTTCTTGTGGCTAAGCTAATATGGCTTTTCATACAAGAGAGCCCCAAGGTTGGATAGAGATTCTTAAAAGACAAATATCTGGAATGCAGACAACCAAGATATTTCCTTTCTACAAGGGAGCTCCCCTTTGGCTCACTTGTGCAGGAAAGTATGAAAAGGGTTAAAGATCTCTTTTAAAAAAAGGTCTTTTGGACTATGAATAATGGTGATATGGTAGACTTTTGGAAAGATGTATGGTTATACGATCTACCTCTTGGACAAGACAGGATCTAGAGTAGCTACAAATTTATACCACCAATAGATAAGGATCTAAAGTCATTCACTATAGGTAGGAGAAAGAGAAAAAAGGTTTCCTGTTTAGAACTTGAAAAAAACTGTTTAATGATGATAATCATGATAATGCTTCTATGAGACATATCAACACTTTGTTGCAAGGATTCAGACCTAGGGAGTAGGGACAATTAGGATGGAGATCAACTATCATGGGACTGGTGTGTACTCTATTGAGGGTGGCTACCTCGTTTCCTTCAAAATTATCAAAGGGGGTTCACATTTTAGTCTTTGGCACAAAATATGGATATCTAATGCCTAGCCAAAAGCCAAAGTTTTTCTTTGGTTGGCTTCTCATGGAAAGTCTTGACCTGGTAGCAATTAACTAGAAGAGCTTTTGTTGGACCCAATAGATGTCCTATGTCCTTTGCTAGTGATCTCTAGAGTAGATTTTTATCTTCCTTCAACACTTCTCAAGTATCTTGTGTAACAATCTATGAGCAAAGAAAGCATGGATGTGTCCGTTGTCTTTAAAAATTCTCAAGAAGCTCTAGGAGCT
This sequence comes from Sequoia sempervirens, assembly GCA_007258455.2. Lineage (NCBI taxonomy): Eukaryota > Viridiplantae > Streptophyta > Pinopsida > Cupressales > Cupressaceae > Sequoia > Sequoia sempervirens. The sequence continues at coordinate 507,883,277 of VDFB02271358.1, forward strand.
TGCTCCAAGCATGCTCTCCTGGAGAATCTGGTCAGAGAGACAATAGAATTTTTAATTCGAGGTGAAAATCTTTGAATTAGGTTTGGGTGGAACATTCATCCAATTGTTCTCAACTTTTATCTCTCAAAACTGGATCCACGAACAAAGAAGATAGTTCATTTCATCTCAGTATCCTAGGGAACTGACCTCTTCTCAAAATTATCTTTGCTCTAAGCATGCCTAAAGTGAAACTTAAGGACAAGGAGGTCAAGTGCATCAAAACATATGCAAGAGAACTAAACTAAATTTCAATGGAGCTGCCAAGAAGAATCCGGGGTTTTTAGGAGGTGGAGCAATCATTTGCAATGAGGGAGCTTTAACCATTATCTTTAGATCTAAAAGTTTTAATCTCCAATTCTAATAATATTGCTAAAATTGAAGGATTGATCTTCGGCATGGATAAACATTGTTTTTGGATCTCAAGGTTTAGGCTCCAATTCTAATAATATTGCTGAAATTGAAGGTTTGATCTTCGGCATGGAACTGGCAGTGGCTTCCCAAAGTCTTTGCCTTCTGATATAAGGTGATTTGCAATTGTAATAGTATGAAGTCCAATAAGTTTGCCAACTAGAAGTTGGAAAGACTTGGGCTAGAGGCCGCATCTCTAATCAAGAAAATTGAAGGTGTGTGTTTTCTGCATAACAGAAGAAATAAAACAAAGCTGCAGATTGGTTGGCTAACCTCAGCTTAATCCAAATTACAGCAACTCCGGAGGTGACATTAAATCTCGAACCTAACTCAGATTTTTCTCTTATCTGCCAAATTGTAAAAGATGACAGAAGGCTATCTTAACTCCTTATCATTTGGCCCATCTCCCATGTGGTTTTGGAATGTTTCCAAGACTACAATGTTTCAGCTTGATTTTATGAATGGATCCAAGTGTAGTAGTGCTATGTGGTGTTTTGAATTTTTCATCCTTTCTTCTGCTATTTCGAATCAGCCAGCTGAAACTAACCATTCGCTGCCCCCTCCCAAAAAAATAAAGTTTTCTCTGGGCGAGTTGGGTGACATTCCTCTTCATCTTTCATTTTTATTGTGCAGCAGTTAACAGAGATGGCAGGAGTTGGACAGTATGCTGATCTGTGACAATATTTTGGTTGCTTGATATCTCTGCTATAGCTTTCAGACCTAATAATAAATTTAGAGGTACTCACTGGTCTTCCTATTGTTGTTGTGCAGCAAACAGCGAATGAGGTAGAAGCAAATGAGGTAGAAGTCTGACAGTATTCCGAGTAATACAATGTTTTGGCAGACCATGACTTCTCTAATCTAACTATTAGATGTAAAACGATTATATAAAAAGCTTCCTGGATATGACAGTTATCATCTACCTCTTTACCATTGTTAGAAACTGTCCATCTAGCTGGGTAGCAGTCCTTGAGAGCATTTGCAGCTCCTTTAAATGCATCTTAATTGCTTCCCACGACAATTCCTGGTTCATTTGTTTCTCTGGCTTGGTGTTAAATGGATCCCTCATGCCAGCATCATAGCCTGGTTTGCAAGCTACTCTCCTTGGCTTTACCTTGGATGCACCCTTCTCTGTGATTTTGGTTCTTCTCAAGTATGCCCTTTCCTCTTGCCTCTTTGGTGTGAGCTCCCCCCTCAGGTACTACTCGTAATGTTAATCTGAGGAGGAGACTCTTAGGGAGCTAGCAGTTTCTGCTTCTCAGACTCCTTCAGATGACCCTCCCAGCCTTCATCTTCCCTCTAATCCACAATACCCTTTCAGGTCAGAGAATCTGAGATTTTAGCAGGTTTCTAGCTTGGACAGAATATTGTCTCCTTCAAGAAGTAATAAACACAAAGTTGCGCCTCTGGACTCTTATCCCAACAGAAGAGCTCATCAAAGCTCTATTGGTGATCAGGACGAAGCTTACTTGAGGAATTGAACTCTAAGGTCATGGATGTTTTAATGGACCTAAAAACAGTTATTCAAAATTTTAAGTCCTTCATCCAAAACTGGAATGGACCAGACCAAGATAAACTCCTTGCTGTTGCTCACCACTATTGATAGCAGTAATTTGCATCTTCAAAATATCAAAAGTGAATCAATGGTAGGTATCCATAGGCTTGGAGATATCTTGGAAACTTTAACAGCCATTAACGTGAATACTCATGAGCTTGAAGTAATACAGAAGAACATGTATTTCCTCCTCAATGATACATGCAGCTTTCAACAACATCTACACCACCAGTTCTATAATCTGAAACAGGGAAACAAGCACAGGTTGGGTCATCAAGTTACCTAAATGGACTTGGAGGAAAACAATAGATCTTAGTTCCATTGGGTGCCATCTGCTCTTTCTATTTTCAGGTTGGAGGGCCTTTGTTTGTAATAATCAGACCCTGCTTTTCTTGTAATCTTGTTATTATGTTTGAATAAATTGTTAACATTTATCAAAAAAAAGATACACATAATTCTTGGATAATGATATGCTTTTGTATAGTCATATTAAAAATAGTTTCTGCCAATCAAGATAACCTAGACTAACCTATGGACCACAAGGAGGCATGTATGCTATTTGTCATAAATGGTATTAGCTAACTCCAATTGGCTTGGGCTGCGAGCAAGTACAGACGGACCTAGTGCCTACATATGAGCTTTCACCAAATTCATTTAACATATGCAGATTGATTACAGAAAATATCTTAAGGTAGATAGCTAACTTTATGGCTCCTATATTTCTGATTAATGATGTTAAAAAGGCTACCTCTAGATATAATTGTCATACATGCTAGAATAAGAGAGTGATCAATGTATATAATATATTTCCATTTAGTTGATGCACTGTATTTTGATTAATAAGGCATTAGTCATCTTCAATTGCTTTGCTAAATTACAGGTAGTTCCAGTAAGGATATTAGCATATGCTCCAAAATCAGAAAGCAAATACCTGTGCCTATCAACAATGAACATATGGCACATGATTGTTTACAAAGCACAATTGCAATGGATATTACTTTTGTACAGCATTTGACACAATTTATAGATTTATAAGCTTGACAAGTCATCTAAAGGTGAATTAAGCTTGACAAGTCATCTAAAGGTGAATTAATCTTTAAATTAAAAAAAATTAACAACCAAGCAAAACCAACTAGCAGATCCATTGACAATCAAAGGTAGAAACTAGAATTATATATTCAAGGTTTCTATCCACAATCGGGCATGACAAATTATAGTTTAAAAACCTGCAAGTACTTGCAGGACTCTCGAGTACTTTCCTGCAAAATCAGCAAAGAACTACAGTAAAAACTTGGCACTGAATTTTCACTAAAAGTCGCCATGCTTTTTTCACTAAAAAGACCAAAAATCAGTGGTATTGCTAAAAATCATGATTTCAGAAAACTCGGCCAGGCTTTAAGCATCAAAAGTGATGTGAATTTTGTTTTTTCATTCCTTTTTGTGGCAAACCCTTTGACACAGATGAATGACTAGAATGATGACTAGGGCAAGATTTCGAACTACTAGGGCATAATTTTTAGGGCTGCATTTGGAGGTTCACGGATCTGCAAACTTTCAAAGTTTAAAGTATGTATCATAATCATCATTACTTCATAGTTCATTCCTCCATTCATTGACATAGTGTAGATCCAAAATAATGATATTAAAAAAAAATAGCTGTCATTGGTGTTTACTGTAAAACTTTACTGACTGTCATAGACTGTATAGCCCATGTCAATCATTTTTTCAAATTTTGATTACTGTCACCAGCCCATGGCAATCATTTTTTAAAATTTTAATGCTTATTAATGACATCTTTTTTAGCTATGGTATTAATTTTTGTTTTCTATTATTTCCTTTTGCCAAGCTTTATTTCAATTCTTTTGACAGGACTATGGCATCCATGGGTACAAGTAGGAAAACTAACAAGCCTAAATAGAAACATGGGACAGAAGGTCCGAAAAAGGGAATGTTATTTGCAATAATTGTACTAAGAATATGAGAGTAGGTATAAATCATTTGAAATATCACCTTGCACAGATCCATTGCTAAGATGTACAACCATATGATGAAACAAGTATGGAGGTTCAAAATAAGATGAAAGCTCTCCTTTTAGCATTTGAGCAGAAAAAAATAGAGAAAAAGAGCACAATAGTGGCAATGGGTACCTCAACCCCATTTCACATTTCTATAGGGTCAGATGTTGAAGGAGATATAGGGGGCTCTTCATCCATTAAGCCACAAATATGAGGGTTGGGCAATGTGGGCAACCATAGGTCCAGTCTTTTGTTCCTCACAACAATTCTAGCATACAGCTTTGGTTGGAAGGCACCATGTGGAATAGGGAATTGCATCATGAGTAAAAGTTGGTGTGTGCCAAATTTTGATACTACAATAGCATTTCATTTAATATTTCTTTGAGTCCTTATTGGAAATAACTACATTGATCGTGGTAGGTAAGGGGTTCAAGGCCCCAAATAATTATGACTTGAGTGGTCCATTATTGGAGGACAAAATCCAAAACACAATAAGCTAGTAGAGGAACAGAAACAGGTTTGGAAAAGCAAAGGCTACAGCCATAGTTGTCGGGAGACGCGTCTCGGAGACGAAGACGCGTCTCAGAGACCAATACCGTCTCCGAAGATGTCTCCAAGAGGCTGGAGACTTCCGCCGAAGTTTCCCGAGTACCCTGCCATCTCTTGCTGCAGAAAACGACATCTCCCGCTAAAATACCTAAAAAGACTTTATAGTTTAAACATTTGAAACTTTAAAAATTAAAGCATAATGTATTTGACGCATCTAAGAGTGATTAAATTATTGTTTTGAAAGTTCAATGTCATCATATTTTCAGATTTTCTATAAATTACTAATTTTATTTTCAGATTTTCTATAAATTATTAATTTTTTATTTTTTATTTTTTCTATTTATATTAAAAAAAAATGGCATCTCCAAGTACCCCTGTCTCCTATTTTCAAACAAAAGTCGTACCGGTACCGATACCGGTACCAGTACCAATACCAGTCTCGCGGCAACTATGGCTACAGCATTTTATTTGATAGGCAGACAAATGTCACTATATAAAAAAACTTTTTGGTGGCTTCAAGAGGAAAATTGGTCTTTTTGAAGTTAGTTGATGCCTCCAATTAAGTATAAATTGTTGAGACCCTGTGTCGCTTGTTGGATGAAGTGATGATTGAGGTGGAAGTGGAAAATGTTATCCAAATAGTGACAGACAATACATCTGTATATGTAGCAATTGATAGGCTACTAGAGGCAAGGTGTCTACATTGTTTTGGAGGCCTTGTGCCACCCACTACCTTGACCTTCTCCTTGAGAACATAGAGAAATTAAGTTGGGTGACAAATGTGGTAGAAGATGCAAGAAATGTTACCAAATATATCTACAATTATACATGGGTCTTGAATCTCATGAGAGAACACACTAATGGCAATGAGCTCATGTCTATAGGAATCACATGCTTTGCCACCAATTTCCTCATGTTGTAGCATATGGCAACTACATTGCCCAATCTTACGTGCATGTTTGTGAGCAAAAAATAGTTAAAGAGTACTTAATACAAAAAGGCTAAAGCAGAGAGGATCATGAAGAACATTTTTCATGATACATTTGTTGAGGCCATGTAGGAGATCATCAAACTAAGTTTTTGATCAAAATTTGTTCTTTTTTTTTTTAATTTACAATGTTACAATTTTTTGTAAAATTTTGATATTTAATTTAATAATTTTTATTTTATTTTCCTATTGTAGTTTAATTTTCTAATTTTCTTTTCATTCACTCTCTTGTTTTAAGTGTCAAAACCTTTGGTTAGGGTTCTGCAAATGGAGATAAAAACTCCATGGGGTATCTATATGAGGCCATAAATAAAGGGCTAGAGAAACAATTCAACATTTGCTTGGGTCAAATGAAACCAAATACAAACCAATATGGCACATTATTGATCAAAGGTGGAATCAACAATTTCACCAACATATTCATGCTATTGCTTACTATTTGAACCCCAAGTTTTTCTTCTCCCCTTGATTTAGAGGATGTGAAGGTTATGATTGGTCCGTGATAACAACCTTGGAGACCTCATACACAACAAGATTTAAAGTTATAAGAAGGCCAAGGGGATATATTTTGTTTAGCTTTATGCATTTGTAAGAGAGCCATTCGGTTAATTTTCATTTTCAATTTATTTTAACTTTTAAGCTTACTAAAATTCTTACAAAGTTATAAATGTTGTCCTTACAGATTTATGGTGGGAATTTTTTGACACCTTAACGCCTAATCTTTGAAAGCTTGCCATGCATTTTATCCCAACCTTGTAGCGCTTCTAATTGTAAGCACAACTAGAGTTTTTTTGAGCCATTCACACAAAAAAGAGCAATAAGTTGACTCAAAAGTGCTTGAATAACCTTGTCTTTGTGCAACACAACCTTCAGTTGAATAAAAGGAAAGTGCAAAGGTAAGATAAACATCATGTTAGGGAAGGCAGATATCTAAAAGTTAAATGCAGATTTGATCAATAAAAACACACAGAAAAATTATAGCAACAACAAGACAACACAGAGAATTTAATGTGGTTCACCCAATATGGGCTACATCCACAAAATCGCAGCCATCCAATGATTTTATTATCCAGTGCAAAACATATTACAATCTCGCGAATAATGCCCTACTGCAACTCCCATCCCAGTCGCCACATACCAACACATCATGCACTTAACCTCAATGACATTGATCCATATTTAGATTAGGTTGTTGAGGATGTGGATCCATTGTTTACTACTGATGAAATCGCTGATTTGAAGAGAAATGCAACCAAATGGCAAGTGAATGTGCCAATATATCAAGAGATAGAGGGCGAAGTTGATAAGCCATCAAAGGCAAGGTCACCACATACACAGCTTGGTCCTATGCCTAAGGCTTTTATTGAGGCTCTTGTTAAGGATACCACAACTCTACCATCCACTTTTATTACACCCAAACAGCAGCAACAGGCCTTTCTAAGCTCTAGTCGTAGAAGAAATTTATGATTTGTAATGTTGTTAATACTAAAACTTGAAGTTCATACAAATTGAAAAATTGAACTCATTTTTTGTCTATAAAGTGTATTGGACTCTCATTTTGATCTATATATGAAGGAAATCAGTAATATATTCCATAAATTCAATAATATGCTGTTTTTAAAGAATATGTTGAAAAAGTAATGTATTTTTTAATGTTCAATAAATTTGCCATGTTAACTGCTGAGTCTCAAGTTTTCAAAAAAATTAGGTCAGCCAAGCAATTACCAAGTCCAAGTTTTTAAACTATGGTTATGGGACAGGTTACATTTACACAATGTAGCTGAAAGTATGTCTCCCTTCATGAAGAAATGGAGGTTTGATCTCTCCTAGAAATTTCCAACGGGGTTTATTCGATCCAATCATACTCTATATTTTAACTAATTCTATGCTGAGGGCATTAAGAAAATTTAGCTACATTTATTTACTACTGTATTGCAGATTCCATTTGTTCTGTGAAATCTTTTGTTCTTTTAGAACTCCATAGTAGCTACCATAACTTGTAATTTTAAGTTGCACTGAAATTTACTCATCCATGAATGCTACTATTATTACTTATTTTCATTTTTTCCATAGCATTCAGAATTTGAAACCTTATTGTTGGGTTCTGAAGCCAAATGTAAAGGCATATTCTTCCAAAGTTAAGTTGCCAGTTTTGGTTCAGGCTCAGATTCAGGTTTGGCATTCAGATTCACTGGTAATATTATATATTATAAAAATTATATATCTAATATAATAAATATTATATCATAGTAGAAAAGCCTGTAAATTAATCAAAAAACTCATGAGTCAATGGTTTGAGAGTAACTCACTTAAAAACTTGCAGCCAAGTAATTGTCGAGTTTTTGCCAAAAACTCACAACTTCTATCAAAAAACTCACTGGCAATTTCATAAAGCAATTTTGCACAAAAAAAAAGGTCATTTTGTTTTGTTTGAAGTCTGTTTTTTTTAGCAGCAGTGTTGGAGCAGGGAAGTTTCAATTAGCAGACATTGGATAACAACAAATCAGCTCTTATCAGTGCTTATTCAACTCTTATTCAACGGCATTGCAGATATACCATTCAGTTTGAGGACACCCACACAGCAGCGGCAGACTTTTATGAGCTTTAGTCATAGAAAAAAATTATAATTTGTTATTTTTATTTATATTGAAACTTGAAGTTGATATGAATTGAACTCATTTTTTGGTCTATGATTAAATTAATTTAATATATCTATGAAGGAAATCAATAATATATTAAAATGTTCCCTAAATTCATAAAATGCATGTTTACAGATTTATGTGTTTCTTCATGTACAGAAAATTTGCCAAGTTATTGCCAAGCCTCAATTTTTAAATTTTTCTGGGTCAGTCGAGTTAGTGCCAAGTCTGAGTTTTTGAACCATGTCTTATATAGTAAATTAAAAACTAAATAAATATATCATATTATGAACTTATAAGTGAATAATATAATTAAAAATTATATTATATTATAAACTTATAAACAAATAAAATGAAGATATTTATAAATAGTAAAGATATTTATAAATAGTAAATACAATATAAAGTAAAACTCAACACCTTGCAGTGACAAATAAATTTAAGCACCGAATCCCCCCATACCAACAACAAACAGCATGGAGTACCCATCCTGACAGCCAAAAAACAAAAATGTACCAGAATAAGATTTACCCAAGCAGCATTTTTTAATTTTTAATCAGAGCAAAATACAGCTTTTGTAGAAGGTAGAGTTTGTGACATGCCAATATTAATGGATAGCAAACCAAAGGAGACAAAGGTCAAAAATTACAGAGCTGAACACGCCAAAAAATCAGTTTGGGATTTTTTAAATATATTGTTTTTGTTCAGCTGCTTTTTTTTGTTTGCCCAGGTACTGCAGGCACCTCCCACATACATCTCAGACATACCCAGAGCACCTGGATGCATTCTAAATGTGCTGAGGATGTATCAGAACCTGGATCTGTTTGGTCCAGGTACAGCCCCAGGTTCCGGCATATCCAGTAACTTAGTTCCTAAGTATAATATTCCGATTAAAATGAGCATAATAAATGACATCAACATATACAATGTGTATATGAGAAAAAAACACTAAAAAGATCTGTTAGCTGACTGGTATAATCCATTTAGTGCCCTAAAGATTGGGTCACAATTCAAAATGGCACTGAAAGCAAAAAAGTTATGAATACCAGCACCAGCATAAGGAAAAACTCCTTAGATACTAGGTATGGAAGAAGGAGAGGGATGTGGAATAGTTGTTTCAAAAGGAAAATTATAACTAATAGCCATGAAAAGCTTGTGCATAGGCAACATGGTTTGAACTTCTAATGTTTTCCAGCCATGAACAAGGAGACTTACGTTCTCTCCCCACTAAAATTTGCTTTTCAAAACACTGACAGGTATAGTTTATAAGTTATTATCCACTTGATAGATTACAGCTGGAGATACATACGGGCATGGAATCTAAGTTGCCAACTTGAAATCTGGTATGGATATGGTACTTGGGTAGTGTAGTTTGGTACAGAAAAAGAAATGGGCTGGGTGTGTTCTGGGTACATCCATACAAATATATATATATATATCAGCCTAAAAACAGAAATTAAGTTCAGAATACAATACATCATGCACATGCTAAACAAAACTACCATACATATTACAAATATACCATAATAGATGATTAACCCCCACTCATTGATTTATTAGATGATCAACTGACATTCATTAATTTATTACAAAAAGGTGCATAGCAGTATCCCTTGTTAAAGTCTTATAAAAAGATAGCAAAGTCTCTCTCTCTTAACATTTTCTCAGTTTAGGTTTCTAGTGCTTTTGGATGTTGGGAGAAAATAATAGAAAAAAAGGCCCAAAATAAAAGACATCGAAGCACCTCAAACCAACAAGAATAGAAGTTTGGTGTGAAAAACCTGTTATCAAGCTCTTTTTCATGTCAACCAAATTATCAAAATTCACCTTATTAACAATATACAAAGAACAATACATTGCTTTGTGTGTCATAAGCTAGCTACAATGTGATTTCAACTGAAATTTTGACTGCTACTGACTTATGAAACAAACATGTGTTTCTGAATGAGTGTATCTCTTATGCTCAATTATTTTAACATACCTTCATAGGGTGTACTACCTTTGCATGGCAAAAGTGTGCATGCATGAATCTTTTTTTTAATCGATAAGTTGAGGGTTCTATTGGGGTTCTCAGCCATATAAGATATCAAAAGACTATGAAGAATACAACAGCCGGATAAATCCAGACACCAGATATAGCCTCCAACAGCCAACTATGGACCATACAAAAACTTTAGTACCAACAAAAGAAGGGCCTAACTACCAAAACCCAACCCCATCAAAGGACAAAATTGCCACTCAACCAAATTGTACCTCCTTGGAACTGCCATGCAAAAGGACACACCTAAACTATAAAAGCAGGGATCTTGCCAAGCCTGCATTTTGCAAATGGCCCCTAAACTTCACCAAAAGGCATAGGCTCCACACAACAACCAACATCTCCCACTGCTTCTCCCTTAGCATAAGCACTCAACAGCAAACTCTATAAACAAGTGTTTTTCAGCACTAAATAAACTGTAACTTGAAATCAGAGGAAAAGTAAACAAACTACAAAACCCCAGACAGCCATCATGTCATACTACCCACAAACCATCTATATACATTGCAAGATGCTGGCAAAAGGAAATCAATTCCTCTTTCTGAGTAAACATGTTGAATTTCCCTGCAAGGGCTACAATTCCCTTTGCATGCTTCTCCCTAGTTCCTCTTCTACTCTAGCACAGTCCTCATAACTTTCAATCAAAATAACTTTGTCTGCAATGAGTAAAACCCTGTTTAGGATCCATTCTTTAACAACCAAGTCAGGAGCTCTAGTATCCACTTTATCCTAGAAATCAGATGCAATGGAGACTCTGCTTCTGAGAACACCCATATTCTCAGTCCTGTCCTGATCTAGGATGAGATTGATAATCTTCAGGGCATGCAAATCAGGAGCCACAAAACTATTTCACAGTTGTTGGTTTGGGACAGCTCCCCTGTAGAGAGAAGCACGAAAAAAGAAGCTTTTTTTTCCCTTGCAGCATCTTTGAAAGAGTCTAACATCCTGGGAGCACACTGCAAACAACTTGCACAGAGAGCTTCTAACAAAAGCCAAACATAACAGTTAAACAGTCCATACTTTCACCACCATATCCACGAATTCGCAAGCACCAACTGGAAGAGGCACACTCCAAAAACTAGCATCATCAGCCAATCATAATGATGCCACATGGAAGGTAAACCATTCATAATAACGATGAGACCATTAATTACAGGATAATCCTCCAAGCCCAGGCAAAAAGCTTCCACTCCTAGCTGCCACCATTAAAAGTCAACAACCTCCCAAGGAGAACAAAAACTTGCCATACACTTTCCTTGATGGAAAGAAGAATCCACAGAAAAAATAGGAGGGAAGCTCTCCCATTCCTCTGAATTATCACTAATCCTGGCAGAGAAAGAGAGTTGATTGATGTCTACATTAGCCAAAATGTCAACTGCCTTATTGCACCCCCTAATGTAATGAAGAAAGATAACTTCCTCAAATAGTTCACATACATGGCAGGCATCCAAAACATAATTATTAAGTTTCCAATGTTAATTGCCCCATTGATCAAACCTGCAATTATCACCTACAAATCGCCCTCAACGATCAAATTCCTATGGCCCATCAAGGTCAGAAAATTGGTGCCTTTGAGCAGAGCCTCAACCGCAGCTTCCTTGTTAGATCTGGGACCCAGAAAGAAAGACCCCCTTCTAAGAAGTGCCCCAAAGAGGATCTGACCAACTCCTTAGCACCAGCCAGCCCTCACCCTTGCAGCACCATCAAAATTAAGCTTAAAAAAGCCCTCTGGAGGCAGTTTCCAGAAGGTTGCTAATCTCAATACTCTTTTATCAATTACCCCGTTAACGGAGGAATGCATGAATATTACATTTATATACATAGTGCAAAAATAAGTACAGAACTGAGAGCAGATTAACAATCCCCATTGTATGTATTCAACTCCAAACATCCAAAGTCCCAATATTAGGACTAGAGCCTTCATTGATCTAATCATTTCCTTGGCTGGATGAAAAAATGGAGGATACATTTTCAAATTGTGGGAAACATTATTCTGTCAAGGACTAGATTGTTTCAGAAAGAGCTATCAAAACTAGCAAAAGTGAAAACAGCCATTTGAGTTCTAACTCAATACATAAAAATGTAAAAGAACATACTAAAAGCTTATTGTGACTCAGCTTAAGTCACAACTGCAAAAAGCAAACATTTGCAAATTTCTTTTCATATATAGCATTATGTTGACTGTTAAAGAAAGTTGCAAAATAAAATCAGAAAAAAAAAATATTCATAAAAACACAAGCATGATCAGTCTTCAAACTTATGTTCCCTGGTTCTTCCCTTCATTTAAACATTATTCTTATTTTTATTTGGTCCTAAATGCATCTGCCAACACACCTTTTCAAGATTATTTTTAGTAAGTACTGCTCCAACAGCCCCTCCCAAAGATCTCCCAAATACAACTATTTTTGATGTATCAATATCAGTCCTCTGGCGTAGGTGTTCCAGTGCTGCCTGGTCAGAATAACCACGTCAGTAACATGGTATATTTGTTGTATTACCCATTTTAGTGCAATAGGTTAAATTAAGCATTTTATGTCAGAGAGAAAATATTCGAATGTCTAGAACGACTCACTTGTGCATCATGGCTAATGCCCTCTTGAGATGGGTAGCCATCACTTGCTCCATATCTGATTACAATATAATTAAACATACATTATACTTTTCTGCCTTCAAGCCTTGTATGATCTGACTCCTCATTGAGCATTCTCTAATTGGAGAAAAAAAATAACCATATACATACCACCAACAGAAGATGTGTACAATTTCTCAACACAGTGATAAACACAAAGAATCAAAATTTACATAGTCTAAAGATTGAGACAAACCCTCTGTAAGAGAGCATGAAAACGTTGCATTTCAATTTCTGTAACAAAATCCGAACAAACTCAAGCCGGTGAGCTATATCTGGAAATATACTGTTAAGGAGATTCCCAAAGTTAACTCTGATAGGATAAGTCATATTCACCTATATCATTGCATTTCAATATTTTATTGACTGCTAAATAGACCGATTGGTAAAACCTCAAAGGATACTCCCAGCATTTTCCTGGAAAAATAACAATGTTGGACCTGCAAGATATTACCACTTGTTAGAAGTTGTCCACTGATACTCACAAATTTCAAGTTCACATAAGAATCTTGATTATTATTGACATTTTCAAAAGCCGCCATCCAGGTTACTGATCTAATGAATAATCTGTTTAGATTGAAAAATGTCCAAAAACAACTACATACAGATAAATATAAACAGGTTAGTTCACCAAAGACTACACTAATAACCCTGCATAATGAAAACATATGAAATTCGTGGGATGAAAACAAATTTGGAAACAATTAACACATGCACCTGAAATGACATTAGATAATGGCACATTAAACTGAGAATGGACATTCAGGAAACATTTATTTGTGCCTGACAAACTACATGAAAAGACCTGTGAGGTGAAAATTATAGAAAAGATGAAACAAAATCAATGTGGAGTCCCACGTGCAGATTCCTGAAATGCCTTAAACAAACAGAGCAATAAGCAGGTAAGTAATTACCAATTGGTAATTACAATAAAAATAGCATACAACAGCCAAATTTACAAACCCACAAACATAATCTGCAGGATGTTTTCAGATATCCATGGTACACGAATAGCCAATTGACTTCACTGAAAACACTGTGACATTAGTACAGATATAGGTTAATGAAAACAAGGTTGGTAAAAATAAAACATGTTTTGTACAAAGATATTCCTTACAATAACAATTACACCAGTACATCACAGTCAATATGAACAAACACTTCACCAGCTCCATTAATAGAATGTCTAACCCACAAATTACACTATAGACAACAGGTAAGCAGTTTGTATGTCAGATATTGTTATCACTGACTCATTCTGCCATATGGAATAAGTCTGTACATTTTTTGTGGAGCAATTTATGGGGAAAATATCCAATTCCCACCAACAAATAACAGAATAAAATTTTCATTGAATTAATAAGATGACAAATAAGTAATAACAGATGTTCTAGATGCAGAATCGTAAACTGTTTGCCAAATCTGCAAAACATTAAAATCCTAACATTTGAGCCACAAACAACACCACAGCGACAATGCAGACTTACTCTCTATATGTGAGAATGGGTCTGCATTGTTTACGTGTTGTGGTGTGCTGTTCAAACATCCTGCTCCCACCAACACTATCCAAATTAAAATTTCACTGAGTTAGAACATTAATAGCAGGACACTAGGTCACAAAGCAGCAACTGTTATCATCAACATGTACCGTTCCAAAATGCAAATCTTCAAATTGCACACAAACTGGATTACATCATTTATTACCACGTGTATGAAGCATGCCTGTCCCAGTGATGGGAGCAATTTGTTGGCCAAACATCCTGCTCCCACTACCTACTGGTAAAATATAATTCCGTTTAATTACAATACCTATTAACTGATGTCGGCAATCCTAAATCATTGAGCACCATTGTATTATTATAAAGAGTTCAGCAATTTTGCAAATGCTCAAGTTCCAAAATCTGACAAACAAACCGCATTATATCATATATTACAAAATGTATAAAGCATGCCTGCACAAGTGATAGGGATGCAACTTATGGACCAGATATCCTACCCCAACCCCCTCCATACATTTCTAAAGAATTCCCCAAGTCTGCAAATTGGGGAAGATTTCAGGGCATGGAAAAAATTTAGAAGCATAGAAGCATGGATGGTTCAGACTTCAGAGAAACATGTTGGCCAAATAAATAAGAAATACATGTGATATAAAATTTTGACAAAAAATCCAATTTAAACTTAATGCATGTATGTTTTGTCAAATCCAATAACTTCATCTGGCTTTTTATATAACTTAGCAAATGTTTTATTAATAGAAAATTTTCTATATAGAAATCTAATTTCTGAACATTTTGTTAAAATCAACCAATTGGTAAAAAATATAGCACATAAAAATATCAAATTCCAAACTGAGTGCACCAGTGCAAGAACTCTTGAACTTGCCAGCCCCTAAGAAACGATCATAACTTGCAAATTATATCCTGTCTTCAAGTTTATTCAAGTTTGAATAAGTAACAGAATATAATTATGCAACCCGCATAGACCAAAGCCATATGCTGAACTGGATCATTACCAGTGACGAAAACAGTTAAACACATATGCACCAAAACTTAAAATTAAAATCAGAAATTGCCAGCTAGGTTTTCAACTAGGGTTTAGGATTAGGTCAAGATTGCATAGTATGTGAGAATTATTTCCACAATACAACCCAAATACACTGCTGCAACAACTAGTTTTTGAATAATTTGTCAAAATTAGCCAGTTGGTGAAAATAGCCCATGAAAATTACCAACTTCCTAAGTGGGTATAAATTGATGCAAGAACTCTGGAACTTGCATACCAATGAAAAACGGGCTAGCAGGATCATGACTGTTATCTCCAAAATAAATTCAAATGTGGATAACCAAAAGAAAATGAAAAAACAACCCACGTACACTATAACTATAACCTGAATTGCATCATTGTCAATGCCAAAAAACAACGAAACCCATATGTAACCAAACTTTAACACTAAATTGGGTTTTCAATAAGGGTTTAGAATTAGATACAAACTTCAAGATCATTCACATTGTTTTTCACATCATAAATAAAGTGCAGCCTGAATTGAGTCTTTGTCAATGACGAAAACAATGAAAATGACACACACCAAAACTTAAACCTAAAAAGGCATATTGCCAACTAGGGTTTTCAGTTTCGATTTAAGATTATATCAAGATTGTAAAGTCCATCAGTTCTTTTCCAGGATACAATCCACATTAACATAAAATTATAACTTTAATTGGATCACTGCAGATTCCAAAATAGTGAAACACATATGCATCCCAAATTTAACCTAAATTGGGTTATTGTCAAACACTCATGATTAGGGTTTGGAATTAGGCAAATATTACAAGGTCATACAATACAGCCCGCGCAGACCAAACTAAAATCTGAATTTGGTCGTTGCCAGAGAAAAGAAATGAAACACGTATGCACCGAAGCTTTAACCTAAAGAAGGATATTGCAAAATCCCACATTTAGGTTTTGGATTAAGCCAAGATTGCAAGGTCAACCATAATGTTTTTTTCCTTACTTTTTAACAAAATCAATTAAGAAATGAAATTCAGATTTCATACCTGTGCAGTTTGGATGGTATTTGATAAACCAGGCATGTAGGCGGATTCCGTCAGCGGAAGTGAGCCAAACATCTTCATAGTTGAGGTGAAGCCTGGCAGGGGTGATTGGGTAGCCCTTGGTCATGCCAGGGATGACAGGAACATACACCAATTTCTCCTGGAATGTGACCAGCAGCACCATGCAGGTGCACACAAGGCCCCCCACTCCATAGAGGAGTGCATTCAGATAGTTTACCATCTTGGAGCCCTGCACTGCAATTTTGTTAATCTAACAAAGTGTGGGTGTAGTGCTTAAGAGGCTTTGCCTACCAATTATGAATTGGGTGTCAGCCCTTGATGTTGCTTGGAAGGGTGAGTATCATCACATCAGATATGAGGTGGCATTTTTTAAGTTGGGAAGAAATGGAGAAATGATTCGCTAGTCAGAGTTCAAAGTGTTGTGAAGCAGTTAGGAGGAGAACTGGACTCTTTTGTTTTCAAAAGGTTGGATGGAGTGAAATTTAATCAAATTACGCCCAGTGTCAACCAATAATCCGTGGCTCGGGTTTACTTTGGGACTACCAAGCGTCGTGGAAGTTGGGACCATTGAAAATGTTAACGTGGACTAATTTATGGGAATGTAAAGGGAAAGAGTGTATATCTCCAGTACTTTTATTATAAGAATACACCTAAAATCAATGGTTGATAATTGTAGAGAAGGATGTAAGATTGTGGAAATAATCTCAACCATTAAATTTTCTAAAATATTAAAAAACATGATATATAATTAAAGAAAAAACAAATGCATTCTTATCTAGTCTTGGTTTTAAATTAAGAAAAGATAAGATAAAACTTTTAAAATTTAAATAAATAATAATAATAAGTTTTTAATAAATGTATATTTTTCAAATAATAATATATATAGAATTGTAATTATTGTTATTTAAATTTGGAAAAATTAAATGCAATTTTTATTAGTGTGAATAAAAATAAATGTAAATTTTGTTAATTATAGTGTTTTAGTATTGTTAATTAATTATTTGCATGACCTAACCCCAATCCTAACTCACATCCTAACTCTAATTATATCCCTAACCCTAACTCACACCCTGACTCTAATTCTATAATATTAACCCTAACCCTTACTTTAACCCTAACAATAAATTCTAAACCATTATCCTAATCTTAGACCTATGGCTTACCCTAACTATGGTTGTAACACTATCCATAACTATAAACCTAACTTTAATCACTAACTTTTAAATAAATAATATATTTAATAAATGTTATATTACTAATTATTATATATTAAATAAATTTTATAAATAAAATAAATATGATGTATATTAAAAATAATTAAAAGTTATATATTACATGTTGACAATGTTCATTCTCTTATTATAATATAAAATTGTTATATTAAAATGATTAGTTATTACAAGTTGTTTATTTTTAATTTATATATATATATATATATATATATTAAAAAATAAAATATATTATATTATATTATTAAGTCTAATCGTAATCTAAACTATTAATGTTTTTAGGATTATAATAATTAATAATAATAGGATTAGAATAGCGAACTTGCAAAATCTGTAAAGTTGCAAATAATATTGGCAGAAAGTGCAATTTATAGCACAAATACTAAGGCTAGCAAACACGGTTTTTATGTGTTTTTTCTGCAAGAGAGGTAAGTTATTTATTTTTATACTAACATTTGTAGGTACAAACTTGGCAAAACTGGCCTAAAAGAAGCTTAAATAATGAAAAACCTAGAGTTAGACAAAGTTCAAAAAGAGAAAGAAACTGCAGAAACCCTAAACTATTGTGAGGTTTCAGAATACTCAAATTACCAAACAATTGATTTAACAGAGGAAGTAGAGGAAGACAAAGCGATACTAGAAGACACACTATTTTATGCAAATTTATTGGACCAAGATTTGAAAGAAAGAAGATTAGGGAATGGATCGAGAAGGCTTGAAAAACTCCAGTTTTGGTTAGGTTTTTGTCCAGAGGTTTTTCATTGCAGTCTTTGCCACGAAGGAAGGAAGAGAAAAATTCCTACAAAGCAAACCATGGGAGATGGAGGGGCACCCTCTATATATGCAAAAATGAAGCCCAAATTTCAACCCCCTCGAAACAGAACCATACGAAAGACCAATTTGGATCAAATTGTATAACTTGCCATTGGAATATTGGTTAGAAGGATGTTTGGAGAAGATTGGCTGAAAATTGGGAACCCTAAGAGACATTGATGTGAAGCTTTTCGATAGTGACTCAAGCATTTATGTCAAAATTCAAATCGCAATAGTTAGAAAGATCCCAAAAGATATTATAATACATGTAAAAGGTGAGCAATGGAAACAAGGAATTGAAATAGAAGAAGCCAAAAACTATTGTCTCAAATGCAGCAGTAGGAAGCATAGCGAAAAGGATTGCAAAAGGGGATAGGCCAAGACAATTCTGAAAAAGACGCCTCCCCAGAAATTGGTGTGGAGAAAGAAAGCGAGCAATAATAAGCCTAAACAAGTCATTCAAACTAAAGAAGCAATACCAATTGACAAAAATATGTGTGCTAAGGAAGGTGTTATAAAAGAAAAAATCCAAGCAAAATGTGTGGTTGAAACAAAAAAGGTAAAGCCAAACCTAGGAAAGAACACTAATGGAGAAATATTGATAAGAAACATGGAATGTCTCTTAAGCCCTAAAAGGGAGGAATCAGAATATGAGGATATGCTCAAGGGGAAGAAGATCCAATGGAATTTGATGAGCTAGATATCATAAACCCAAGAAGCATAAGTCAAACAACAGAGAGGGATTTGGGAAAAAGTAAAAAAGGGAGAGGGAGAAAAATGAACAAACAAAAATGTGAGGAAGTAGCAGAAAAAGGCTTGAAAAGCATTTCTAATTTTTTGATAGCCAAGGGAGGAAAATCCTCCCTTGGAGAGAAATGAAGATCCTTACATGGAATGTCAGGGGATTAAATGCCCTTGGCAAGAGACGTGTGACCAAGTGTCATGTGGAGAAAATATCAGTAGATATTGTAATGTTACAAGAAAACAAATTAAATAAGCAGGAAGCAGAGAACCCAAGTAAACACGGAATGTCGGTGCACCATGGGTCCCATCCTTCCCTTTGGTATTTACACCTTCAGACAACTTAGAAGCTGAGTCTGTCCATCACTTACACATCCATTTTCCTTAATCATAATAGTAATTTGGTGACTATTTATCCATCTTAAACATAACATTGCTCTTGGACACATGTCAATTTTGAACATAACGATACTACTTCATTTTTCAAGCTTTGTATCAACAAGGTTTCTTATTGATCTTTCGATCTTCTATTACCTTTTGAAAATCCTTTCAAATCTAATATTAACCCTATTTCTTAGCATATTTTAGCCTAATAGAGTTTCCAACCTTCCTTTCCCTATAATGGATCAAAACTCATAGTAGAAGTTTATAAGTATTCTTCAAATTGTTCAAGATTTGGTTTATCACTTTTGCCTATTCGGCTACAATAATATATTGCGAATTCATTCAATTGAATGTCTCATAGTATGATTATGGTTTACACAACCCTATTAGTATTTGCTCTTTCACAACTAAGACAACCTTCTCAGGAATACTACGCAACTACTTCACACAATATATTATTTGGGACCAAAATCATATAAATCAAAGTTTCCAACCAACATTGGTTACCTTGGTGAGTCTATTCACCATAACATTATGTTAGTTCCATCAACATAGGCAGGTTAAACTATCTTGTGTTCAACCACTCGCCCTCTAGAATCTCAAGAGAGTATACATGTCCTACCGATGACGATCTCTTGTCCTCATTTCCTAGCACACTAGACAATAACTTGCTACATACTCTACAACATCCTACTCCGTCTTTTCCAGGTTATAGTGGTTCCTTGTCTGAAAAATAACTTTGGCATTCCAATGTCCTAACTATGACATCAATTTCCTCATTTTATTCCTTAATCCTCCAAAAAAATTGGTACATAGGTTCTTTTACATCCCAAATTAGTGTATTCCAACTAAGTGAAAACCTATTTTGTGGTCTCATTCCACACTTATTTCCCAAGTAATAATGGTTAGGATTTTTGTAGAGATAAATCTCTGTCATCTTAGGAAATCCATACCTTGGATTTCTTCCGTCCTTGGATCATTTTCGAAATTGTAAGCCAATTTTTAGCTCAATCCATCTTTTCCAATGAGCATTAGTACTAATTTCAAGTATTAATCCTCGTTCAATCACGTTGGTTCCCATATATCAAATTTAATTGCAGACCTAATTACCAAGCATGAATGTTTCTCAAAATCATGAGTAATTAGATCTTCCCTTGCCGATTCCATAGGCAATGATCTTCCCTTTCATGATCAAGTAATCTACCTATCCTTTTCTAATGTATCAATGATAATAGCAATTGATTTTACAATCAAATATATATAAGGTATGGTGTGGTAATAGGTCACAATCTTTGATCTTTCCACTATTTTTCTCCAAAAATTCCAATACCTTATCCTTGTGGTCATGACTTAATTGACATCGTGACTTATAAAGAAGTCAAAAGTTCTTCCAAATCAAAAATATATTCACGATTTTTGTTGGGTGGGGTACTTTATTTGAGTCAATCCACTCTCTTCCTTCCACAACATTCAATCAACTCAAAGTTGAACTCCTAGCAAATGTTTGCTTTCTCGAAATGATTTATCATTCCTTGTCATTAGCTTTCTATTGCCTTTTTTCTTGCCTCCCTGGCATACCTTGAATATACTTTTTCTAAAGTTAGATTCATCATTGATCTCTAACCTCATAGACTCAACAATTAGATCATTGATTAAGAGATCTATTGATTAATCAACAATTTTACAAGCTAAGAGGCACTCTAATATACCAATTCTCTTCTCCATGTATACCAATATCCTTTTTGTGGAGGAATATCCATACCCACAAAGCCTCTTAGGTTGATGTGTCTTCAACTTAGAGCATTTTTTCCTTACAACTTCTATTGATTTGACACATAATGTCACATTGTATCCCATTTCCTTTTGGAACCTTTAAACATATGTTTATTTTCATTAACACGTTGATGGGTTCAATTTATACTCCAACCAAACTTAGTACTAATCGAACCCTTGTTGGGCCAATCTGATTTACCTTCTTCAAGTTTCTTTCTCACAATCACCTTTCCAAGCGACTTTTTTTCCAAAACTCGGTAACTAATCTTCTCATAATCTTAAGCACTCTAAGGTTGCTTGGTTTCTTTTTCTTGTTCTCAATTAGAACACTAAATTGATCTCATCAATTTTGGTTGGTGGAACCATGTCCACTTCATTAATTACTTATTTTCTAACCATTCTGGTCTCTTCCCTTATTTCAAGGTACTAACTCCTTTCTTGCAAGTTCTTAGCCTTGCACAAAAATTAGATTCTCGTCAAGAGTTCTCCAACCTCTTGGATACCTCCTTTGTTTACTTTCTACTTCAATTGAAGTTTCTAATTTATGCCAACAATGCATACTCATAGATTCGTAGTATTCTTACTAAATCCAAAAATCCTTGAATTTTTGCAACTATAGGTTGCTATCAATAAGGGAGAATATTTCAATCCTCTTTATCCCTCAAAGCCATTCTAACTTTTTAGTAGGGTGAAGGTACATATTGGTTATCCTTCATAACCTTCCTACATAACCCAATTTCATAATCTTCCACAATCCAAGGGGGTATCATAATGAATTGTTGGTTTAGGAGTTTTCAACTCCAGGGATGACTCTTATCTAATCCCAAACTTTAAACAAGTTTTCAGGAATCTTTTCTTCCTTTTGTTCTTTCCACTTGCCATCTTGGCATAAGAAATTTTCAACCATTATCTTTTGATAAGGTTTACGTAACACTTACATAATGAGCTGAAAGGTTCCAAAGATGAACCTAGTAGCTCTGATACCACATGTAACAACCTCGATGTTCTACTTAGTAACATTCTGAAAATTTCACATTAAGTGAATATTTTATGATGCCATGACATAGCAATAAAAAAATTTCTTTCCATAATGTAAATTACATGCATATTTGAAAGAACACTATTTTCAATTTTCCATTGCATTCCATTGTAATTTCACAAATATTTCCATAACATAGATGTCATATTGAATGAACTCAAGTATATCATTCATGATTACATCCTTCCATATAAATAGGTACATGATACATACATAGCTCCTTTGAGCTTTGTCTAGAAATAGATATACAAACTGGTCCTAATACCACTGCAATGGCACATACATTATGGATGTCCTTGCTCCTTGGTACATACACTCCAGCTATCCCCAATGCTAGTGTAAACATCTGCAAACCTCGGCCGCCAACTAACGAGGAGAAGCATCACTCAAGGGCTTTTTCGCCAACCACAAACTCAAATGCGGTCCCCCACACATTTGTCACACATGACTAGATGGCCCTACCCTTCGACGAAGAGATTGGTTGGTAAACCCCATAATAATAGCCTATTGGAGCTTAGTGTTGTGTCCTACAAACCAGAACCTAATCATACATTCATCTTCCCTATGAGTATGAAAATCTTGAATTAGAATGTATAAATGGAACACAATGAACTGACAGTGTAAATAGTGGCTACTTACAAGTTACTTTGGCCAAAGTACTCTCACCCAGTACTTCCAGTGACAATCATCCCATTCACATACACTACCATAGCTAGGTTTGGATTATGATCATTCATATACTATGCTTAGGTAATTTCCTCCAATGGGTAATCTTTAACCCCAAAAATAACCTACTCCTCTTTTTTCCCAAAATACAATGGTATCTCTACCAATTAAGCCTAAGCATAAGTTACCCCTTCAATGGATATTCCTATCCCAGGTATAACATATGAGCTTTTCTAGTTTACACATTAACTTTGCATAGACAAGCTATTCACTTCAAAATACAATCTAGTCCCAAGTATAACTTTATAATCTAGAGTATGGCTACATAATCCTCATCATAATCATAGATTAAATATTCATATATAATAACTCCCTTCAGTAATATATCACATCAATAAGTAATTCTCATCAAGAGTATAATCACATCAATGAATGACCTCAATTGAAGAATAATCATGTCAATAGATGATTCCATTCGAGAGTGTATTCTCCTTAATTAAAAAGGTTTAAACAAAGAGTCTACTCTTGTTAATACTATAACTTTGTATTAAGAGTGTGATGCAACTAGTCAAGTAGCAACTCTAACTTACTAGGTATTTCCCACCTATGTCTCCATACATATAGTATCTCATAAGCTCAAGTGATTTACTTAATCACATAGGTGAGTAACAACCTCAGTATACCCTAATCTTAGGATAAAGTCATCAACCAATGACTAGTCTAATTATATAGGTTAATGTAACCCCATATGTTCCAAACAAGATCAAATGTACAACCCAACCAAATAAGTTATTCCCAACCTATAGGTATCAACGAGTAGTCAAGTACATATCGCAACCTGGTAGGTAAATCTTAACCTAAGGTTTCACTCTTTAATCAAATGGACTTCTTGTCCCAAATAGGTTATCCTAAACCTAGGGTTTCATTTGAGTATAAAGTATGATCAAGTGATCATTCCAGTAAAGATAATTGATATGGTTCTCTTAACGTCACATCGTATCTTTCATGCCTTTACTTTTGCAATGCTAACCCTATCATTCCCAAGATTCCCTTAGCATAATAAGCTATGGTGTCAAGTCGCTTCATGGCATGGATACATTTCACAATATACATGTAGTATTACTACCTATGTTTAGAAATAACATCATTATCTAAATCCCCATTTGGGTATATAGGAGTATAGAGACACTTCCTTAAGCTAACATGTTTAATCATTCCTAGTATCATAATAATAATGACAAACATTTCTTAAGCTAATCAAATAAAGCATTCAATTCTCAATCTTTCACAAATAAAGACAAATAAGAGAAGACTAGATCCTCATGCCTATAATACGCTTAATCCAATTGACTGACTTGACACACAAGCTTCCAATAGTAGCTTCCTAGCTTCACTTAGCTCTCTCAAAGCAATAGTTCACTATGACTTCTCTCACAAGTTGATAATATGCTCCCACAAATATAGCTCTCACACAAATACTCAAGGCTCTCACAAAATATAGCTTCTCACAAATACTCAAGGCTCTCACAAAATACAACAGAATGCAAATGCAAAATAATGCAAATTAATGCATCCTCAATGAGAGTATAAGCCTCTTTATTTATATAACAAAATGAGACTTTGTAGCCTAGAAAAAAGCCATGGCAATCAACACATCTCTCCATGCAAGTCGACTCATATCTCTCAGCTAACAGGTGGTAGCAAAATAAGTACAAACTCAACAGACAATGCTATAGGTCGACCCCTTATAGTTGACAGCAGCAACAGACTTATTCAAAAGTGCACATGCCCAAATGATGACAGTTGAATTGCAATTAGAATAGATGTCTGTAGGTTTAAGAGCATTCATATAATGGTGCCACCCTCATGAGTACATGGGTTTGACTATTTCTCAACTTCACACGTTGGCTTGAAGACTTCTATCTATTTGGTATCACACATTGGCTTGAAGATTTCTATCTATTTGGTATCAACATTAAAACTCTTTTAACTTAGTCATTGCTCACACAATCAACACATATTAATAGTGTTGTTGAGTGCTTTGAATCAGAATGCCTCCTATCACAGACCGCATATTTTATCCCATGTGTTCAATACTTTATTAAGTTACCTTTATATTCTTCACTTTACTTCATAGTTATATGTGTTCTAAGTTTGGAGTAAATCGTTGTTCAAATAATAAAGATTCATTCATAATGATCAATTGTGGTTTGCTTCCCAATCGTCCTTTATTGTTGCACAATACTTTCCATAAAGTTCAACCTTTATCCAATGTCAATATATGCCTTATTCGGCCTTTAAATACTTTTCTTATCTCATAAACAAATTGGCCTATGTTTGTAGATATAAGTCGGCCTATGTTCCTATATATAAATCAGCCCTCAAAGGATCATAAATATGTTTATAAATATATATTAATATATGTACATATACATGTATATATATATATATATATATATGCCAATAAATTACATATATATATATATGTATATATATACTAATATATACACCATGTCAATCAAGTATGTATACATTCAATATACAAATGAATACAAATGATTAAACATTCACATAATAATAATAATAATGTATATTATATATATACACACACTCCTCTATATAAGCATTAATGATCATGTGTGTGTGTGTATATCCAGATACATATATACATATCATTTAAAGCAATAAAGTAATAATCCATTTGATAATTGAATGATTACGACTAAGTGATATATTCACAATAATACCATATTAAATAATTTATATACACATATGCATACTTATACATATATTAGTATACTCGTATAGCCACTCATTATGTCGACATATACATGTGCATTGATATTTACATATACATATGCATATATGCATATACTTCCCGTACACACATATACTCACTTATTCTATTGATGGACATATATTCACACGATGTATATATACATATATACCTTCATGTCTCTTTGTCCTTTTGATAACTCTATACTCATAAACAACCCATTCATAAGCGTGCATAGGTACATGTGAGTGTCAAATCTTTAATCAACTAACAAGGATCAACAAACAAGTGTCAAACATGTTAGAAACCAAATCAAACACTCCCTATGAGATTCTTTAACTAAATTCAAGAGAAAACATGAAAATAATAGCAAACTAACAAAAGATAGCATGTAATTTAAATAAAACTAGCTAAACCTCCATCCCATAGGGGGAGTGGTTCTCCTTTGATGTGGAAAGAAGCCCTTTCCCAATCCCTTTGATAAGCTTTGGTGATTGATGATGATCCAAGTGTGAAAATGACTCCAAATGTTGATAACTATGCTAAAAATGATGAAAGTGATGGATTGCTATGAATTGAAACGCCTATAGTGATAATGCTTGAAGTTGTGGATCCATATTGTGAAAATGATGCCTCAATTTATAGAAGGAAAGGGTTGAAGAATGAGAGGATTTGATGAATGTGGGATAAAATGGGAGCCAATCAGAATGTGCCAAGTGTCACAATTCTATTGGAGGAAGGTGGAGCACATTTTAGGAAATGTGTGAGTGGAGGAGGATGGAAGAGAAATAAATGAGAATGGTTGAGGATTTGAAAGGTTGTAAGAGGAATTGAATGAGAGGATTTGATGAATGTGGGATAAAATGGGAGCCAATCAGAATGTGCCAAGTGTCACAATTCTATTAGAGGAAGGTGGAGCACATTTTAGGAAATGTGTGAGTGGAGGACGATGGAAGAGAAATAAATGAGAATGGTTGAGGATTTGAAAGGTTGTAAGAGGAATTGAAAGAAATTTGTTGAGATTTGAGAGGATGTAAGAGAATTTATTACATTTGTAAGAGGAGTTATTGAGGATGTGAAAGGTTTTTGAAAACCTTTGGAGGGAAATTGAATGAGAGGTTGTTGAGAGGAATATGTCTTTGTGAGGATAAATAGAGGAATTAAATAATTAATAGAAATCATTTTCATGTGCAACCTAGTTAGTTGACCATGGGTTGATTTAACTCTCGAGGAGTTAAAAGCTGGAGGAATTATTAATGATGATTAGAAAGGTGATTTAGGACTAATTAATTCAAAATTAATTAATTGGAATGGATTAAGAGATTGTGACATTTGATTTGATTGATTTAATCAAATGAGAGGATTTAAGGGGATTTAATTAAATGGTTTGATTTAATTAAATGCGATGAAAATTAGTTAGAAGGGTGAATTAATCAATAAATTTAATTATTTGATTAATAGTTGAATTTGTTGAATTTTAACTAAATAATGTTGATTATTTAATTAATTGATAAATTTGAAGTGATTTAGGAAGAAATAGTGTTAGTTAATCAGAATCAAATGCATAGTATTAATCAAGACATTTTTAGTGTCTACATTTTTCCCCTCTTTGAAGCAAAGTACCTACTACGTCAGTTCAAAGAATAACACTGCCAATATCAAAATTCAAAAATTTGCTTATTTTTTCAGATGTCCCATTGCTGTCCCAATGGAAGAAATTACGCTGCTACATTGCCCCCTTGAGAGATCAGGCGAAAATTGCAAAATTAGGTTGAGCTCGCGAAAAAAGGTTCAACAAGGATATAGGTGTAGAAAATAGCCCACGAGATGCGAAAACAAATTTATGATGAGGAAAATGAGTCAAAATGGGCTTCGTTTAGCAAAAAATGGATTAAATGGGTTCAAAAACCCTAAACAAATGCATAAATAGGGTTAAGAGGGTCATTTTCAAATCATTTGCACCCTTAGCCTTTAGAAATCTTGACTTTTTGCTCTAAGGTGCTGATGGAATGGTGGCTCATGTGCTCCCTAGACATCGAACAGATTGGGTTCATGAGTTCGAGCAACCTCAGGATGTAGACCCCTGATACGCCTTTCGAAACTTTTCTCATTTTCATGATTTTGATGCATTTATTAGGGCCCAAGTAGGTTGATCAAAAGTGATCCCCCAAGGTGCCACAATTGTTATGGTCAGCATCACCTTTGTGCATGCTGACCCGTGTTTGTCGCATAGCGTCACGTGACGCTAGAGGGTCTCAAAGTCATGGAAAAAATTCTAGCTCACCTTTGCAAGATTGCGTCATGTGGCCCTAGAAGAGTTTGACATCGCCTTGAAATGCCAACTCGCTTTTGACAAATGACATTGCTTTTGATTTTAGCGCCACCTTTGCAAAATGAGAGCGCCACTTTTACAAAAGCTGACTCACCTTTGCTTTTATGGGATTTTTAATTTTTGAACACACCATGTTGATGATTTTTGACATCATGGGAATTTTGGATGCAGGAGGTTTTGCCAATGCTCCACTCGAAGGAGCATAGGAGCCGGATTTTTCGTAGAGCGAGACATTTGATGAATGAGGTGTTGTTCTTCCTTGGTTCAAACAGATTCGAACATGTAGCTTAGATGCTCGAGGTGAGGACGCACCTTGCGATGATGACTGCATTGGTGGAGAGATGGTGTAGCGAGACCTCCTCATTCCATTTACCAACCAACGAGGCCACCGTGACCTTAGAGGGTGTATGGAGGATCCTATGGATCCCCATCCACAGTGAGTGTATTATACGATGTGGAGGTTGGAGGTGATGCCATTTTTCAACTATTCGGTGTTGACTCATACGAGGTGGATAGTGGTTAGATCAACCTTCACCAAGATGAGGATATTTCCCCTAATTTGGCCTTATTTGTTGGAGCATTGATCATGGGAGTCCTCGTTCCTTACAGGAGAGTGAGAGGCTACAACATTGGATGGGGATCGTTTGGTCTTGCATGATGGAGGAGATGACCATCTACACCTGGGGGTCAATTATCCTAGCCTTGTTATATCATGATATGCACTAGGTCGTGTATTTTGGGTCTCGCAGCATTGGAGCGGGAGTTACACTTCTCCATGTGTGGGAATATGAGCATATAGCCATTTTGAGGCCCACCATTGTAGACGTCCAAATAGACCGTGATGATCCTACAGTTTACAAGTATGGGGGGATGACCACCCTCCATTATATAGGCATTACATGCATTTCACACTGGAGATGGGTCATTGATGAGATGACAGTGTTTTGGTGGAGACCATGGCTCCACTTTCATAGATGGCATGATGATGATGCCCAACATTTCTACTGTTGGTCATCCAAATACCTACAAGGATGAGAGCATCACATGATAGAGTGATACCTCTCGGATAGGGTTGCTCACCAGTTGGGAGAGGTATAGGATGTGCCCAATGATGGAAAGAGAGTCATATTTTCATGGAAGACTCAAGAGATAGTGTGGGGAAAGAGGATCCCCCCAACAGGCCATCGACAATTTCATACAGCTAGTGATAATATCGTGGGTTTATTTTGACAGTCCCGCAGATGTGGGAACCACACAGGCATATGATGCATATTTCCAGGCTCACACCCCAATTCGGTTGACATTAAGAGTGGTGTTAGCAGCGGGAAGAGGACAGGTCAAAGGACCTCGGATTGGACAGGTCTCTCAACAACCAAGTCATCAAGCACAGGACAGACAAGGCAGAACTGCAAGGCACAATGGGCACGATGGACAGATTCCACCACTGGTGCCACACATTGGTCATAGGCCACCAATACAGCCACCTTAGCAGCCACACCAGCAGGCACCACAACCAAAACCACCAGGTCCCAATCCTAGGGATAGACAGATAGTGGTGCTACAGGCACAAATACAAGTCTTGACAGAGCGGATACAACAGGCCCATACTCAAATTCAGACCTTGAACCAGGAGAGGGATCAAGCACAATAGGAGGTGGCATAGAAGCACTAGATGCGATAGGATGTCGATCTTGGGTTGGCCTTGGAGTAGGGACGGAGACAACAACTAGAGGCAGTAGCACAACAGGCGTAGGGGCAAGCCACAGTACCAGCTGAGATGTACGGGTGAGCGATGCAGGAGGCATCATACTATAGGACTTTCTACTACAGGGTTGTGGCATAGGAGTGATAGGAGCTAGAATTCTTTGGCCTCAGCCAGGTTGCTCCTAGCAAGACCCATCGTCCAGGGACATTAGGGAGACCATCATGGTCTCATCACCAAAGCCAAGGCAACCATCACGGGGATAGATAGAGCGAGGGTAGCTCGAGGCACTGATAGTGCACTTAGACACATTTTTTTTATTGTACAACCTGATTTATGATATATATACATTCATTGGTTGAGTTTTGATTAGCCTCTTGTATATTCGATGATGATACTATATATTTTATTCTATTTGTATCATGACATTCATCTTTCTTGATATATATACATGAGATGACTTATATGCACTTATATGATGTGATGGTTATTTTATTTTATGTGTTATGCATGGATATGATATGTATGGATTCAAAAAAATGTGATGATTATGATAATGCTTATATGGTTATGAAATGGATGCTCATGCAAGTGTGTGGTTTATGAGATGCTTAGAATAACCAATCTATATTATGATGGATAATGTTTTCTATTATGATTATATGTGTAGTATGATGACGATTTGTCGATGTAGGATGGATGTAGATATAGATATATTTATTTTTCTGAATGTCATGATACCATGTTAGTATTAGTATATGGAAAAGATAGAAGAAAGAGGGATCAACCCTTGAGTTTGAGATGATGTAGAAATATGATGATGATGATGATATGATTGCTTATCAAAGATTGGGGGACGTAAAGAGCTTACTTTCCTTATTTTTGATAACACACATAGATACAATGCATCAAGGTATAGAAAACCAGGATGGCGTTGTACCTAGTGCGATGGACTTTGACTCGACAATCAGATAAGAGTATCCCTATTCACACTTGGCATATGAAACCTTATCAGGATGTACCTCATACATTTCAAACATCTCAAACCAACACAGAAAGGTAGAACCTCCCAATGCAATAGTCAACAAGACATCTAAAACACCCTCCCTACAAACCAAACAAAGTAAGCATGACCAAGGTTATATTACAAGAATATCCAACAAGCACAACAGACAAAAGATAATGATCAATGCCCCTTTCCTTTCTCTCTACATCATTTTCTATTAGACATCATCGAGAGGTCATTGAAATGAGTGCAATAAGATAAGTCAAAAGAAAAGATCAAGTAAACAAACAAGCTAATGTTCTTCATACCTCTAGCCAAGACTAAACTACAATAATGACTGATGTTGATGTCCATTGTAGGAAGGATGCATCCTAGGACATGATGTTATCAGATGATTTTGAGACTAACGAGATGATGGGATATTGATACCAAGAGTTAACCAACTTGTTTACTTACTGACCTAGACTTGAGTCCTTGATGTTTGAGTTTTCACTTTCAATTTGCTAAACTTATTTCTGGTTGTTTTGCCAGAGGTTGAAGGTGACGATTGATTTATCGTGGGTAGATGTTTATTATGGATGAATGTGAAACGAGATGGATGATTTTGGGTTTTTTGAATGTTTTTGATATTTTTGAAATGTTTTGAGGTTGTTTTTTGGTATTTTCGAGATGTTTTACAACTGTTTTGATTTTCAAATTTTCCAATGTTTTTGTGTTTTCAGAGATTTTGACCAAGAACCTAACCTAAGGACCTATCCTAGGGGCCTCAAGGGTTGATCAAAGATTAGCCTTGCCTACGTTATATATGCAAAGACCACGTAGTTCGACTGACACATACTCGTTTATTGATGAGAAATGAACAAATGGATTGCCAGTTTATTATGACAAACTCCTAAAGGACTAACCTAATGTGTCTCGAGGGCACATCAATGATGTCCTTGCCTACGTTCAAGTTTAGAGACCTATAGTTCGACTCGACGACTTTATATTTAACTTTTTCTGACTTTTTTGACCTATTTTTTGGGAGTTTTGATATGATTTGAATGTTTTTGGATTTTTTTTTTTAATGTTTTTGGATTTTCTAAATTTTAAGGAATATTTCAAGAATATACACAAAACTGATCCAATGCAAGTATAAGAACATGCCCCCAACATGATGCGATAGACTACTTTGATAAAGGAAGGACAAACTAACCTTAGAAATGTGCCAAGTAATTCTAGGATGGATCATGATACTATCATAGAATCAAGCTATGATGTGGATGTAGATGGGTGATGGAAGGACCGATGGAATATGATGTGTGAATGTGGTGGAAAGCGATAGAAGGCGATGTAGAACAAGTTGAAGAATCCATGGTGGATGGAAAGTGCTTTATTTACACAAGGCGTCTGATTGCTAGGTTTTCACCAAGGTACTTGCCCAAACCGCCATCGAAGTGGTTTTCACTAGAGGACAATTTTTTTCTTTACTGTTTTCAATCCTTTTTCTAATTTTTTTTATATATTTTTATATTTTTATATTTATATTTTATTTTTTATTTTTTTGATTTATATCTTGCAAGCTTAGGCATAAAACTTTTTGAGATGGGAGTTATTGATGGGCTCCTACAGAGGCTCACCATCGAGCGTGGATAGTTGATATGCTCCTGATTTATAACTTGTCATGATGATGAAGGGTCCCAACCAGCCGGGTTCAAATTTTCCCTTGCTGTCTGGATTTGGTACATTCTTCTAATTTTCTTTTAACACAAGCTCTCCAACTTGAAATGACTGACTCTTGATCTTCTTATTATAACTTCACTTGAGATGGTTTTGATAGACCTACAAGTGGTTTAAAGCATCCATGCACTGCTCATCCAGTAGTTCTAGCTCGTTCAATCGTGACACCCGATATTCTTCATCAGTAATGAGATTCTGCAATGATATTATTAAGGATGGGAGCTCGATCTCAATGAGAAGGATGGATTCTGATCCATAGACCTGGGAGAAAGGGGTTGCACCTATAGGTGTGCGGATAATCATTCGGTAGGCCCATAAGGCGGGATTCAACTATAGGTGTCAGTCGCTACCAACTTCATTGACTATTTTCTTGAGGATCTTTAGGATGGTTTTATTAGAAGCCTCAACTTGGCCATTACCCTGAGGGTAGTATGGGGTGGAGAAGCGA
Organism: Sequoia sempervirens; assembly: GCA_007258455.2. Taxonomy (NCBI): domain Eukaryota; kingdom Viridiplantae; phylum Streptophyta; class Pinopsida; order Cupressales; family Cupressaceae; genus Sequoia; species Sequoia sempervirens. The sequence goes on from VDFB02271358.1 coordinate 507,916,337, forward strand.
TGTTGGATATTGAATTTTTGGCATAGCTCTTGAACATCCTGGTTCTTGAAAGGTGTCCCATTATTTGAGACAAGAGTTTGTGGAACATCGTAACGACAAATGAGGTTGTTCAGAATGAATTTGGATATCTGCTTCCTTGTGATATAGGTCATGGGGATGGCCTCTACCCACTTTATGAAGTACTATGTGGTGGTGATAATGAACTTGTGTCCATTAGATGAGGTGGGTGTGATTTTTCCACTGAGATCAAGCCCCCATTGTGTAGAGGGCCAAGGTGTAATAATTGGTTGGAGCTCCTGAGCTGGTGCATGGATGAGGTCCCCATGTTGTTGACATTGTAAGCATTTATAGACATAATCATGAGCTTCCTTCTCCATCGTAGGTCAGTAGTACCCAATCCTCAATATTTTCTTGGCCAAGGTCATACCACTAGAATACGAACCATAAATACCATCGTGTACCTCAGTTAAAGTAGTCAAAGCTTCCTTAGGGTTAAGGCATTGTAAGAGGGTTCCCTGGATATTTCTACGGTAAAGGGTGTCACCTAAGATAACAAAACGGGATGACTTCTTAATAAAGGTTCTCTTAAGGTTTGGGGTGATGTCAGCAGGGAGGAATTCTATTTTTAGGTAAGTGTACATGTCATGATACCAAGGATCACCATGACCAACGATTTCACACACAAACTCATAATCTGGTACCTCAAAAGTTTGTACGAGAAGTTGCTCTACTAGGAATTCATATTTATGGACGTTGTGTGGGATATCTAGTAATGATCCGATTGTTGCCATAGCATTAGCTGCTTTGTTGTTTGCCCTTGGTATTTGCTCAAATGTTATGTCGATGAAGAACTCCTTAAGACTCTCCACCAGTTTCTTATATGGGGTAAGCTTGTCATCCTTTGTTTGGTATTCATCATTGACCTGATTGATGATTAGCTATGAGTCCCCATAGACCTTAAGTGTCGTGATTTGCCAATGTACTGCAATTCTGAGTCCTATGACAAGGACCTCGTACTCAACAATATTGTTAGTGCACGAAAAAGATAACTTATATGACATCGAGATGCAATCTCCTTGTGGTGTGATGAAGAAAACTCTTGCTCTTGACCCATGTTGTGTATAGGACCCATTGAAGTACACCTTCCAATGATTTTCTACACTGAGAATGAAAATGGAATCATCTGGAAATTTTGATATCAATAGGCTCTCTAAATATATAAGTGCCTCCGCTAATTGATCTGCAATTACTTGTCCCTTGATGGCTTTTCACTCCACATATTCAATGCCATATTTTGTTAGGATCATGACCCACTTAGCCATTTGACATGTGAGCGTTGCTTTAGAAAGTAGATACTTGAGGGGATCTATTTTTGCGATGAGCTTTATCTGATGTGCCAACATGTAGTGCTTGAATTTTTGTGCAACAAACACTATTGCAAGACAAGCTTTCTTGATGAACGTATAGTTTAACTCATGTCCCACTACAGTTCTACTGATATAGTAAATGGCTCTTTCCTTTCCTTTTTCATCATGTTGAGCTTGTTATCAATAGTTTTGCACCCTGCTGAATGCAATATTCAGCAAACTACGGAAACATGGAAACCTCTTTTAGATGTGGGTGATCTGCAGAAAGAGGAATCTCCAGAGCGAGCTGGTTCTCTGAATGATAAATTCTATTCTAAGTGACTTTACAGGAAAAAAGATAGAAGGATAAATTGGATTTAAAATATAAAACTAAAATTCATTCACCCTAAAAATATTGATCAACTGTACGAAGACTTTGATAATAACTCACTCTCACCAACCCTTCAAAATTAAATTCTCACAATCTCACTACACATATAGTCCAACAGCGATTTATGCAAAGGTTAAAATAACACAAAGCATTACCTGAACTAGCATGCAACTCCTGCAAATCACTTGACAATAGTAAGAAAAGAAAAGGATTCAACAGATTTGAATCACAAGACAAATCAAATTACTATTCCAAGTCATGAAAAAGAACTGAGAAAGGAAAACTCTGCTATTTTATTGAATGATGGAGTGGAATTCTCAAAATCTGAGCACACATAAGTTTACAAGCTCCAAAAATGTGTAAGGGCAAGAAACTCTCCTCTGAACTGCTGAGAATGGAGAGCTGAAAAGACTAAGTCTTTGAAAAGAACTCTCAAGAAAACCCTAATCCAAGCTTAGAAAAAAGCTCAAGGAAAAAAGTTTCAAACAATCTCAAAAACTATTTTTTTAGCAGAAAAAAGCATAACGCTTTCATGATGAACCTGTCAAGCCTCTAAAAATAGGCCGAATCTACTTTAAAACCCAAAAAAACACCTTATCTCTCCAAGATAAGTCTAAAACCCGACCAAGAGGAAAAGTCAGTAGAAGATCTGCTAAAAATAGCAAGAAAACATAAAGCAATTTATAGAATATCACTTTATGATTCTGCTTTACAAGGCATAGATTTTTACAATTTGTCTATTTTTTGCAATAAAGATTGAAATTCTTTTGCAAAAAATAAAATCTCCTTATTCCTCCATTACAATGTTCTAATTTTTCTCAAAAATCATAAAAAACACATTTACATAATCATCCTTCATTAAAACTCCAACTAATTTTTCTAAAATCAATTAAAAATAAAACCCTAAAATAGATAATTTGACCTTTAAACAAAACACCTAGGTCAAATGGCATTAAAAATCTAAACTTAGGTCGCTAGATATTCATCAATATATTCCCCAAAACTTAATATCTCACCAAGGCTTAAGGAAAAACACTAAGTCCTAACCCATAGTCCAACTTAGGAATTCGGCCTCCATGATATACATTTAGACTTAAGTTTAATAAATCACAAGGAAGGCATTATGGATTTTCGGCCCCCATTGAAATTCACCACATGTGTTTTGATGGAATATTCTAGAACATCATAATGCTCAAATTAGGGTTCGGTCAAAACATAATCGAACCCTAATGATCACTCATTTTCACTTCTCAACTTTGAAGGAGAGAAGCTCTGCCACCGCCATGATTCTGTCAAGCTCGAGCTCAAATGCTTGGAGGAACTATTCCATGTACTTCAGATCAATACATCTTTAGTGGGTAAGCTTTGTTCTATCTGTATCGAAATTCTTTCACTTTTCTTCATTCTGGAATAACTAAAGTCCCTAAGGCCGTGACTTGTCATGCTTCTCCTCTAACTTGTCCTTGCACCTTTGTGTGACTTTGGCTTGCTTGGTCCTTCTTCTACAAGCTCGGGTTCCATTTTGAAGCTCCATGAGAATTCGCGAGCTATGTTTTAGTTTTCTTCTCACTGTGCAAAGGTAAGCTATTTTGATGGTTTCATCCTTGCTTATTTTGGCCCTCAGGCCGTGGTGAACACAACCTCTAATGTCTTTGTTCTGCATTTCATGTGTGCTTTCCTGTGCATACACCAGCGTCGTTGGTCCCTCCTCAGAAAGCTCGACCACTCTTTTAAGAACTTGGGCCCTTGGCATTTGGAAGCTATTTAGAGTTCCTAGTCATGGCTAGAGTGCTTCTTCAGAAGTATAGATGGGTAATTTTCCTATGCTATACCTTTGTTACTCGGGGACTTAAATAATTCTCTTCTTTGCTCATGAACTTCTTGCCATATTCTGGCCGTGCCAAGTGCACACTGTAAAAAAACAACTCCTTGAATTTTGGGCTCGACCCAGAACAAAAAACCTATTATTGTGTCTATTTGAAAGCATTTTTGTTTGTGGGTAATATAGAAATTTGAATAACACTGTCCCGCTTTCCTTCTGTTGCTCAATTCATTGCAAAAATTACATTTTATTGCTATTCCCTGTAATCTCCTTTGTGGGTATTATGAAAATAGGTGAAAGTTGCATTCCTTCTTTTGAGGCTCGAACTTTATCAAAATTTGCATATTTGTAATTATATTGTTGCTTTATGTAAAAAACCCAAATGGGTTCACACCATTATTGCATTTTTGTATCTTCGAAAGCAAACCCTCAAGTGGGTTTTTTGGGATTTTTGAAGAGAACTGTACTTTCAGAACTTGACTCAACATAACAATCCACATTTTGACTCAACTACTGTCTCAGGAAAACCTTCACATGGGTTGTCATGATTAATGCATTTTCTGTATTTTAAAAGCAATTAAAAATATGAGGTAACTGATGTTTGTTTCTACCCATATGGCTCGAGCTAAAATAAACAGTGGCTTATTCAGAACCTTGTAACAAAAGAAAGACCTGAAAGTTTGTATTTTCATTTCATTTCCTTGGTATTCTCAATAGTTGTATAAAACCTGAATTTGACTCATGACTGCTTTTCCTTTTGATAAAAACATCCGCTCTCTTGTCACAGAACTGTCTTTGACACGGAACTTGAGAATGATTTGTATTTGTCCATTGTGAAGAAAAGGATCTCCATGCTTTTATTCTGCTTGTACTTCAATGTCTTTTCGACACTCCTTAAACTTAACATAGCAACCTCTACCTTCTGTTCTTGAACTCCATAAGGAATTTAAAATTGAGACATTGCATCACTTTTGGTTGCTGTCCTCCACTAATCATTGATACACAATCCTGTTTGAGGCACCTATGTAGGACTTTAGCTAAAACTTTGAGTCATAATGGACTACACCTTATTCACTAGTTCATATGCATAACTGATCACTTAGAACTCATTCTGGAAAGACAAAGCTTACTCTTTCTTTAATATTCTGGAATGATCACTTGCTTGATATTCATAATACTGAGTTCACTTTACTAGTCAACTTAGAACTAGAAAATCCTTCAACACTCAAATGCACTGTCTGCGTTTGTTCTCATGAGCAACATGGTACTTTTCATGCATTTTTATATTTCACTGTACAAACTGCTCTTAAAATCTGTTCTCTTTGATGATGAAAACTAAAACAAAACATTAAGGCATAATGTATGCCTATTCACTATCCGAGAAAGAATTGATGATTTGAAGCTTACATGATGTTTGATTACAATCAGCACAAAAAATGAAGTTATTCAACAATTTTTGATGTAAATGTACTCAGTTAAATTATTTAAGTGAACTAAACTCACTGTTCACCTGTAGCCTTCAGAAAGCAACCCTGATCGTTATGAATGAACAGTTGGTCTCGTTGCTTGATGAATAACTCTGTTTTACTTTTCAGTTGTTCTTCATTTCATTTGATGAATATGATAAAGTATCTTTTAAAATCAGCCCATTTAATGAATAGGGCAGCATGCTGAGCTCGACCCTTGTGGGAGCCCGTTTTACTCCACATGCTTGGTCTTCGAATAATTTTCAGCTTCAAGACTTTACCTATACCTGCACAAGGAAACAAACAGTGTTAGCATAAAAACGGAACACGATGATTATGATGTTGCTATTTCTCCTTCAGCTCACTTCTTTCATACTGCACTTAATTGATTGTTTCAATGTATTGCTAATAGCATGTTGTACTATTTTGGGTGTTCCATATAAGTTACATCATAATCGGAGCCACAGACACCCCTCTTTTCCTCTTATAGGTCGACGGAGCTCAAGAAGGCAAGGTGCACCATTCGGCAATGAACGTTGATAATCAGGCAATGATGATTACACTGTCACTTATGTGTTTTCCTTTCTACATCTTCAGTAGTGCAATGTGCTATTAGAAATGTATTGTAACAGTCACAATTATATCCACAGCTTGTGTGGATCTTTGATTTCAATTCTGCTTTTCAATTGAAAAGAAAATGCATTTTCATGCAATGTTGTAATGTCATTCTGATTGTGAAATCAAATGAAGCCTTGTAACATATGAGTTTTTACGAAATAAATGAAAGCATCAAAAAATGCTATTTTTCTCATGTAATCAATTATGTATTTCTTTAAATCCTGCAACATCTGAATGGCACTCTGCAACTCCATAACTTCACTAAAGTGCATAACTGTTACTTGATGCAAAAATGATGTGAAATAGCATTTGAAATTCAATCTGCAACTCCACTTTATGTTAAATAACAATCAGCCAACTCTTCTATTTGAGCTGAGGTGAAAAATATGTAACATTTTGGCGATTTCCGCTATATGCTTTCCTGCTAAGCATAGATCAGTGGCCTTTAAACAATTCATTGGGCGTGGAGTCAATTCTGCCCCCTTCTTGGAACTCAGAAAAATTGAACAGCAACACTCCAAACAACGGCAAGAAAATGAAACAAAACTGAAAGAAAACTAAAAGGCCTTGGTGGCCAACAAAACAATGCGCAGCAGCGCTTAGGGAAAGCAAAACTACCAAAATTAAATGTGCGAAACACACTTATTTGCAAATACTAATCTACTCTACGCTAACCAGTAAAAAGGTACTCAGATGAAACCATTTATAGGCTTTGAAAAATAATTGCCTCTCCTAATCAATTGAGGATACTTTGCATGCTCACAAATTTGTACTAAGAGGTGGAAAATGAGGATACTTCTCACACATTTTTGTGCCGCAACTTGTAAATAACAATCAAAGACACAAATCATGTGAATCTGATCAAGCATACCTCTAGTTTGCCCAGAATGAATAAGCAGGGTTTGTTGCCCCTCGATTGCCATCTCGTCCTTAGGTGCACTGGAAATCCTTTGGGCCCTACCAACAACCCTAGCTAGATGTCTGATGGGGCAGCCTCTCGAAAGGGTGAAACTCGCACCACTGGCTCCTTGCTGGCTACTGTTACCTACTATATCCATCTCATCTCTCTGATGAGGATCATTTGAAAACATATCACCCAACTTTGCGCAAAACTCATCAATTATATTAGCATACAAGTCCTCGTGGGTCCCATTTTATCCTCTGTATGCATAATAGGCCTTGAGGTGTCCTCCTGACTGCATTCTTGAAAACTTGTAAAGATATCAAGGCCATTACCTTGTACAACAGTGTCATGCTTATCTGCAGCTTGATCTCGTTCTATTTGAACTATTGCACCAGGTTCATCGGGGTTCTGGCATTTGATAACCATGTTATCTTTACTTCCTTGAGTTTGAACACCCCCTTTTGTCTCCTCAAGCTGCTGCTCCAAAATTTCTCCCTCAAAAGGTGAGTGTTTGGCATCTAGGTTTGAAATAAAAGCTTCAAGATCATCCCAAAACATGTCGTCTTCCCTTTCACTTTCAGCTTCTTGTGGAAGAGGACTATTTGTTACTTTGCTACAGCTCCTCGGAGGTATCAAAACATTAAAATTTTGAACCTCTTCTTGCTGTTCTAGAGCGGGTATGGGCATAATCTGAGATGAGCTTTCCTCATTATCCACAAAAAATGGTAACTCATTGAACAGATCAGGCAAAACTTGGGAGTTGTCAGCCATTTCTTGATCTTGAAGTTGTGGCTCCTCAAACACAACCTCCTCTATCTCCTGCAACAACTGCTCCTGACCTTCTGGGTATTCTTTATCGATGTACCAACTAGATACCTCGAAATAATCATTGATATTCTATTGGTCCAAAGAATCGACTTCCTCTGCACATGCAACACTCTTAGGTTCAACCGAGAAAGGAGTGCAATCAACAACAACTTCCTGCTTAGTATGTTGCAACAATTGTTCTTTTGAACACTTTTCATCATCTTCCACAAAACAAGGCTCTTCTCGTTCAATCTTCTGTTGTTTCAAACGATATTCTTCCATAGCTATATGCAATAAATTTACTCTTCTAGCTTCTTCCATGGCAAAAGATGAGTCATTCTCTAAGACAATAGAGCTACTCTCATAAAAACAAGTAGTGGCAAGACCATTAGACTTATCTGATTGGGAAATTTGGAAAATCTCTGGAGTCTCCTGGAGGAAAAGAGGTTGCTCTCTAATGGACTGGTCTTGAGTGCTCACAGGTTCAGAATGTTCTATCCTAGATTCTTGCAAAGGTAAAAAATCTCTAAAGCTAGGAATTTTGACTTTAGTAGGGTTAGGAGGCGCAACTTTCATAAAACTTGGAAATTTAAACTCATGAACCTCTTCTTGAATAGGATGTTATGAGATGGTAGGAGTTGTTCGGGCTTCATGCATTTGATACTGAGCAAGTAGAAGATTTGTTTGTGCGGTTGTTTCTCTCTCTAAATCCTCCTCAAACTGTGCTCTCTGAGTCTCCAACTCTTGGTCACGAAGATAGGCCTAATAAGCTAGCTCCTCTTGCTGCGGATTATACTCAAGCTGCTTCTTGATCTCCTCCAGCTGACTCATGTAATCAAGCAATGTGCTCTTTATACTTGCAATCCCCTCCTGCTGATCTATTTCATTCGTTTTCCTTTCATAGTTCAACAATATATCATTGAAGCTCAAGTCTTCAGTCTCTTGGGACTGATTTGGAACATATGAGGGCTGAGATGAATAATGAGCAAGGGTGGGTGGGTGGTAACTATACTGGGTATGTTGATTTTGAAAAGTCATGGAACTGAAACCAGCAACGTGATTATGCTGATATGGTTGATACAAATATGGATACGTTGGGCCTTCATGATACGACAGATGGTATGACATATTATCATGAAGCCTTGACATGCTTGTTCATCTAAAGACTAAAAATGAGCAAAACTTAGAATCTTAACATCATACCAGCACTTGATCATTTTGAAACCAGAAAAGGCTTCTTGGAGTCGCCATGGTGTTTGATGACTATGCCTCTAAAGGCTGAAAATTCTGAAGAGAACACCTAACCCTTCAGTATGTGTTCTTTTGTGCGTTGTTCACACTGGATATGGTTCAAAATTAGAGAACGGAGTCATCAGGTATATTGAAAAGGGCCTCCAAAAGGCTGAATAACTTGCTGCATACACCAAACAACAACCTTAAAGGATTAAAACTTCTCAGAAATTGATCTTCAGAGTCGCACCAGGCGTGCCAAAAACTGTTATCAATAGTTTTGCACCCTGCTGAATGCAATATTTAGCAAACTACTGAAACATGGAAACCTCTTTCAGATGTGGGTGATCTGCAGAAAGAGGAATCTCCAGAGCGAGCTGGTTCTCCGAATGATGAATTCTATTCTAAGTGACTCTCCAGGAAAAAAGATAGAAGGATAAACTAGATTTAAAATCTAAAACTGAAATTCATTCACCCTAAAAATATTGATCAACTGTAAGAAGACTCTGATAATAACTCACTCTCACCAACCCTTCAAAATTAAATTCTCACAATCTCACAACACATATAGTCCAACATCGATTTATGTAAAGGTTAAAATAACACAAAGCATAACCTGAACTAGCATGCAACTCCTGCAAATCACTTGACAATAGTAAGAAAAGAAAAGGATTCAACAGATTTGAATCACAAGACAAATCAAATTACTATTCCAAGTCATGAAAAAGAACTGAGAAAGGAAAACTCTGCTATTTTATGGAATGATGGAGCGGAATTCTCAAAATCTGAGCACACATAAGTTTACAAGCTCCAAAAATGTGTAAGGGAAAGAAACTCTCTGAACTGCTGAGAATGGAGAGCTGAAAAGACAGTCTTTGAAAAGAACTCTCAAGAAAACCCTAATCCGAGCTTAGAAAAAAGCTCAAGGAAAAAAGTTTCAAACAATCTCAAAAACTATTTTTTTAGCAAAAAAAAGCATAATGCTTTCATGATGAACCTATCAAGCCTCTAAAAATAGGTTGAATCTGCTTTAAAACCCAAAAAAACACCTTATCTCTCCAAGATAAGCCTGAAATCCGACCAAGAGGAAAAGTCAGTAGAAGATCTGCTAAAAATAGCAAGAAAACATAAAGCAATTTATAAAATATCACTTTATGATTCTGCTTTACAAGGTGCATATTTTTACAATTTGTCTATTTTTTGCAATAAAGATTGAAAATCTTTTGCAAAAAAGAAAATCTCCTTATTCCTCCATTACAATGTTCTGATTTTTCTCAAAAATCATAAAAAACACATTTACATAATCATCCTTCATTAAAACTCCAATTGATTTTTCTCAAATCAATTAAAAATAAAACCCTAAAATAGATAATTTGACCTTTAAACAAAACACCTAGGTCAAATGGCATTAAAAATCTAAACTTAGGTCACTAGATATTCATCAATATATTCCCCAAAACTTAATATCTCACCAAGGCTTAAGGAAAAACACTAAGTCCTAACCCATAGTCCAACTTAGGAATTCGGCCTCCATGATATACATTTAGACTTAAGTTTAATAAATCACAAGGAAGGCATTATGGATTTTCGGACCCCATTGAAATTCACCACATGTGTTTTGATGGAATATTCTAGAACATCATAATGCTCGAATTAGGGTTCGGTCAAAACAGAATCGAACCCTAATGATCACTCATTTTCACTTCTCAACTTTGAAGGAGAGAAGCTCTGCCACCCTCTGCCATCACCATGATTCTGTCAAGCTCGAGCTCGAATGCTTGAAGGAACTATTCCATGTACTTCAGATAGATAAATCTTTAGTGGGTAAGCTTTGTTCTGTCTGTATTGAAATTCTTTCACTTTTCTTCATTCTGGAATAACTAAAGTCCCTAAGGCCGCGGCCTGTCATGCTTCTCCTCTAACTTGTCCTTGCACCTTTGTGTGACTTTGGCCTGCTTGGTCCTTCTTCTACGAGCTCGGGTTCCATTTTGAAGCTCCATGAGAATTCGCGGGCTATGTTTTAGTTTTCTTCTCACTGTGCAAAGGTAAGCTATTTCGATGGTTTCATCCTTGCTTATTTTGGCCCTCAGGCCGTGGTGAACACAACCTCTAATGTCTTTGTTCTACATTTCCTGTGTGCTTTCCTGTGCATACACCAGCGTCGTTGGTCCCTCCTCAGAAAGCTCGGCCACTCTTTTAAGAACTTGGGCCCTTGGCATTTGGAAGCTATTTAGAGTTCCTAGCCGCGGCTAGAGTGATTCTTCAGAAGTATAAATGGGTAATTTTCCTATGCTATACCTTTGTTACCCGGGGACTTAAATAATTCTCTTCTTTGCTCATGAACTTCTGGCCATATTCTGGCCGTGCCAAGTGCACACTGTAAAAAAACAACTCCTTGACTTTTGGGCTCGACCCAGAACAGAAAACCTATTATTGTGTCTATTTGAAAGCATTTTTGTTTGTGGGTAATATAGAAATTTGAATAACACTGTCCCGCTTTCCTTCTGTTGCTCAATTCATTGCAAAAATTACATTTTATTGCTATTCCCTGTAATCTCCTTTGTGGGTATTATGAAAATAGGTGAAAGCTGCATTCCTTCTTTTGAGGCTTGAACTTTATCAAAATCTGCATATTTGTAATTATACTATTGCTTTATGTAAAAAACCCAAATGGGTTCACACCATTATTGCATTTCTATATCTTAGAAAGCAAACCCTCAAGTGGGTTTTTTGGGATTTCTGAAGAGAACTGTACTTTCAGAACTTGACTCAACATAACAATCCACATTTTGACTCAATTGTTGTGTCAGGAAAACCTTCACATGGGTTGTCATGATTAATGCATTTTCTGTATTTTAAAAGAAATTAAAAATATGAGGTAACTGTTGTTCGTTTCTACCCATATGGCTCGAGCTAAAATAAACAGTGGCTTATTCAGAACCTTGAAACAAGAAAGACCTGAAAGTTTGTATTTTCATTTCATTTCCTTGGTATTCTCAATAGTTGTATAAAACCTGAATTTGACTCATGACTGCTTTTCCTTTTGATAAAAACATATGCTCTCTTGTCACAGAACTGTCTTTGACACGAAACTTGAGAATGATTTGTATTTGTCCATTGTGAAGAAAAGGATCTCCATGCTTGTATTATGCTTGTACTTCAATGTCTTTCCGACACTCCTTAAACTTAACATAGCAACCTCTACCTTTTGTTCTTGAACTCCATAAGGACTTTAAAATTGAGACATTGCATCACTTTTGGTTGCTGTCCTCCACTAATCATTGATACACAATCCTGTTTGAGGCACCTATATAGGACTTTAGTTGAAACATTGAGTCATAATGGACTATACCTTATTCACCAGTTCATATGCATAACTGACCACTTAGAACTCATTATGAAAAGACAAAGCTTACTATTTCTTTAATATTCTGGAATGATCACTTGCTTGATATTCATAATACTGAGTTCCCTTTACCAGTCAACTTAGAACTAGAAACTCCTTCAGCACTCAAATGCACTGTCTGCGTTTGTTCTCATGAGCAACATGGCACTCTTCATGCATTTTTATATTTCACTGTACAAACTGCTCTTAAAATATGTTCTCTTTGATGATGAAAACTAAAACAAAACATTAAGGCATAATATATGCCTGTTCACTATCCGAGAAAGAATTGATGATTTGAAGCTTACATGATGTTTGATTACAATCAACACAAAAAATTATGTTATTCAACAATTTCTGATGTAAATGTACTCAGTTAAATTATTTAAGTGAACTAAACTCACTGTTCACTTGTAGCCTTCAGAAAGCAACCCTGATCGTTATGAATGAACAGTTGGTCTCGTTGCTTGATGAATAACTCTGTTTTACTTTTAAGTTGTTCTTCATTTCATTTGATGAATATGATAAAGTATCTTTTAAAATCAACCCATTTAAAGAATAGGGCAGCATGCCGAGCTCGACCCTTGTGGGAGCCCGTTTTACTCCACATGCTTGGTCTTCGAATAATGTTCAGCTTCATGACTTTACCTATACCTGCACAAGGAAACAAACAGTGTTAGCATAAAAATGGAACACGATGATTATGATGTTGCTATTTCTCCTTCAGCTCACTTCTTTCATACTGCACTTAATTGATTGTTTCAATGTATTGCTAATAGCATGTTGTACTATTTTGGGTGTTCCATATAAGTTACATCATAATCAGAGCCATTGACACCCCTCTTTTCCTCTTACAGGTCGACGAAGCTCAAGAAGGCAAGGTGCACCATTCGGCAACAAACGTTGATAATCAGGCAATGATGATTATGCTGTCACTTATGCGTTTTCCTTTCTGCATCTTCAGTAGTGCACTGTGTTATTAGAAATGTATTGTAATAGTCAAAGTTATATCCACGGCTTGTGTGGATCTTTGATTTCAATTCTTCTTTTCAATTGAAAAGAAAATGCATTTTCATGCAATGTTGTAATGTCATTCTGATTGTGAAATCAAATGAAATCTTGTAACATATGAGTTTTTATGAAATAAATGAAAGCATAAAAAAATGCTATCTTGCTCATGTACTCAATTATGTATTTCTTTAAATCCTGCAACATCTGAATGGCACTCTGCAACTCCATAACTTCACTAAAGTGCATAACTGTTACTTGATGCAAAAATGATGCGAAACAGCATTTGAAATTCAATCTGCAACTCCACTTTATGTTAAATAACAATCAGCTAGCTCTTCTATTTGAGCTGAGGTGAAAAATATGTAACAGAGCTAAGAGAGCTCCAAGTGATGTGGCTGTTGTTGATATGTAGAGCATATATGGTTTGTTTTGGATTGGTGGCATGAGGATTGGTGGTTTTAGCAAGTATTCCTTGATTTTATTGAATGCTTGATGTCATTTTTCGTCCCATTTGTATGCTACCGCCTTGTGGAGTAGATGAGAATATGGGACAACTTTATCTGCTAACTGTGCTATGAATCTACGAATGAATTGGAGCCTTCCCTGTAAGCCCCTTAACTGCTTCAATGTCCATGGCACTTCCATTTCAAGAATTTCTTTGAATTTTGCAGGATCTATCTCGATTCCCCTCATTGATACAATATACCTTAGGAGCTTTCCTGATTGCATGTTGAAGACACATTTCTTAGGATTGAGTCTAACCTTATATTCTTTGAGTATATCAAATATGGAGCCTAATGCTGCTATGTGGTCTCGACGCTTCCTTGCTTTGGCTAGTATGTCGTCTACATAATCCTCTACAGATTTATGAATCATGTCATGAAAAATCAACATCATAGCTCTTTGATACGTAGCTCCAGCATTCTTTAGCCCAAACGACATCATGTTCCAGCAGCAAGTCTCCCATGGACAGGTGAAAGTTGTCTTATGTTGATCATCCTTAGCTATCATAATTTGATTGTACTCCAAAACTGCGTCCATCAATGATAGCATTTTGTGCCCTATTGTTAGATCTATAATCATGGCTATATTGGGAAGAGGAAAATCATCCTTAGGGCATGCTTTGTTTAGGTCCCTAAAATCAGTGCAAATACAGATGCCCCCAATGGGCTTAGAAACATATACAAGGTTGGAAACCCATTTAGGATAATCAATGGCTCGTATGAAGCCAACATCGAGGAGTTTCTACATTTCCAATTTGACTAATAATGCAATCTGTAGATGCATCTTTCTCAGTTTTTGTCTTACTGGCTTTGCCTCTGGGTAGGCTGCTAGGTGATGGACTACTACCTTTGGATCAAGACCAAGCATGTCAACATAATTCCATGCAAAATTTACTTTCCTTTCTCTTAGAAATGCATCTAGAATTTCTTGTTCCTCGATCAAAATTTATTCTGCATAGAAAGTGATGTGTGGTGTATCTTTGGTTCCCAAATTGACTGGGTTACATTTCTCTGCCAAGATTGTTGATTTTTCCTAATGGATGGCACTAAGGGGAAGATTGAATCCCTCATCCTTTGGTGCCTTAGAGAGGTTTTCACCATCGGATATGTCCTTTTTTTTTACTATTTTTGGGTTAGAAAGTGCCACTATGTGGTTTTCACTTAGAGACCTATAAATTACTCTTAGATTTTGTATTTTGTGATTGAGAGATTCAATCATTTCCCAATAGTATGCATGTGTGTCCAGCTCAATATCAAACCTTGCTTTATGATCTCCATATGGTAGAGTATGTCATAGTCCCATGAATTCCAAGAGAGCCTCATCGTTTTTGAATGTGTCTAAGATTAGTGGTCCTCATTGGTCACGGTCTAACAGTTAGGGGTAGACAAGCTTTAATTTAGTGCTTTGGTTACTCAGCTCAAAAGACACGGTAGTGATCATAAAAAGGGAGGAATCCTCAAATAACATGGGTAGGTCAGTAATGGTATCCTCGTCACACACATCAACTATATCAAAGGTATAGTTATCTAGAGGTAGACCTGTGGATATCGGTAACTAAGGAGGAGCTTTGACTTTTTTAACGAGGGTACCTTTGCTAAGAATGAATATCTTTGTAGAGGTACATCCAAGGCCAAGATTCTTCATGTGCTTCTCAGGAATAATGGGTTCTAATAGGCATTGTCATTTTTCCTGAGCTTCTCATTTTTGTTGTAGCTCCATCCACGTATTAATTGAAGACCTTTATTGCTTTCCTCCATGGGGAGATTTGTTACAGGTATTTTATCTTTATATAGCAAGCTTGATACATCTTTTTCATCTACTACCTCTTTACCTAGGTCTCCCCATTTTTTGAAGGTGGTAGGTTTTGCTTTGAAGGTCTGGGATGTTGTTTCAATTGGTTGTGGCTTCTCATAGGATCTAGGAGACTGAGGTAACCCTCCTATTACAAAGGAACTCTTTTTCATTTTATAGTCTCCACAACCATTATCTTGGATTATAACCTTAATATCAGGTATGTTTGGAATGGAGGGTGTCTTTGTCTCAGAAGTGGAGGCTAGGGTGGATGGGTTTATATACAAAGATGTGGGTCCCTCATCATTCTTTGGTACTTGGGGGATCTTATAATACTTGTCCTCTAGATTTTTGCAATAATAGAACAGTTCAGGATCACCATGAACTGTGACTTCTTGGTTCTGATAAGGTAATTTTACACATTGATGGAATGTGGATGCGACAACTTGCATCACATGGATCCATGGGCGCCCTAGGAGGATATTGTAAGGGAGTTCAAGGTCAGGGACTTGGAAAGTAGTCTCCATGATTACTAACCCTACTTGAATAGGGAGTTGAACGGTTCCTTGAGACACCCTTTCTTGATCATCATAAGCCCTAATAGTGATACCTTTACCTTTCTCAATGACATCTTCAGAGAATCCTAGATTCTTTGTTAGCTTGAGAGTACAAATATTCAAACCTACACCTCCATCCACCAAGACTCATTTGACTTTATTCTTGTGGACTAAGACTTCAAGATGGAGTGCACGATTATGAGATGGTTGGGTTGGGAGATCCTTCTCAGAAAATGTGAGGAGATGCGGTGTGGTGATATATCCAACCATAGCTTGGAACTGGTTTGCATCAAGATTCGTTGGGATGGAGGATGTAGCTAGTGCCTTTTCTAGGATTTCCCTATGTGCGGGCGATATTTTTAGCAACTCCATGATGGAGATCTAGGCGGGGGTCTTTTTCAGTTGATCTAGGACATTATAACCATTAGGGATTAACTTTGGATTGGCGGTGGGTGCCTTGGGTGGTTGTGATGGCCCTAGAATGGTAATTCTTCTGCTATGTGTGGTGACTCGACACTTGGCTCTAAATCCTTTAATATTGACAACTGTGACCCATTCATCCAAGGATGCAACAACATGATCATAAATGTGGTTCACATTATTGTACTTTCCCTTCCCATTGTTGTTTCCTTTATTGTGATTGGGCATCAAATTCATGTATATTCTAAGATCTTGATTCCTTGCGGGTTGTTCAATGGTTATGGTCTTGTCATCAATGAGACGTTGGATTAGATTTTTAAGTCGCATGTAGCTGGCTATCGTGTGTCCCTTTATTTTGTAAAAATCGCAGAGATGTTTCTCATCATACCATGGTGGTTTAACCTGAGGCTCTTGATAATTTTCATAAATAAGGATTTTGATGAGATTTTATTTTACCATTTCTTGCATAACAGATTCGATTGGTTCCCCAAGTGGTGTTTATTTTTGTTTAGGGGGATATCTGTTCTTTGGGGGTGGTCCCCCTTGAGCATTTAGGTTTTTGGTAGTTTGATTGTTGGGTTGTTGTTTTGATGATGGGTTTGCTTGTGTGTTGTTTTGGGTATTGAATTGTGGTTGTTGATATGTTTGTGTTTGTGTATTTTGCCTTGGGGCATTGATAATAACTTTGGTGTCGACAACACCATCATTAGTGACATTCTTGTTCTTTGCCCACGTGCGAGGTTTGTCATTGTAACTTGTTGATGGTCGATTGTCTTGATATGTGGGCATGCCCCCTTGTGCTATAAGGGCTCTTTCAATGTTGAGCACTTTGGGAATCAATTGGTCATAGGTTGTTGTGCATTGGATTTTCAAGTGAAAAGACAAGGTCCCTTCAAGGTTGGAGATGATAGTCTTGATTTGTTGTTCTTCTGGCATAGCCCATTTGCTCCTGTTGGCCTTGGATCGCCATCATTGCAAGAAAGAAGCGAATGTTTCTCCCTTGGCTTGTTTTAGGCCAAGCAATTCTTCCAAGCTCACATCCATGCCTATGTTAAATGAATAATTATGTATGAATGAGTCCACAATTTCTTGAAACTTTTTAATTTTGGGGGAAGGCAAGAGAACCATTCCATTGATGGACCAACCAAACTTCGAGGGAAGAGTCACATTAGGTAAGAATCATTATATGCAACTTCCATACAGTGTACATGGAATTCCCTGATGTGATCTTTAGGATTGCTAGTCTTGCGGTATTTGTCAAACTTTGGTATATTGAATCCTTGTGGGAATGGGACCATTGCAATGCTTTTTCCAAACAGATAGGGGCACAAATTCCCTTGTGTTTTAGTTGTCTTTCCTGATTGTATGT
Source organism: Sequoia sempervirens (assembly GCA_007258455.2). Taxonomy (NCBI): domain Eukaryota; kingdom Viridiplantae; phylum Streptophyta; class Pinopsida; order Cupressales; family Cupressaceae; genus Sequoia; species Sequoia sempervirens. The sequence goes on from VDFB02271358.1 coordinate 507,933,958, forward strand.
CTAGAACTTGTTGTGAGAGCAGTTTAATTTGTGCGGACAAATCATTTTGCGGATTAGGTGGTGGGATGAATGTGTTTTGTGGTGGTATTGTTGCTTGAGTGAGTGGTGGGTTGACTTGTGTGCTTGTGTTCAAGGCACTTGGTTGCATGTTCGTGGGAGGTTGTTGTAATTTTTTTTGTGCAAGCAACATGTGTTGGTATGCCTATAGTTGTTGTTGTGCCAACAACACTTGTTGTTGGTCTTGTTGCTATTGTACTAAGAATGCTTGTTGTTGAGCTTGTAGCTTAACTACTTGTTGTTGTGCCTGGTATTGTTGTAAAGCTTGTTGTGCGACTTGTGTAGCCTATTGTTGTTGTAGTAAAGCTTGCACTTGTGCTTGGGCAACCTGTTTTGCTTGTTATGTTGCTTGATGTGCATGTGCTTGTTGTGTGGCTTGATGTTCCTATACTTGTTGTGTGGCTTGTTACGTAGCTTTTTGAGCTTGAAATTGTTGGAGTGCGTTTTGATATGCTTTTCGAGCTACTTGCAATGTGATGTTGTATTGATTTTCCATGTTTGGGTTTGGTGGTGGAGGTGGAAGATTTGGCAGAATGGTGTGAGATGAGGTGGCAATATTTTTTTGAGGTCGTTGAGGAGGTGCTTGTTGAGTGATGACAAGAGGTTGTGTGGTAGATGGTATGGTTGATGTGCTAGGTCCTTGGGAGACCACGTTTTGGAGAGTTTGAGGTGTTGTAGATGGAATGATGATTGGTTGAGATGTTTGAATTGGTGCCACTTGGTGTTGTGATATCAATGGCATGCTCAAAGGATTTGGTATGATTGATGCGTTGATTTTATTTGTGATTGGTGGATTGATTTGTATTGATTGGTTTTGGATTGGTATGTTAGGTAAAGGGGCTTTCCCTAAACCTTGATTTGGTGTGGATGTTGTTGTCAAAAGAGGAAATACTGGGAATATTGTAGGTGTGTTTCTTTGCAAAAGTGATGATGATGCATCAAAATTTCCTCCTTGTCCAAATAAACCCACTTGTCCTTGTGATATCATGGGGAGAGAGACTTGTGTATCAAGAGAATATCTCGGTGATGTAGAGAAAGTGGATAAATTGTTGGTGTCATGGAAAATGAGTGGGAAATACGGATGTTTTGGGTCTTGCGGGACGGTGTTTGGCATACCCAAGATTGTGTTTGCACCCAAGTTTTGGTTGTTTTCAAGGGGATATGTTTGAAGAGCTTGGAGCAATGAACTCCCCTTGGTGATCATGGGTTGACTTGGGGCATGAGAAGATGTTGGTTGTATGATGGGTTGGATGATGTTTTGGAAGGAAGTTGTGAATGATATCGACGACATATTCCCAAGAGGTTGTTCCACAATAGTGCTCACATCAAAATTAGAAGGGAGTTTATCCCCTTCTTTTGCTAATGCTAACATGTATTGTGTGGGATTGAGTCTCATGACGGTGTTGACAATCTTGTGTTTTTTAGGATTTTGGACTAGCTCAATTATCTCATCTTGGGACATTCCTTGGTAGTTGTTGGTGACATCCTCCACTTGGCAACCTCCCTCTTGAAGATCTTGTTGAGGAGTGTTAAGTGGAGGGTTGGTGGATTCCATGGTTTTGAATTCTGATGTAGTTTGGATCAAATCACTTGAAGTGGATGTTTCTTTGTTTTGTTCCATGTTATTCTTGTGTTGTGATCTAGTTTGGACCATAAAATAAGGATCAACTTTTAGGAATATGGGAGGTAAACCTTTAACTCACTTGGTTGATCTAAACTTTAGGTACAAAAAGAAAATCTAGGATGTTTTAAGGATCAAATTATGGTGATGAGATAAATGAAGGATGAATGATATGGATGTTTTGAACTTTTAAGACCCTTGGAGGAATACTATACTTTAGGAATTTTTGGATTTTGATTTTGATTTGGTTTGATTTGATTTTGGATAATGAACTTATAAACCCCAAGATGTTAGATGTTATCTTGGGATAAATTTTTCCACAACATGATAATCTAACTAAATGTATGAGGAAGGATTCATCCACACACACTTAGTTAAAAAAAGTGATTTTGATTTTGATTTGAAGGATTCACCAAAAGCCTAGTATGAATGATTTTTCCAAGGTTCTAAAAATTGTTTGTGAGATGGGATTTGATTGGTGATAGTGGCAAATGGAGATGTTGGTTTTGATCCTAGATGAACCTAGAGAGACTTTGTTTACAAGATCAAGGTTTTGAAGAACATGCTATACCTCTAAAAGTCTCAACCCTATAATATGAGATACTCAACACATTGGAAAAGACCTAGATTTTGACAATAATAGAATGAATACAAGTTTGGATTATCCTTTGAAGCACATTTGTAAAATTTGTAGAACAATCTATATTTGACTTCGTAAAGTGTTGAAAGATGTTTCTTAAGAGCCTTTGTACTAAGACACTTATCACAATTGATAGACTTTAATTTTGGGATTTTAATCTTGCAAGAAATCATTTGAATAAACACATATGTGGGGTTCAATTATCTTTTGTCTTCGTTAAATGGATTCTTTTTATCACATCAACACTTCTTGCTTAGATTTCAAACTAAATGTCTATGTCTCAATTCCTTTTCATTCCACAAGGTCCATTATGTGAAAATAAAAGAATCAAGAGCATAGTTTTTCCTAGGTTGACTTTAGAGAGAACAAATTGAGATATAGGCCCAAATATTTAGAAGCCTCTAAGGATAAAATCCCTAGGGACAAGCAGTAATATGTGGAATTTTCAAGCGTATTTTCTCTTTCCAAAGGGTTTAAAATTTTGATGACTTGTTGAATGTTTGTTTCAAAGTTTTGAGATTTCAAGCAATGTATTTGACTAACTCACAAATTGCACAACCCTAGGATAGAAAGGACAATATTTGTTGAGTCCCCACTTGGATTTCTCCAAACATTGAGACAAAGTGAACAACTAGAGATTTGGTGACACTGGCTCCCCTCCACGACACACACTTCTTGGGACCACCAAATCTCAAAATCCTTAAAATTTAGAGATCAAAAGGATTTATTATGTTTTTACTTTGAATAGTACAAATGTGGGGCAGCTTCAAAACGACCTTTCTTGCACCAACAAATAGTAAGGATTTTGGCTTCTAAACAAATTGGTTCTTAGTTCGAGTAATCGGGGACATGGCACCTCGCGAGTGTCCAACAAGCCACTAAAGGATTTAATCAATCCTACTAGGGGCTCTTATACTTTTTACAATAATACCCTATTCTAGAAGACACTATACGACTAAGGCCTACATACCATGAGGACTTGACAGTTTAGTCTTATCTATCTATATACCGGCCCAAGTGAAAAACCAGTTGGAGTCACTTTCGAATTGTTCTTAGGTAGGCCCCTCTAAAGGTAACAAAAGTGAGGTAGTACACTTGTCGTTCGACTGCCTAGTTCGCGTAAAGTGCAAGGAGGGAACACACACAATGTCTCTTTCTCACACTAGCATGATTGTTCAATTTTAAACCTAAATTTGAAATGTGTAGGTAATTTTTTAGACAACCAATGTCACTAGAATGCTTTTGATTCTCAAGTTCATCGTGAAGCGTGAGAGAAGTGCATACGCATTCGAATGACACAAATTACAAAGAAAATTACAAGACAATGAAAGCACAAGTTCGTTTTAAGCCTCAAAGCAATGATGAGTTCTTTTTAGAGCACCAAAAACCAAGTATGAAGTTGTTTGTTCAATTTTAACCCAAAATAAAATTATAGTAAGTTCCTAATGTTCAATTTTAACCAACTTTGACAAAGCTTGAGTTGTTTGTAAATTTTATGCCCAAAATAACTCTAGTTGGTCTTAGAACAAAAAATAAAATGCATAATTGGAAGTCCTAAGCTATTATAATGAGCATTAAGAAATGATTTTAAGTCTCTAACTCAGTCCTCCTCCCTTTCCTATAAAGGCAACATTGTGCAGCAAATGCGACACTCTGTGACTGTACAAATGCGATGCTATAAGAAAATGCAACGCTTTGATGAAAGTAAAGGTGACGCTCTGCAGAGGACAAAGACAACGAATGTGACACAATTTCAAAGGTGACACTCTACAGAACTAGAAGTAAGATGGAAAATAGAAAGGTCAAATGCATCTTTGCAACACAAGTGATGCGACAATGACGTGCAAATGTGACACAACGGGGTGAATGGGGCTCTAAAATCAAAAGCGACGCTCTACAAAAAAATAAAGGTGACACGATAAGAAAAGTGACGTTGTATGTTGCAAGGGCGGAGTCACTCCCTCATAGCTGCACAAAATAAAATTTTAGGCCAAAAACAACAAGATAAATTGGTTATCCCTCCTTCTAGCACCAAAATGTGAGTGTCAAATCTGCAATCAACTAACAAGGATCAACAAACAAGTGTCAAACCATTAGAAACCAAATCAAACACTCCCTATGAGATTCTTTAACTAAATTCAAGAGAAAACATGAAAATAATAACAAACTAACAAAAGATAGCATGTAATCTAAATAGAACTAGCTAAACCACTATCCCATAGGTGGAGTGGTGATCCTTTGAGGTGGACAAAATCCCTTTCCCAATCCCTTTGATAAGCTTTGGTGATTGTTGATGATCCAAGTGTGAAAATGACTCCAAATGTTGATAACTATGCTAAAAATGATGAAAGTGATGGATTGCTATGAATTGAAATGCCTATAGTGATAATGCTTGAAGTTGTAGATCCATATTGTGAAAAGGATGCCTCTATTTATAGAATCCAAGGGTTGAAGAATGAGAGGATTTGATTAATGTGGGATAAAATGGGAGCCAATGAGAATGTGTCAAGTGTCACAATTCTATTGGAGGAAGGTGGAGCACATTTTGGAAAATGTGTGAGTGGAGGATGGAAGAGAAATAAATGAAAATGGTTAAGGATTTGAAAGGTTTTAAGAGGAATTGAATGAATTTTGTTGAGATTTGAGAGGATGTAAGAGAATTTATTGCATTTGTAAGAGGAGTTATTGAGGATGTGAAAGGTTTTTGAAAACCTTTGGAGGGAAATTGAATGAGAGGTTGTTGAGAGGAATATTCCTTTGTGACGATAAATAGAGGAATTAAATAATTAATGGAAATTATTTTTATGTGCAAACTAGTTAGTTGACCATGGGTTTATTTAACTCTTGAGGAGTTAAAAGCTGGAGGAATTATTAATGATGATTAGAAAGGTGATTTAGAATTGATTAATTGGAATGGATTAAGAGATTGTGACATTTGATTTGATTAATTTAATCAAAAGAAAGGATTTAATTAAATGTGATGAAAATTAGTTAGAAGAAGGGTGAATTAATCAATATTTTAATTATTTGATTAATAGCTGAATTTGTTGAATTTTAACTAAATAATGTTGATTATTTAATTAATTGATGAATTTGAATTGATTTAGGAAGAAATGGTGTTAGTTAATCAGAATTAGATGCATAGTATTAATCAAGACTTTTTCGGTGTCTATAGTATGTATACCAAAGTAATCTCATGCACATGTTACTCCATGTGTATGGTCTATCATCGACATGCATTCACATACATATATATACATTCAACGTATATTCTAATCATCAATCAAGCATAATAATATAAGGAAGAACTCATAAGTTACAAATATATAAACATCATCCAAGCATGCATTCAACAGTAATCATGACCCTTACTAATGCAAACACTTCATACTAAGGATGACTTACCATTTCACAACACAATAACTTGACTCAACCATTCTACTGAGAGTGTGTGTGTAAGCTTAGATAGGTTTCATTTAGGGTTATTCGACCAATCTTCTCTTGAGTGATACTTCCCCTCCACCTAGAGGATTGAACCTACCCTTGCAACCAACTCAACACATTTGCAATGGTAGTTAGACGTTCATAATAAATCCATATGCATCATAAAACTTAAGCATATTCATATAGCAATACATGTTCATCATCAATGTAAACATAATTACTCTTCCAAGGTAATAATACCTTAATACCTATTTCAGTATTCCATTTATTAACAAACATATCAAAATCATGATTGCATTTACCATCCTATTTACCTATGAAGGTAAAAGTAAATCAGTAACAACAAGACAAGGTGTGACATTGTGAAGGACATAAATAATACAATAATTGCCTTGATCCCAAAAAATAGGTGTTTCAATCATTTAATGATTATAGACTAGTATCTCTATGCAACACAATCTACAAAATAGTCACTAAAGTATTGGAAAATAGACTAAAGAAGATTCTGCCATCAATCATCTCAGAAGAGAAAAGCGACTTCTATCCAGGTAGAGAAATCATTGACAACATTCTAATAGCTAATGAGGTGGCCCATATAATGACCACCAAAAAGATACAAGGGGTGATGATAAAGCTTGACATTAGCAAAGCATACAATAAAGTACAATGGGAATTCCTAATGGAAGTTATACAGAGATTTGGTTTTGATAGTGCATGGATATCACTCATACATTAGTTTGTGTCAACAACAAGATACTCGTTGCGTGTTAACGAGTCCACATGTGGTTTCTTTCAAGCTACAAATGGGCTAAGACAGGGTGACCCCTTGTCTCCTTTTCTATTCATAAATATGGTAGAAGAAATGGGAAGATACTTCAAGGAACACAGATACAATAATAGCTAGAAAGGAATCCAAGTAGTGGAAGGAATTAATAATCTAACACATAACCGGTTTGCAGATGACAAAATATTGTTTGGAGAAGCCAATATGAGGGGGCTATCAAAGAGGCATTGAATGAGTATTTCAAATGTTTAGGATAAATGGTGAATACATAAAAGTCCTCAATCATTTTCTTTAACACAAGTAAAGAGATATAAAACAAAATTGCAAGACATCTTGAATTCTCAATTGCAGCTGTCTCAGAAAAATACCTTGGGGCGCCTCTAATAGCAGGATCGTGTAGATCACAACATTGGATGGAAACTCTGGAAAAATGCAAAAACAAGTCTGTTGCATGGAGAAACAAGTGGTTGACATTGGTAGGAAAGATTCTTATGATTAAAGTTGTACTAGTGGTAGTACCCATATACAAAATGTCTGTTTTCCAGCTAACTCTTAAAATAGAAGCAATATGGAGAGTTTCTTCAAGAAATTCCTTTAGGAAGGAGCAAAAGAGGAATAAAATATTCCACTGGTACATTGGGACAAAGCATGCTTATCCAAAGAATTGGGTGGTGCAAGACTCAAAAAGATGAAGGAGAAAAAATTGGCTCTTGGAGCTAAAAAATAACATGGAAAATATATAGAGAACCAAGACATTTGTGGTGTAAAATCTTTCAAAAAAAGTATCTAGACAGTCCCAATCCCAAGAGGATACTAACAATAGGGGAAACTACTGGGGGCTCAATAATATAGAATAGTAGGAAAATAATAGCTGAACACTTGACTTGGAAGGTTAACAATGGGAAGAAGACAAACTCCTAGACTAATTCATGGAATGGTAACATACCTCTAAAATAAGTAGAGGGAATTAAAGAACATTTGGATTAGATTACAAATATGATGGGAAACAAAGTCAGGAAATACATAGATATGAATCATCTAAAGCTAGGAAATCAATATGGATGGATAGACACAAGGACCCTACCTATTCTGGTAGAAGTCAAAGACAGATTAAAAATACATTGCAAGAAAGAAAGGTCACATTGACAAAAGAAGAGAATGAGATTATTTGGTGTGGAGCTCAGTTAGGAGAGTACTCAGTTAAACTGGGTTACCAAATTCAAAATGCCAAAAAGGAAATACCAATTGGCCTGCAAATTTATGTTGGCACCCTACAACTCTACCCAAGGCAGGGGAATTTCTATGGACTACATTACAAAAAGTAATCCTCACTATGGACATATTGCAAAGAATGGGAATTTGAACAAGGTCCTAATAGATGTATAATGTGCTATAAAAATAGTGAAACAATTAATCATCTACTACTAGGATATGAGTATGCCTCGAAGTGTTGGGATTGGATACAAGGCATACTAGGGTGAAGAAGAGCTAGGCTAGAGGACCTCAAAGATTGGATTTGTAGCTGGCCCAAAGGAAAAAAATATTCCCTATGGTTAGAGCTATGGGTGGAAACCCCCTCCATGATTATCTAGCACATTTGTAAAGAAAGAAATCATAGGATTTTTCAAGAAAAAAGTATGGAAGAAACTAAATTAATGTAAAAAATGGAGGAAGGCATATGTGAACTATTGAATGCAAGGAGCATAATAAAAACAAGAACAAAGTACACAAATTGGGATGAGGCCTTGCAAAAAAATTGGGTCAAATTAAGAAGAACCAAGGGGAAATTCACAAATAAATCAAAGAACAAAAGGGAGGCCAAGTGGAAGAATCCTAAATTAGGGAGATATAAGGTCAATTTTGATGGTGCAGCCAAAGGAAATCTTGGGGCAGCTAGGGCTAGATGCATTACAAGGGGCAATAAAGGCTAATGTATGTGGGCACTATTAAAGAAAATTAGGACAACAACCAACAATGAGGAAGAAATGGAAGCACTTGCATTGGGTTTGCATCTATGTGTTGAAAAAGGCATCAAGCAAGTGGATATAGAAGGTGATTCCCTACTTTGTATACAAGCAATTTTGAAAAAGGAAACACAAAATTGGAAGTTGAAAAGTTGGGTAAAGAAAATATGGGAAGCACTAGAAAAATAGAAGGACTTCAAAATTACACATGTCTATAGAGAAGAAAATAGTGCAGTAGACCTATTGGCTAACAGAGGAGTTAAACAGGAAGAAGAAATCATTTTAGACAAAGATACAAGGAAATGAGAAGGTCTAGAAGAGCTATTACAAAAAGACTAGGGTAGTTGCGAATAAGAATCACAATTTCAAAGATGAAACCAAAAAAAGATAAAATATGGCCCAAAGAAGAGTGGCCTAGAGAGGTATGCACTTAGCCAAATAGAAGATCTGATTAGAATCTTTTATAGTTTTCTACCTGGGACAAGGCTTCACAATCTTAACCCATCCAAATACTTTCCTTCCTTCTAGCCTAAGAAAATTGTACCTAAAAATCCTATACTGTCGAATCTATCTGAGATAGATTTGTATACCTAAAACATCCACCCTATGGAATTTATCCATAAGAAGAGCATCATGGCAGTTGTGGCTTTCCTCAGGCTGAATCCAAAAACCTATAGACAAAACCCTTGACTGCAGCTTGAAACTCTACATTAGGGGCAGTGAGCTATTAAGGTGTATGATAGGTTTGAACCTTTATGACTACACAATATCACTTGGCATGTAATAAAATAAAGCCTTATGATAGAGCATTACTAAAGATTCCTCTAGAAAAACTCAAAACAACTCAAAGGAAAATATTTTAACATGGGTTCATGCTTCAAAACACCCATATTTATTTGGAGACAAAATCATACATTATAATCTCATTTGAAGCGAACCCCATCTAAATGAATAAAAGAAAGGTTGGGTACAAAAAGGATGCTAAAGAGTCATATCCAGGGAAGAGGGTCGTTTCTTCAGGAACAAAAAATTACCAAAGAAACCTATTCAAATCATTAGTCTTGAAACTTAAAACTTTACAACTAAGGTTTAGGTTTCTCCTTAGCTTTGATATGAAAATTATGTCCTTCATTCCAACAAGATAATAAAATAGATTGTATTCGGGCAAAGGCATTCCAAAATCAAGAACATCGAACAATAGCAAGGTGGCCTTTAGCTAAACCCAAACACACATAGAGGCATTCTTTATAACTAGGGTTTATACTCCTAAAATAGTTTGCATATAGATTACAATTGAAAAAAACATCTAAGGCCACATAAATACGCAGAGACAATAGAGACAAAAATATGAGATTTTTCTTACATATAGGAAACCTCTCTTGTAAGCAATGAAATTAATATAGAACAAGCCCTCATTATATTATCCCAAATACACATAGATTCAAACTTTATAACTAGGGTTTATATTCCTAAGCAACCCACATATAACAAAGACAATAGAGACAAAAACTTGAAATCTTTCATAGATATAAGAATCCTCCTTTTACATTTTTATGTAAGCAACAAAGCATTACAAAATAATATTTTCAAAGAATTGTAGTATGGTCCCTTTTGGAACATTTAAAAAGATGGATATATACGTGAAGACAATAAAGTAAAACATCTCATACATGCATTCTAACTGTTACCACAATAAAAATAAGGTTTTTTCCCTCAACTACACTATTATTATAAAATATATGTACATTAGCTACAGTTTATTGATGAAAGGTATGTTTTGACAAAATGGGCTTATCTTCAATGTGTTCCTAAAGTCCTCATAGTAGTTGAACCCTAAGTATCGTTAAATTGGATAAAATTTGTGACCCACTAAAAATATTTAACTGGTGCATAACCATGTAGCTTCTTGAGGAAATCATAGCCAGTCTTTACCAAGAAGCGATGATAGCAATACCCATCTTCAACATAGTCTAGAATAAATGGTAGAAACTTAACAGTTGGATCTCGATAGCACCCCAAATTGCATGGGCGAGGTATACCTTCCCCTAAATGGGCTGCTAATAAAACAATTTCAAGACCAACAAGTAGGGATGGATGGAAGATATCCCTAGTAAGACTCGATAACATCTCCTTAGATATATGAAGGACCAATAAACAAGCAACAAACCTTAAAGTAATGTTTAACAAACCTTAAAGTAATGTTTGAATTTACATGATACCTCTCGCTGACTCTCATGAAGTCTCAACCAAGAACCATTTTTATAGCCTTCATGGTTAACGGTCCACTATCCAAAAACACATTTTTCAACGGATGATCAGTGACTAGACCTAGAAATGCAAGCTGGCTCTTGGTGTTGGACAAAAACATAGGGGTATCCATTTGGTGAACAAGGTCCATTTCTGGAAAAATATTGATAGAAATAAATCTCAAGAGAATCTTACATAAGGAGAAATGAGTGCCATAAGGGCTAGCATGCGATAACATGATTTTGAAATACTCTTCTCCACTGACCATTAGCTTCTATCACAAGATATTAGTATTTTCCTTGTAATGAACATTAAAAACTTGCAAACGAATGATGTACCCAGTTGAATGAGCACATACCTAAACATAATTACATCCTCCCACATCTTGCTCAACACCCTAAAATTTCATATCAAGATGCAAGATGATAATAGTATCTATGGGCCATCCTTCCAACATGTCCCCTTGGAGATGTCTCTTTTATTCTTTCTTGGTCCATTGTACGCATGGCATACCTCTTGAGGACCTCTAATGTATGTGGAAGATTTATCTGGTATATCTCATGATTAAAGGTCTATAAAGAAAATCACAGGCCTACCTAAAAGAATGGTTTCTATCCACTAGGGTTATAAATGCTTGTTTATGTTAAACTTTCCAAATACATTCAAAACAATTTGACATCAAACTCTATGCTTGATCTAAAAAGAACACATCCAAAAAAACACTGAACATGATGGTTGAATCACAAACCCTTTGACTTAGTGTATACTTGTGAAAGAACCCCTATGTTTGCACTCCTTGAAAGGATTTTCCTTAAAAGGTTTCTGAATATTCAAGCTTTTATTTTAGGTTGCATTGATCAAAGTAAATATTTGGGAACTATGGCTTGGGTGTCATGATTTCACAACTTGAGCTATAGACATGAAGGTCACACAAGTCCATGCTTTTTAAGTCAGTCCAAGTTTTTTTGTATCACTTGCCATACTCCAAACACAAAGAGAGAAAAACCAACTATAAGCTTGCAAAAATCTAGAGAAAGATTGCTCAAAAAACCAGTTGCATTTTCTCTCACATTTTTTGGAGCACTTGCCAAAAGATTCATTGCGTTTGCACAAAATTCCAGTGCAGTTGTCACATTTTCTGAGTAGTTTCCAAAAATTCATTGTATTTGCTCTTTGTCCCAGAAAAGCCACTGATAAAAATTAGTTGCATTTGATAGAAATTGAGCAATTGCTATGGGATCCATGCACTTGCTTTTATTTCCTTACATTTGCTTCTGAGAAACTAGTGCAGTTGACACTGAGATGCTTGCATTTTCCCAAGAAACTCGCTTTTTCCTGAGGAGCCATAACATTTGACAGAAACACATAGAAGTTGCACTTTCCATTCTAGCTCATACTTGCTTCTTCGAAACCCAAGCACTTGACACATTTTTGGCTGCACTTGATAAATCTAGTTGCTTTTTCCCATAGTCTTCTATATTTGCTCAAAAACCAATGCTATTGCTTTATCTTGCTAACAATTGGGAGAAAAAAATGAAGTTGTTTTCAAGATCATTGTTAGAACAAAATGATAAAAAAACTAGATAATTCACATAGTTTCTCATCCATTATTTCCATCCTACTTATTAGAAATCAAAATCAAACAAAACCACTAGGATAATTCCTTCACTCAAATGTCTATGATATCAACAGTTACTTGGAACTCATAGATAGTTCAAGTAAGCTTTTCTACAACATATCCTCTAGACAAAGAAGTGGAATATCGACCCTAGTCCTTTAACAGTTTGATTTCCAAAAAGTAGCACCATTCCAAAACAACACTCAAACCCTAGGGTCTTGAGCTTCATAGCAACCATCTCAATAACCATTACACTTTATGACCATCTGGGGCCAACTGCTCCAGTTCAACAATTGAACCTTGTAGCACCAATCCTCCAACCTAGTCTCACACACATTGAAGGTGAACAAACTAATATCATTAGCAGTTTAAGAACCTTCCTATTTGAGAAGAACAAAACACCCAACTAGTGGAGAAATGTAGCACAAATCTTAGATGAAGAGGAAAATAAAGGAAACATAGCAGCCGAGAGACCGGTATTACCACCACTTGCATGACAATAGATATACATCCCTCATGCTTTTTGGCAAGAAAAAAATCCTTAGGTCCAACAAAAGAAAAATCCTTAAGCAAAAATCCATATTTCGCCTTCTAAAGAGGCACCATAGTTCAAGGTATAAAAGCGATGCGCCTTGAAGATTTATCTCAACCAGGACACCTTGGTAAGAAATTGTTATGCTCGCTCTTCAAGGAGTGAACCAAACTGGTATATCTAATTTGGGCTCGTATTTCCACCTCCTGCATTATAATAGACACCATCATAGCTAGGAGTCATGAAAGTAGTCATAAGAGCTTGCCAAATGGTTTATGACAACCACAAGATCACAACACAGGAAGAAAATGGAAGCAAGCAAGAACAACACTAACATCCCACCAACAAACACCACAAATGATGAAAGGGACCCATGAGGATATAAACCAAGTGACCTTATGATAGGGTATTGAGTATCAAAACATCCAAAAACATGTCGATCTATTACCCAAATTACTCTTATCAAGGCTCAAAACATGAAATAGGCCAACAATATCAAGTGTTTCAAAATCACCATCAAGTAATAAGTCCAAAATATCAAATCTCCCTAAATAAAATTGAGAGAGATCTTGAGGAACTTAAACGAAATTGAAATCTGACGTATCGCCAATACCATGTGCAAAGTCAAAACATTACATATCCACAACAAACAAACATCATTCCACAAACACCTCAATATCCACATCAACACTTCCAATATCCACAATATCAAGGAGTTCCACAACACTAAGGCATACCTTACACTCAAGATCAAAGGATTCCTCAAGTTCAATATCTAGGTGCAACCCACCCTTAAGGTACCTACAACAACACAAAAAGGGCTTGAGCCTCCTTATACACAACATGGTTATCAAGGGTCCACGCCTTCACAAAAATCCACCTATGATCGAGTAAACGCCATCGTAAAACAAGGTTATAACATCCTTCCAAACCAAATGAACACACCTATTGACGCTATAACCTTGCAGTTACAAAATAATAATCAACTTGGTTACAAAAACCATGAATTGAACAACCAACAACAAAATCAAGAGAAGACAAATTAGGGAGGGCAAGAGAGGCAATATGATCAACCAATAAGTAAATTCACCCCTTTGGGAGAGACTTTAGAGGTAATCATGCACAAAATAGTACAATAGGACCTTATCAAAATCAACGATAGTCCAACTTACAGTGAACCAAAATTTAAACCCCTTGGGTATAGATTGTATGAATGATGTGAGTTACACTAAATCAAAGGTCATGATACATTAGAATATGTTACACTCAAAAGTATCATCCAAGACCTTATTGATCAAGGAGAAATAGCTATTGGAAATGGCGTTCAAGGCTCAAACACTAATGCCAACAATGACAATGTCTCAACCTCAAAAGTTGAAAAAAATGATCAGGAGCTATCTATCATTGATTGTGCATTGACAACATCTCTACATCATCTAGTGAGGAAGAGGAAATACATCAAGAATTAATCCCAAGCATGATCAAACTCAACCACCCAAGTCTAGCAATGATCCAAACCAAGATATATTGACATCATTCAACCACATGGAAGTACATATTGATGATCAAGAGACTCTTAATCCAACACTTATACCCAATGCAAAAATTCTAAGCCAAGAGCCATCACCCATATGTCCACATTTTGAGAAAATCCAAGGATCCTTTACAAGCAATCCTTTCTTTGAAATTTATCCATGTCAAGAATACAAACCAAAGCATATTGAAGATAATACCACACAAAGTCAAGATAAAAAATCCCTATCATCAAAATACTACAATGACTTGGTAGATATCTTCAAGGACATCCAAGGTTTTCCAAAAGAAGAACGCATACATATGCCAAGCACACAAACATCTACCCATTATTGACCCTTTTGACATTGTTTTGGCATTGATGTCAAGGGTTCTTTTTGGAATTTGCATTCTTTGAAAGGATTATGAGTCAACATTATGCAATTCTCTGCATATGGAAGACATGGTTAGTTTGGTTTGGTACTTATTTAGGAGATACTCACATTTAGGTGATATATTTTGGCATGCATTTATGGTATATTTTGGAGGTTTGGTGCTATTTGTTTAGTCATAAAGGAAATGGTACTTGGCATACATATGGGTTTATGATTCTACATTTTACACTTATAGTTGGATTATACAATTCAACGATCAATATAAAATCAGAGATTTTATATTGATCTTGGCAATATGGTTGTTCTGCTCAAGGAATATGAAGTCAACTTCACTACAATAAACATAAGCAATACTACATTGATTTGATATTAAAGTTTCATTTATTGTATATGCGAAGGATCTCAAGCTTATGGTGTTTCTCTTCATCATTGTGTTGATTATTTATTAGAAGCATATTATGTCTTGATTCTTAACTAAGACAATAGTGTTTATGCACTATGCATAAAGTGGACATTATTTTGAATTAAGGGTTATTAAGGTTTTGATTTCATTTGTTTTAAATGAGATAAAACACATTATATCCCACTTAAAGTGGTGGACCTAACCAATAGGTATCAACATCTTGTAACAAGTTAATGATATTATTTTGTGTAAAAGGATTATTGGCTCTTTTAGGGCAGACAGGCACTCTCAGTATCAGGAAAATAGCATATTCATGTTGTATTTTTGTAAAGTTCACAACTTGGTTAATAAGGTTTCGAGCATAGGATTTGAATGGAAATGAGTGTTTGGATTATTCTATATAATTATGAGGATCTCTTTGATGCAACAAAGCTCACAGTGAGCAGTGGAAGAAGTGAAAGGAGAACAGTTAGTTATTTATGTCGGCCCGAAGGCACAACACAACAATAATAGTGATTTTGTTGTTATTTACAAGTGACATCTTTCTTGTATTTATTTTTCTTTAAAAATAGTGACATGGTGAAGGGTTAAGTTATAATGTTTTTGGGTTTGAGTAACCCTAGCATGGGTTCTTGATTTGTAAAGATTTGATATAGTTGATCGAGCATTGATAATGTGGGTACACAAATTTGTTTTATAAATCATGTATGTGTATTATGTATACATAAGGGTGTGTTTCTCCTTGATAGGTTTTGGTCCAATGTGGTTTGGGTTTCAATGTTCTACTCATTACATTGAATGTGTTTGTTATGCATAGTAAGTGAAAATGATACATGTGCACAGGTATGTGTATGGTATATGTGTTTTGTCAAAAGCAATGCATATGTGATAACTGTTATAGATGACATATAGTGTCGACAAGTTGGGGGTCTATCTTGTATTTGTTGTATGATCTCGATGCATATGTGTTATAAGTTATAATATATTTTGTGCATAGTTTGTGGTGTCAATTCCTTGGGTTTACAGTGCATACATTGTATTGATCATACATGGGTTAAAAGACAATTTTATGAAGTTGACATGTGGAGTCACATTGATGACTCGATATGGGATAGTTTGATACAGTTTGAAAGTGGTTTATTTGATGATTACATTTGTTGACAAGTGGCAGCATATTAGGTGATACAGTTGTTTATTTAAACAGTGCTTTAAAACTGTTATGTGTTCAAAGGTTTTATAGAAGGAATGAAAGAATAATATGATTTATGTAAGTGTTTTGCAAACATTATGCAAATAAAATTATAACTAGTACATTTGATATTTTACAGATTCCAGTAAATGAATCTTTAGGATACTAAGTGTATTAGATTGAAAATGAAATGTGATTTGTAGTGAAATAAAGTGATCCTCTGTAGTTGAATTATTCTCTATTAAGAAATGTATAGTGAAGTTAAAATGATCAAGTTAGTGAGACAGATTGATTATTTCTAGTGAGGCATCTTGTAACCAGTGAGGTTCTATAGCCAGTGAGGCTTGTGTTGCTAGTGAGGCATTTGTAGCCAGTGAGGCATTTATAGACAGTGAGGCTTGTGTTGCCAGTGAGGCATTTGTAGCCAGTGAGGCATTTTTTTGATAAGCCAGTGAGGTGATTCTGAGTGGTTTTTCTACCCCATGAGGGTTTTCCACTCCTGAAATTTATTGTGTCATGGTTTCAGTTATTGTGTATCATTCATGTCTAAGAATTTTGTTTTAATTACTGCTCGATATCTAGATTCTTACATTGATGAAGCATGCCAAACTAATTATGTGTTGTTAGCATCATTATTTCTGTTTACAAATTTGTTGAAAGAAAGTAAATTAAGTTTTGAAATATACAACACTGATCCACCCCCCTCTCAGTGTTGTCTATACTCCAACAAGTGGTATTAGAGCCAAACCCTGTTATAAGTCTAATAAGCTTAGGGGTTCCTGGTAGTGGAGTACTCGTTATGGAAAAGAGTAAAAGAAATAGAGAAAAGAAAGAAGCCAAACAAAAGATTGTAAATCAAGTCCTAGTCAAGCCAAGTAATGAGTTGTTGCATGAGTCACTTCTAAAATTTGGCACAAAGTGTGATAAAGAGAATGATTTTGCTATTGAGATTGATGATGAAGAAAGAGATCTCTTTGTGGAAGAAGATGACTCTGAACAAGAGTATGATGAACAAGAGTGTGAGGTTGATATTGAAGGTGAACTAAGATATGATTTAGATGAGATAAAGAAACTTAAAAAGGAGGTTGTCATACAAAAAAATTAGTCTAAAAAAGATTTATAAAACTTTATTGTTTATATTGAAAAATAAGTTGTTGATTTAAAACTCCAGCTTAAGGAAAATAAAAGAGTCTTAGGGGTCACCAAAATGCAGCTTGAAACAAAAGAAAAAGAATGTTGCACCTTAGAGGCATAAATAGTTTCCTTAAGGAAAAAGGTAGATAGTAGCGACAAGCTTGTTGATCTTTTAGGAAAACAAAAAAATCATAAGGACAAAACTGGCCTATGCTATGAGGGTAGTGTTCTAAAGCCAGAAATGCACCCAAGAAGAAGATAGATTTGGATTATCATGTTGTTGCTCCTAAATATCAAACAAAAGATAAATGTGTTGATGAAGATAGAAGGATAAGTAGGTCCTCAAGGTCCTCACCTACCAGGTCAAAGAAAACATTAAGGTAAAATTACTCACAGTTCCATGGTTATTGTTTTTCATGTCATATTTTTGGTCATAGAACTAGAGATTGTAAAGCTCATGCTAGAAGTGATTGTGAATGGAACACAAGTTCTTGTGAACTGTCAAAACAAAGTTACAATATTATATGTTATAGTTGTAACAATGTTGGTCACTTAGAGAAGGATTGTAGAGCACTTGAAAGATATGATTATATAAGGTGTAGAGCACTTGAAAGATATGATTATATAAGGCACAATAACATAAGTCATTATTGGTTTCCAAGGAAAAGCTTTAGTTCTTCTGCTCTAGGCTACAATGTTATTTATTTTAGATGAAATAGTCCTGGTCATTTTGCAAAGCATTGTAGTACCAAGTTTTTGCAATAGGACAAGAGAAATAATTCCTCTCCTAAGAAGAGTACAAGGTTATTAGCTCTGGGATACAAGGAAAAACAAGAGAGGAAACAACCTATGAAAAATTGGAGGAGAAAACATGTGCAAGAGAAATGAAAAACAAAACTTGTGCACACAACACAAGTGACATCTGTAAGTATATAATAGGAGCTTGAGTTGAGGGGGAGATGCTTTTAGAGGTATTATTCAAACCCCTTAGATAGAAATAAAGAGGTTGTGTCTCTACAATAAATTGGTGTTTTTTTTTGGTTTAGAAGTTGGTTAGTCCTTGTTTGATCTTTGAAGTCAATATTCTTCATGACAGTGTCAGTGGTTGTGCAAAGGTACTTGGTTCTTTGTTACAAGGTGATTTTATTCATGATGTAAATGAGTTGCTTCATGTTATTAGTGGCAAAGTGTTTTATAGTGTTGCTTGTTGATGGACTTGTGATATATAGGGGTAGTAGTGGTATGTGTTTACACCATATTAGATGCACAGTGATATTCTTGTTTGGTTCTAGGCATTTCATGTTTGCAGCAGTATATTGGTAAGAGACATCCTTTGTCTTACAATGCTTCACAAGAGATCTTGTATCAAGTAATCATGTGTGTTTAGGGTTTAACAATGGTGGGCCTTTTTAAAACCAAAAGCTATGATTTTTCAAAGTTTTCTTATCATTCTTGAAAAGTGTTATACTTATTTTATCTAAGGGAATGATTGTAAATGATAAGAAATCTTCATCTGCGGTTTGTTGCTCTCGATTAAGGATTGAATGGGTATCTTTGCATTTTGAATGTGTATAAATAAGGTGTTAGTGTGTAGATATTTTCATGTGTTGGTTATGATCATTTTGCAGTTTCTGATAGTAGTCTTTGAGTGGTGATGTGGTCAAGTGGACAGTAATCATCTTTTTGATGCATAACAATCTTTGACAGAAGTGTTCTTGCTTGATAATATAATATGGAGTGGTAGTTTGCTTCACTGACAATGACAACATTATTTGTCATGATAATATCATATGAGACAAGGGATTCAACAGAGAGGATAATAATTAATAGTGACGTTACATCATTTATCAATTAAGATAAGATTATCTCTATCAGTGTCATGTCAGTAGTATACACTGTATTTCCTTGAGTGAATCTTGTCACTATGTAATGTCAATCATGATCATATTGATAGTGATATTTTTTTTAGTTGCTTTGTGAGACTCTTGTTTCAGGTATCTAACAATAGTACTATGATTGTTTCTTAGTGCTTTCATGGTGATCTTGTTGAGAAAAGTTTTGTGGTTGCTTCAAGAGATAGGGATACATTGGTTAATGGTTTTTTTAGTTAGTACTTTGTAACAAATAGTCTGATGAGTATTGCGAGTTGCATAATGATTAGTGGTCACAGTGTACCATTCTGATGATGCTAACTAATATTATGTTAGTCTTGATCACATTGGACCAATAGTATTTGATAGTCTTGTTGTGCATAATATTGGTGTTTGGTTCAAATCCGTTGATGTGACAATATATGGTCAAGATGTTTTTCTATAGAGCTTATTAGTAGGAGAGTAATTGTTGTACAACCAAGGTTACGTTGTCATTACTTTGATGATTAGAGCAAAGGGAAGTAACTTGTTGCAAAGATTATTGACATATGTCAATACACAGTGGAATGGTGTGAAGGTATCATGTTGTGTCAGAAGTGCCTATTGCAATTCATTGCCTAGTGACTAATAACTCAACTCTTGCTCGTGACAGTGTGGCATTGAACTTGAACTTTGGATCATTTGACAGTTTGAATGTGATCTGCATCATATCAGTTTTATAGTGATTTGTTTTCTTTTGATGCAACAACGGTATACCTCATACTCAATCGCATTAGTATGTGATAGTGGAATTGGTTGCTAACTTTGATCACTTCTATATTTGCTACATTTAATACATTTTTCAAGATAAGGCTTGTATGAAAGTTGAACCTGCTGGTCATAGTGATGTTAATAGAGATATTGCAAGTTTTCTCTTTATTTGAGATGGTGATAGTATTCTATACCAGTGCTCATATGTTGTTTTTTTTGTCTCAAGGTTGAATCATATTCAAGATTATCTTGGAACATTCATTTTGGAAAGTGAAGTGACAATGTTAGCATATCCTTTTAGACAAAGTGATCACTTCATCCATAGTTTTAGGGGGATTTTTCATGTTTATTCAACACCTTTAAGTTGCATGGAAGTTTTTGGTACAGTTTTTGATTGGTGTTCTTGTGCAGGTACTTGGTGCTTACTCACCCCTTTGAACTTTGGCATTGTTGTAAAAAGGGGGAGAAAAGTTGATATATACAATGGAATATATGCAGATTTATATTGCTTACATTATAACAAATTATTTATATTGCTTACATTACAACAAATTATTTATATTGCTTACATTACAAAAATAAGTTTTTGTTGCTTCACGCTATATATTGGTTTATTGCTGAGTTTATTTGGTGGTCATACAGGTTCATAATTTTTGCATTCTGTGACATTGGTGATCATACAGGTTGTTTGACATCAATGCCAAAGGGGGAGTTTGTTAACCCCTTTGACATTGTTTTGGCATTGATTTCAAGGGTTGTTTTTGGCATTGACATTCTTTGAAAGGATTATGAGTTAGCATTATGCAATTATTTGCATATGGAAGACATGGTTAGTTTGGTTTGGCACTTATTCAAGATATACTCACATTCGGGTGACATATTTTGGCATGCATTTGTGGTATATTTTGGAGGTTTGATGCTATTTGTTTAGTCACAAAGGCAGTGGTACTTGGCATACATATGGGTTTATGATTATACATTTTACACTTACAGTTGGATTATACAATTCAATGATCAATATAAAATTAGAGATTTTATATTGATCTTGGCAATATGGTTGTTCTGCTCAAGGCATATGAAGTCAACTTCACTACAATAAACACAAGCAATACTACATTGCTTTGATATTAACGTTTCATTTATTATACATGCAAAGGATCTTGAGCTTATGGTGTTGGTCTTCATCATTGTGTTGATTATTTATTAGAAGCATATTATGTTTTGATTCTTAACTAAGGCAATAGTGTTTATGCACTATGCATAAAGTGGACATTATTTTGAATTAAGGGTTATTAAGGTTTTGATTTCATTTGTTTTAAATGAGATAAAACAAATTATATCCCACTTAAAGTGGTGGACCTGGCCAACAGGTATCGACATCTTGTAACAAGTTAATGATATTACTTTGTGTAAAAGGATTACTAGCTTTTTTAGAGCAGACAAATACTCTCAATATTGGGCATATTGTTGGCATGTGGTTACTGATCATGCTATACTGTACACCCCGACATGTATCCTTGCCAGGGTCCAGGGTCAGGCCTAGCCTCGGGTGGGGGTTCGGGGGCAGCAGCCCCAAGAAATTTTTTCCTCCTACTCTTTCATGTCCTTCCCGAAAAAGGGAAAAATCAACGAAAAAAGAAAAAAACTCGATTTTGTAGAACCCTAATTTGGAAGCTTCTAAGCTTGTTAAAAAGGGGTTCGGATGGGGGTTACAGTATGATGAAAAATGCGATTATTCGCAAGATTGTAATAGGTTTTTGCACTGGATAATAAAATCATTGGATGGCTGCGGTTTGGTGGATGTAGCCCGGATTGGGTGAACCACGTTAAATTCTTTGTGTTATAATTTATTCTATGAGTGTTTTAGTTTCTCTGTTTATTAATTAAATCTACATTTAATTGTTAGATATCTGCCATTTCTAACCCTAACAAGTGGTATAAGAGAGGGTTGTGTTTCGATTATTGTCTGTAGGAAGGTCTCACGGTTGAGTGAGAGTAATGGCAGACGAGGGTAAGAAGGTTGAGAAGTTTAATTGGCAGAACTATCAGTTATGGAAGATGCAAATGGAGGACTACCTCTATGAGAAGGATTTATGGCGACCATTGGAAGGGAAAACCAAGAAACCCACAACAATGTCTGATGAGGATTGGGAGATTTTGGATAGAAAGGCTCTTGGCAGTATTTGTTTATGCCTGGCACAATCGGTGGCGTTCAATATTACAACAACAAAGACAACTCAAGAGTTGATGGAAACCCTGGTGAAGTTATATGAAAAGCCTTCCACTTCGAATAAGGTATTTCTTATGAAGCGTTTATTTAATATGAAAATGGTAGAAGGTGGGTCGATTACTGATCATTTAAATGAGTTTAATACGGTCACCATCAATTAACTTATGTAAAGTAAACTTTGATGAAGTTAGGGCTCTTTTGATTATGTGTTCTTTGCCTAAAAGCTGGAATAGCTTGGTAATGGCTGTTAGCAATTTGTTTCTGGTTCGAATACATTGAAATTTGATGATGTTGTTGGTGTTATTTTGAGCGAGGAAATTCGTAGGAAAAGCTAGGTGGAACATCCACATCAAGTAGTGTTTTGAATGCAAAAAGTAGGGGTAGAACAAAGAGAGGAAACAATTTTGGAAATCATGGGAAGTCATGAGGAAAATCAAGGACAAAATTTCCCAATCTAGAGACAAGAGGGATTTTGGTATTGTGGTAAGCCGGGTCATTTAAAGAAAGATTGCTGGTCTCGGAAAAATAAAGAAGGAGACAAAAGGAAGGAAGTAAAGAGGCAAATGTGGTAAGTAATAAATCTGATGAGGATGCTTTGATTCTTTCCCTTGATAATGCTGATGATTCTTGGGTGTTAGATTCAGGGGCTTCATTTCATGCTACCCCCCATAGAAGTTATTTTCTTGATTATGTCCAAGGGGATTTTGGGCTGGTTTATTTAGGAGATAACGAACCCTGTCAGATTGTTGGAAATGGAAGAATCAAGATTAAGTTGCAGAATGGGAATCATTGGCTACTACATGAGGTAAGGCATGTTCCAAAGTTAAGCAGAAATTTAATTTCAGCGGGGCAACTAGATGATGAAGGTTGTGTTGTTACATTTAGTGATAAAAATTGGAAGGTCACAAAGGGTGCCTTAGTGGTAGAAAAAGGTGTGAAAGTAGGCACCTTATATCTTTGTACAGGTCATACTGTTCCTTCTACTTTAATTGTTATGAAAAAAGGTCAATGTTTAGGAACAGTTGCTGCAGTTCAGTAGGTAGAAGATGATACAGTTGCTGTGGACTCTGAATCAGCACTGTGGCATAATAGATTTGGGCATATGAGTGAAAAAGGTATGAAATTACTTCATTCAAATAATGTTTTACCAGGTCTAAAATGTGTTAATATGGATTTATGTGAAAGTTGTGTGTATGGAAAATAAAAGAGAATAAGTTTTCTCAAGGATGGGAAACAAAAGAAAGATGAGAAATTGGAGCTTGTGCATACGGATGTATGGGGACTAGCTCAGGTATCTTCTCTCGGTGGATTTTTGTATTATATTACATTCATTGATGATGCAACCAGGAAGGTATGGATTTATTTCCTTAGGCAGAAATTTGATGTATTTGAAACTTTTAAAAAAATGGAGAAGCTTGGTTGAGAATGAGACGGGTAAAAAGCTAAAATGTCTCAGATTTGATAATGGTGGTGAGTATTACAGCAAAGATTTTGAATATTATTGTTCCTCTAATGGTATTCGTAGGAATAAAATGGTTCCAAGGACTCCACAGGAAAATGGAGTGGTTGAGCGCATGAATAGAACAATAATGGCGCGTGCACAAACTATGAGATTGCATGCTGGGTTGCCTTTAAAAATGTGGGCAGAGACTGTAAACACTGCTATTTATTTAATTAATAGAGGTCCCTCTAATTCTTTGGGTTGTGGTATTCCAGAGGAAGCATGGAAAGGTAAGAAGGTGAGTTATTCTTTTCTCAAAACCTTCAATTGTGAAGAATTTGCACATGTAGATTCTGAAAATAGAGCCAAGCTTGATGCAAAATCAAAGAAATGTATATTTGTTGGATATGGTATTGATGAATTTGGTTATAGGCTTTGGGATTTTGAAAATCAAAAAATTGTGAGAAGTAGGGATGTCATATTCAATGAGAAAGTGTTGTACAAAGATCTGTTGCTGCAACATGAGAAGAAAGAAAATGATTATGTAGTGTTGGATGATATTCCAAACAATGATGTTTTAGTGGTTCCTCATGCTGGGTAACAACAACAACAACAAATACCACAAACTCCTGTGAATGTTAGACAATCTTCAAGGATAAGTAGACCTCCATAAAGATTCTCTCCCTCTTTGTATACTATTTTGTTAACTGATGCTGGTGAACCGGAATATTATGATGAAGCTATGCAGGTGGATACCAAGGTTCAATGGGATCATGGAATGGAAGAAGAAATGGACTCTTTGCTGAAAAATCAGACTTGGGAATTATGCAAGTTGCTTGCAGGTAAAAAGGCTTTACCAAACAAATGGGTTTATAGGCTGAAAGAGGAGGATGGAGGTAAGAAGAGATTTAAAGCCAAATTAGTTGTAAATGGATTTGAACAAAAAAAGTGTATTGATTTTGATGAGATTTTTTCTCCAGTTGTTAAAATGACTTCCATTCGTATTGTTTTAAGTATTGTGGCTGCTGAAGATTTGCATTTAGAACAACTTGATGTTAAAATAGCCTTTCTCCATGGTGATTTGGAAGAGGAAATATATATGGACCAGCCACAAGGATTTGAGGTCAAAGGTAAGGAGAAACTAGTGCGATTGAAGAAAAGTTTATATGGCTTGAAGCAAGCACCTCGACAATGGTACTTGAAATTTGATAGTTTTATGGCTAAGCAAGGCTACAGGGTGTAATTCTGACCATTGTGTTTATTTTAAGAGGTTGGATAATGACAACTACATTATTTTATGTTTATATGTTGATGACATGCTTGTAGTAGGGTCTAACATGGATCACATAAGTGAGCTAAAACAACAGTTAGCAAAATATTTTGCTATGAAGGATTTGGGGGCAGCAAAACAAATCCTTGGTATGAAATTTGTAGAGATAGGAAAAATAGAAAATTGTTTTTATGTCAAGCTAATTATGTTGAAAAGGTGTTGTAGAGATTTCATATGGAAAATGAAAAAGCTGTCAGCACACCTTTGCCTAGTCATGTTAAATTGACTAAGGATATGTGTCCAAAGACACAAGAGGAGGAAGAAAAAATGTCCAAGGTACCATATGCTTTAGTTGTAGGCATTTTAATGTACGCCATGGTATGCATGAGATCGGATATTGCACATGTCGTAGGAGTTGTTAGCAGGTATTTGAGTCATCCCAGAGTTGAGCATTGGAATGTGGTAAAATGGATTCTCAGGTACTTGAGAGGTACATCCAATAAATTTGTATGTTTTGGGGGCT
This sequence comes from Sequoia sempervirens, assembly GCA_007258455.2. Lineage (NCBI taxonomy): Eukaryota > Viridiplantae > Streptophyta > Pinopsida > Cupressales > Cupressaceae > Sequoia > Sequoia sempervirens. The sequence continues at coordinate 507,959,583 of VDFB02271358.1, forward strand.
CTAATACTGATTTAAAAGGCTATGTTGACTCAGATTTGGTAGGGGATATAAATACCAGGCGGAGTGCCACATGTTATGTATTTACAGTTGGTGGGACAACAGTGAGTTGGATTTCTTGATTGCAAAAGGTGGTTGCTTTATCCACCACACAGGCGGAAAAGGAGATGATATGGCTACAAATTTTCATGGATGAGTTGGGAAAACAACAGGCTGGAAATTACTTGTTTACAGACAACCAAAGTGCTATACATCTTGCAAAGAATTTTTCCTTGCATTCTAAGACAAAACACATACAGTTGAGATATCATTTCATTCGTTTGGTGTTGGAGGATGGATAGGTCAAGCTAGACAAGATACATACAGATTTCAATCTAGTGGATATGTTTACGAAGGCGGTGAAAAGGGAGAAGTTGAACTCCTCTTCAACTTCGGTTTCCCTTCAAGGTTGAATTCAAGTATAACAGAGCAGCAGGGTCCAAGGTACTTATTTCCAGTGGGAGCTGTAAGTGCAGCAGTGTCATCCAGGATCAGTCTCCAAGTGGGAGATTGTTGGCATGTGGTGAATGATCATGCTATACTGTACACCTTGGCATGTATCCTTGCCAGGGTCTAGGGCCGGGTCAGGCCTCGGGCGAGGGTTCGGGGGCGGCGGCCCCTGAGAAAAAATTTCCTCCTACTTTTTCACGTCGTCACCGAAAAAGGGAAAAATCAACGAAAAAAGAAAAAAACCCAATTTTGTAGAACCCTAATATGGAAGTTTCTAAGCTTGTTAAAAAGGGGTTTAGATGGGGGTAACAGTATGATGAAAAACATGATTATTCGCAAGATTGTAATAGGTTTTTGCACTGGATAATAAAATCATTGGATGGCTACGGTTTGGTGGATGTAGCCTGGATTGGGTGAACCACCTTAAATTCTCTGTGTTCTAATTTATTCTGAGTGTTTTAGTTTCTCTGCTTATTAATTAAATCTGCATTTAATTGTTAGATATCTTCCATTTCTAACCCTAACACATATAGCATATTCATGTTGTATTTTTGTAAAGTTCGCAGCTTGGTTAATAAGGTTTCGAGCATAGGGTTTGAATGGAAATGAGTGTTTGGATTATTTTGTATAATTATGAGGATCTCTTTGATGTGACAAAGCTCATAGTGAGCAGTGGAAGAAGTGAAAGAACAGTTAGTTATTTTTGTTGGCCCAAAGGCACATCACAATAATAATGGTGATTTGGTCGTTATTTATAGGTGACATCTTTCTTGTATTTGTTTTTCTTTAAAAATAGTGACATGGTGAAAGGTTAAGTTATATATTTTTTGGGTTTGAGTAACCCTAGCACAGGTTCTTGATTTGTAAAGATTTGAAATAGTTGATCGAGCATTGATAATGTGGGTACACAAATTTGTTCTATAAATCATGTATGTGTATTATGTATGCATAAGGGTGTGTTTCTCCTTGATAAGGTTTAGTCCATGTGATTTGGGTTTCAATGTTCTACTCATTACATTGAATGTGTTTGTTATGCATAGTAAGTGAAAAGGATACATATGCATGTTTATGTGTATGGTATATTTTTTTTTGCAAAAGTAATGCATATGTGATAACTATTATAGGTGACATAGTGTCGAAAAGTTGGGGGTCTATCTTGTATTTGTTGTATGGTCTCGATGCATATGTGTTATCAGTTATAATATATTTTGTGCATAGTTTGTGGTGTCAATTCCTTGGGTTTACAGTGCATACATTGTATTGATCATGCATGGGTTAAAAGACAATTTTATGAAGTTAACATGTGTAGTCACATTGATGACTCGATATGGGATAGTTTGATATAGTTTGAAAGTGGTTTATCTAATGATTACATTTTTTGACAAGTGGCAGCATATTAGGTGATATAGTTGTTTATTTAAACAGTGCTTTGACATTATTTTGTGTTCAGAGGTTTTACAGAAGGAATGAAAGCATAATCTGATTTCTGTAAGTGTTTTGAAAACATTATGCAAAGCAGATTATAATTGGTACATTTGATATTTTAAATATTCCAGTAAATGAATCTTTATGATACTAAGTGTATTGGATTGAAAATGAAATGTGATTTATAGTGAAACAGAGTGATCCTCTATAGTTGAATTATTCTCTATTAAAAAATGTATAGTGAAGTTAAAATGATCAAGTCAGTGAAACAAATTGATCATTGCCAGTGAGGAATCTTGTAACCAGTGAGGTTTTGTACCCAGTGAGGCTTGTGTTTTCAGTGAGGCATTTGTAGCCATTGAGGCTTTTGTTGATCATGAGGCATTTGTAGCCAGTGAGGCATTTTTTTGATAAGCCAGTGAGGCGATTCTGAGTGGTTTTTCTACCCCATGAGGGTTTTCCACTCCTAAAAATTATTGTGTCATGGTTTTAGTTATTGTGTATCATTCATGTCTAAGCATTATGTTTTGATTACTGTTCGGTATTTAAATTCTTACATTGATGAAGCATGCCAAACTGATTATGTGTTTGTAGCATCATTATTTCTATTTACAAATTTGTTGAAAGAAAGTAAATTAAAGTTTTGAAATCTACAACACTGATTCACCCCCCCTCTTAGTGTTGTTTGTACTCCAACACCCATGAGATGCTTACTCCTAATGGACATGTAAATGATCTTCATCCAAAACAAGAGTCTCATACTCTTGATATCATAAACAAGGAACAAGATTCACCTACTCTTAACATCTTTACACATGATCAAAGCACAACATCATGTATAGACATATCTGAAATTGATCAAGAAGAAGCATTAAAATTAGAAGCATCCTCCAAGCAAGTTGAAGAAAGTGAGCATGAAAATATGGAGCACAGTATTTTAAAACCGAAAAAGATAAATAACAATCTTGGGTAGTAGAGCATTGGGTATACAAAATTCAATGAAGCACCAATATATTTTGAAGGGCCATCAAAATTTGATATTTCATAGGATCAAGTTGACAATATCAATAAGGAAGTTATCCCACCTATGAAGGATCCTCTCAGTAAAGAAGCTATCACATTTGAAGATCCACCACAGAGCAGAGAAGGATTAGCACCTTGTTTTCAAGGAAAATCATATCCTATTGCAAATAAAGTTTTCCAACAGATTCATTATCAAGATAGAGGATTAGGCCTACATGAATAGGGTATCCTAGAACCCATGCATATTATTAGCAATCCTAAGCATCAAGGTCTTGGTTATTTAGCAATCAAGGGATATAAATAGATTAGTGATACCTCTATAATACTGGGAGAAACTTTATCTAATGCAAGCATCAACATAGAGAGCACGAAGAGTCCTTATGATGAAATTGTTACCAACACTACAACTACCATATCATGAATAGTCATCCACACATATTTCAACCCTCTAATTGGGACCAACAACAAGAGAAAAGCTATATCAAAGAAAGGAACAAGTAATTGAAGCAAAATAATTGATAAAACAAAATGGACAAGAAAAGTTTAAATAGATACAAAATAAAAAGCAAGAAAATCATCCCTATCAAACTCCATTAGTCAAAGAAACTATGGGGAAAAATAAAAAAGGGAAGGTCATCCATAAAAAAGGTCCAGTAATGCAAAAGAAAGCTTCAAGAGCAACCTACAAGGTATATCAAGATGCTGGTCCCAATTGAATCTCCATATTCACTCATCATTGCTCATCATCCCAAGTTTGGAAAATAAAAGGTTCCAAAATGTCAACCAATCCATCTGAATATAATATCCCTCAATGCATTTTTCCATCCAAGATATCCAAATCTCGCATTAACCATGTGTTGGCAGTAACTCTTTATCATAAGGATTCTAAGGGTACTCTATCATGATGTGCGCATCAAGGTAAAGTTTACTTCGGTATTGACAAGGTAAGAATTATCAAGGGTTACATTCAAGCACCTGTGTCTTAGCAAAACAACTCCTACAAGTAGGATATCGTTGACATGTCATGACAACAACAATGACCATATCAGCACCACCAAATGGTTCAAACATGAGCAAAAAAATGTCACCATGATGAAAACTTGGTAAATAGGAATTTTGTGTGACATCAAAAATTTAAAAAAAATAAAAATTAAGAAAATAGTCCAGAGAAAAATCATCCTCTAGTGAAAACCACTATGGTGGTGCTTTGGATGAGTACCATGATGAAAACATGGAAAACATGTGTCATGTGTAAGAATCGAGCATCTACGTGCACCATTTCAGGTGGAAGCATCTCAATTTATCCATAACAAACCCAATCCATTTTGTCCAAATCCAACTTACCTTGATCATGACAACTATTTGGTGTACACTTTACACTTGCTTATGGAAAAAATATTGACATAGGTCATTATCATTGATCCTATCTTATCTAGCATTATCTGAGCCATGAGGTATTATCCAAAGGGCATACTCTATCCAAACATGTTATCCTATCACAAGATAACCCATTACCTACATTGCTAGACACTAGGGGGAAAGTACTTACATCTTGCTTCAGAATAAATCTTGATCTATGTCTTCTACCTCACATTGAGATCTAGGCATTGTCCCAACAACAAGGTGTCCAACCAACGCACTACCAGGGTAACCTTCAAAACATTTCATTCCAACAACAAGGTGTACCGCCAACGCACTACCAAGGTAACCTTCAAAGATACCAACAACATGGATTTTTCTTTCACACAAAATTCTAAGATATCAACAGTTACTTGAACCCCACAACTAGTTCAAGTAAGCTTTTCTGCAACATATCCTCTAGAAAAACAAAGTGAAATATCAATCCAAGTTTTCAATATCTTAGCACTACCAGGGTAACCTTCAAAACAGTTTGTCCCAACAACGAGGTATACCACCAACGCACTACAAGGGTAACCTTCGAAATAGTTTGTCCCAACAACATGGTATACCACCAACACACTACTAGGGTAACCTTCAAAATAATTCGTCCCATCAACAAGGTGTACCACCAATGCACTACCAAGGTAACCTTCAAAGATACCAACAATGTGGAGTATTCCTTCACTCAAAAATTCTAAGATATCAACAATTGTTTGAACCTCATAGCTAGTTCAAGTAAGATTTTCTGCAACATATCCTATAGGAAAACACAATGAAATATCAATTCAAGTTGTCAATGTCTTTCGCCCCAGGAAAAAGGGTAAAAATAAAAAAAAATGGAAAAAAGATAGAAAAAATACAAAAAAATTAAAAAAACAAGAAAAATAGTAAAGAGAAATAAAACATTCTTTTAGTGAAAACCACTTTGTGGCTCTCATAGAATAGGTACCATAGTGAAAACCTAGAAAATAGGCGCTATGTTTAAATAAGACCCACATCATTATCTATTGGTACCATCCACAACATTCATCCATCCATTTGATAATAAAATAATGTATTCAACCATGGCTAGTTACTAATTTAGGAAAGTAGTCTTGTCTCCAACTGGGGGAAACTTTTCGAAGCTAGTGGTGGGTTAGATCTTTGAACGTCCTAGCATGGTCATAAAACAACAAAATAAAAAATATTCAAAAAATAAAAAAAATTAAAAAAACATTTGAAAAACATAAAAAAAATAACATCGTTGGGTTATTCCTTCACTGAAAACAGTCAAAGATATCAACATTTACGTGAACCTCACAACTAGTTCAAGTATATTTACCGCAACATATCCTCTAGACACAAAAGTGGAATATCAATCCAGATTATCAAGGTTGTTTATCCAAAAATAGTTTATGCTTTGAGTCAAACGGTCGAACTACGCGGTCTCTGCATGTACAACGTAGGCAAGGATTAACAACCCACAAGACCCTAGGTCAGTCCCCTTAGGTTTCCATCATGCTTTATTTCACTTATTCAAAAATTCAAAACCCAAAAAATAGTCAAAAATATAAAATCCAAAAATATCCACAAAACAAAAAAGGTCAAAAACATTCAAAAAACCAAGAAAACTACGAGCCTCTGTGTGTACAACATAGGCAAGACTTATCTTTGATGAGCCCTTGAGGCCCTAGGTTAGTCCCCTGAAAACAAAAAAAATAGTATCATAAAAACTTAGAAAAATGAAAAAGACCAACCCTGTCATCACCATCCACAATAAACTATCTATCATAATAAACAAATTGTCACACTCGCCCTTTGACAAAACAAGCAAGCAAAGAAAACATCAACAAGCTAGATCTTTCAAGAAAACAATCACAAGAGCTTTGACTATAAACAGATGAAAACAATGCCAAAGTATCAACTACCTATCTTTTTGACAAGTCCCAACAACATCCTCACATATTCCTTAATGGATTTGTTCCTACGATAGACATGATCAACACTGGATAATAGCCGCACCCCAAACAGATATGGCAAGTGATACAACTTTGTTTTTATATTTTTATAGTATTATCTTTATGATTTATTTTATTGACTCATTCCTAGGATCTCTTGAGGATGTCCATAAGGATTTAGAGAAGAAGGAATGGGGGAAATTGAGCATCATTTCAATTTTCTATTTGTAAGATATTTTTGTAATGTTACCATGACGAATACTTGCTTTATTGAGTGTATGGAAGTTGTGTTGAAACAATTCGTGTAGTAGTAGCATGTTAGGTATCTCATACATCTCTGTGTAAATGGTTTGAAATTCATGTAGTAGTTACATGTTAGGTATTTCATACCTCTTTGTGTAAATGGTCCGAAATTTGAGTAGTAGTTCCATTTTAGGTATTTCATATCTCTCTGTGTAAATGGTCCGAAAAGTTTTAACACAACCAAACCATATACTTTAAACAAAGTTTTCATATGTCTGGTATGAGCAAGAATACTCTTTTTTTGTAGAGTCAAAATCCACGCAATAGATACAAAGTCACCTTGGTCATTAATACCTTGGTGCATCGTATCTATTTGCTACATCAAACAAGATTTTTCAAAAAATGCAAAGCCTCCAAATAGAGCGAAAGCAACTCATCAACTACTAACAACATCATATGTCTATCTATCATCAAATATTTCTTCTACCTAACATCCATCCTACATAGCAAAATCATTAGTACCATATCCATACTGCATCCACAAATGTCGTGAATACATATCATGATGATAATAAACCAATAAAAACATTATGTATTATGTATAGGGCATACATCCATCATACATCAACACCATATAAATATCATATATCACAATAGTATATTGATCATCCATAATAAAACATCATATGATACAAAGTATGATCCATCCATCCATATCATATGCATACATCATCATACATCGTCATCCATTAAGCATAAAATAAAGAAGGTATATCTCATATATATAATCATAAAAAAAAAAGGTGAATTCCATAAGTATAGCATCATCATATAAACAAGTGTGATAGGGTAATACAAAATCGTAATATATATACAAGGCCTCGACGAGGCCCGTGAATACATATACAAAAATGATGTTTGCAATATGTCTCTAAACAAGAACATAATAAAGATCAAGTACACTACCCAACAAAAAGGGAAACACTTTATAGACCAGGCTACAGACCACCATTTGGATCTAGTTGTCTAATAGAATGACCACTTGCAATCATTTTAACTCACGATGTTAGGGTTTCACTCTGAATGCACAAAACAACACAAAAAAATGATGACAAACGACACTTAGGATGACAAACAAGAAAATGCTAGCAAGATTTAAGTCAAATGCAAGGATTTAGAGCAAATTCTACTGGAAAATGCAAGGGTTTAAGTCAAATGCAAAGATTCAAAGCAAGTGCATAGGTTCAGATAAAATGCTACTTGCAAATGCAAGGGTTTAAGTCAAGTGCACAAGATTCATAGCAAATGCTACTTGCAAATGCAAGGGTATAGAGCAAGGGTGAGGGTTTATGTCAAGGGCAAGAAAATCAAATGCAAGGATCTAGATCAAGTGCAAGGATCTAAAGTAGATGCAAGGAAAGAGTCTAAACAACAAGAAAATACAAGGGTTTAGAACAAAAGCAAGGTTTTAGAGCAAGTGCATGAATCAAATGCAAGTATTTAAAGAAAAGGTGAGGGTTTTGATGTCAAGTGCGAGCTTCCTAACCTAGAAAATGCAAGGAAAATGATGTAGATGCTCTGAAATCATCAAAAAATTGCTATTGACTGGTAATCAAGACTTTTTTTTACCCTATCTTCAAACGACCATATCTTGGTCATAGAAAAGTATTTTTCAATGTTTTTTTTTAAATGGGGTATAATTCCATGATATTTGCAATGGTGTAGGTGGTTTTCAATTTTTGTACAGTTAAATTTTCTATTGGTGTCGTGAGCTTGACCTCAAACCTGATGTTTTTGGCCAATCTCTTAAGGGTGCAGTACAAAGTCCTACCATCATTTCGCTAAACATCAAGGCATAGTGGGGCATAATTTTTTCTTCAAAAACTTGATCTTAAAAAATAGATTCTTTGAAACAAAGCAACAAATACTTTGTATCAAAGAGGGGAAAAATGTAGACATGTGAAATTGACCTAACACCTATCACACACTATAAACGACATTGAACAACATCGAACAACATCAAACAATATCATGCAACATCGTACAACATCAAACAACATCCAAAACCCTAATTTACTCTATTAATTAAATAATACAAAATTTATTTAATTAATTTACTTTTTCATCATTTTCGTCAAACTAAATAAATTTCATTTATTTAATAAAGTCCTTAAAAACCCTAATTCTACTATTAATTGAATAAAACAACATTATTTAATTAATTTACATTTCTATCATTTCGACCAATTAAATAAATTGCATTTATTTAATGAGGTCCTAATCCCACTTTATTTCATCCTGATTGATTAAATAATACCAATTATTTAATTATGTCACTAAATCACCTTATTCCCCAAAGCTAATTAAATTATTAAATCATAATAATTTAATTACAACACTTTCCCTCCAAAATTTGAATAATTAAATCAAACTATTCAAATCATTCATCAAAAATCAAATCAAACTAATGCAACTTTGTTTGCAAAAGTCAAACTTGATTTGCACATTCAACTCCAAAATGAATGAATGAATTAAATCAATTAATTAATATTTTCAACCACTTTCCTGATTGAGTAAATTACGATCCCCTAATTTCTCCAATCTAATCCTAACATATCAATCTATTCCTAATTGAGCAAATTACGAATACTTGACAGAGCAATCTAATTCCTGACTAACCAATCTATTTCTCAATCACACTAATTATTAAATCTATTTCTCAATCACACAAATTGTGCAATCAACTTTGTACAATATATTCATGTCTAAATCCTCTCAACACCTTTCGACCGTCGATCTTGATTTAACATTGTTTAATCTTGATCGTCCATTTTGAATCTCATTTTCTATATAACAAACCTCTTTCCTCACAAAAAAGGATTGAAGAGCCAACATCATTTGCACAACGAAGTATTGTCGACATTCACAACCACCATTAGAGCTTCAACATTTCTTTAATCAACCAACATCAACATTGTTCTTCAATATTTTGCAAACAAACTATGGAGGCTTCACAATGATATGAGCAATCCAACATTAGGCAAACACACTCCGATACAAGATGGGTAACAATTTTTTTGTTGAATTAATTTGTTTATGTATTGCATTCACATGTTCTTGAATTTAGTAATCTTAATTGTTCATTTCGTAAGTGTAGGATTAAATCTAGATTAGTGTTCTTGATCTTAGTTTTGATTTTGATTTCAAGCACATTTTATCTTGTTTTACATCTATGATTTTCCCCCTCACACAGTTTTATAATATTTTTTATTTATTAATATTGAGTTCATATTAACATTACTTGTAATATATTAATTATATTTTTTAGTTACATATTTTATTAATATTTCAATTCTAATAAATTAAAAAAATAGTTTTATTTTTATTTAATCATTTATTAACTTAATAAGTTTTTTATTTGTTATTAATTTTTTAAAATTGTTATGTTTATTAATATTTGAATCTTTTTATATATTTTGACTTTCCATTTAGTTTAGTTTATTTTAGTTTTTAATTTAGATTTAAGTTTGAAATTTATTTATTTATTTTTTCTCGCTAAATCGTTGTTAAGGGGCAACACCTTGTATTAATTTTCAAAAAAGAGATTACAATGTGTTCATGATTTTCTATGAGTCACCAACATCCAACTACACCTGAAACTAGATACAACCCTTTCACTGCACCAAAATGGCTTTACAACCCTACTCCAACCTTTACATATTACAAAATGGCCATGGTCCCATCGACCAAATTTTCCAAGAGAGATTATCAACCATGTTCAACCAAAAAACCTCCTATGACAGACTAACTCATATCCTTAATACTGTAAGACCTCCAAAGACTGACTAACTTGTACTATTAGCTATCTGTAACAGAAAATACCAAAGAAATTTCACAGAGCCTTGCCTTGCTCTTCATCTGCTTCCACTTCGTCTTCGTCTTCCTCTGTTTCTTCTCGCTTCATGTACACCATGTAGTCTACAATTACTGGGTAGTTTGGACTGCAGTTGACGTGCACTGGGCTGCTTGCCTTGGCCTCTAGACCCCTACCGTCATTCAACACCCATTCCTCACCTATTTCGAGACCCTAGTCCTCATCATCGTTCACTACCACATTTTTGGCCAACCCTTCTTTTGTTAGGTACTGTTGCACCCACCCCTTGGGAGGGGTTTTCATCATTTTCATTGACCTGAGAAGGAACATTATACTTCCTTCCTTCTCGTCCCATAGCTTCGCCAATCCTACCAAGTTGAGAGACTTGACCAGTGGAAACTTCTTGACCTTCACTCCATTTATTAGAGACATATAGTAGTTTTGTAGTAGTGGTATCATCTAATTGTTGTCGACATTGTCTAGGGATTCGTTAATTTCACCCAATATTACATGAATGAAGACCATCTGGCACAATTTTTTTGCCCTTGTTTTGGGTACTCACATGTACAAAATCATTGCCAGGAACATGGCAGAAATGCTTGCATTTACCTTGAATGTGTGGTATGCCAGCAAACAATCCCTCCCCAAAATCCTTTTTTTGGCCCAGAGCACCACGAGGTGGGATGAAGCCAAAATTCCTTTCAGTCTCATATCCATCACTTCACCAGGAAAGGCCTATTGTTGCCTTGTTATATTTAGAAACAACAGAGTATCCATTCCTCACTCTTCTCAGAAAATTTTCTCCACTATACCAAATTAGCTCAACCTCGTCTTTGCTTAAGCAATCACCAACTTTGGATTTTTAACAAGCGGCAACCTTACCTCGTCATAATTACATGCTCTAAGTCTGTGGTGTTTAGAGCATGTCTTGAAATCTGCATCTTGGCTGAGTGATACAAATTTGTTTACCTATTTGGGATCATGCATTTCCTATCATTTCTCTTGCCTTGGGACTTGTTACTATGTCCTGCTCCTCTCCTATTATTTATGGCTATTATCTTATCATTTCTTCCCACTTTGAATTTGGCCTTTATTATAGTATGTGCTCTTTTTGTCATCTGCTCGTTTAGATCTTCATCGATGTCTTTTTTTCAATTTGTGATTTGAATGTCCCATCATTCCAGAATATTTTGATCTCCCTAGCTTTTTCTTATGTGTTTAATTTTGATGCCTGCTTCACCATGTTGTTCCCTTCTCGGTATATGTGGCTTATTTGAAAGGCTTCGAATTTGTTTACCAGTTGTTTGGTGGGCAGTAGTAGATGGTTTAACTTCTAGTTCGGTGCACTATTCCTTCGGATTGCATTAATGGTAATAAGAGAGTCTCCCTCTAGATGAATGCATTTCACGCCCAATTCCAATCCCATTTACAATCTGATTGTGGCCGCTCAAAATTCCACTTCATTGTTCATGCATATTCCTAAAGGTATGGATTTCTCTGCTAGAGTTTTACCTTGCTCATCCTTGGCTATGCACCTAGCCCCTCTTGGGCTTGGGTTACCACAGGAGGCTCCATCAAAGTTAATTTTAACCCAACCTTCTTTCAACTCTTTCCACACTACCTCTTTTCTTTTTACTTTTTGTGAGTCAAGTTCATTGCTTCCACTAAGCAATGGAGGTTTCAAACCTCTAAGTAGCTTTATCATTTTTTCATCCCAACTGGTCAAAGTTCTCTGTTTGACAGCCTTGCTGTGAGCATCCTCATTGAATAGCTAATTTTGTGATGGCCCTCTCTATCTTTTCCCATAGCCCGACCTCTCCCATTTCTTTGCCTTGAAAAATCCTTCTATTCCTCTCCTTCCAAATTTCCCATATCATTGTGGATGGGGTGATTTTCCATATCCCTCTGAATACTGAATTTTTGTGTTTTGAAGGCCACATCTTGAACCAAGTTTCAATGTTTGTCGACATAGGACATTATACATTTAATTTGATCCTAACAAAGTTCCAACATGCATTCACATATGGGCATGCCAAGAGCAAGTGGTCTACTGTCTCCACACTATTTTTACACATCACACATCTACCTGGACCTTGAAATCCAAATGTTGCTAATCTATCTTCGGTGAGGATTCATTTTTGAATTGCCATCCAAGTAAATACCCCTGCTTTAGGGAGCTAGTTTTTCCCCCACAATAGTTTGCATGACCAATCTTACCTTGCAATGGATAACTCTTTAATTTTATAGCCAAACTTCAATTTATATGTACCAATGGGCGACCCACACCACCGGATGACATCCTTTTCATTGGAGGGGATGAAGTGTCTATTCTTGAGAATTTCTCTCAGTGATTCTTTCTAGGCTTGTGGGGCATTGAGCTCCTGAATGTCATTCCAATTCTAGTTGGGGACTCCATTGTTTAGCACTACCTTCCCATAATTGCATACCTTTTGTCCCCATACTCGCAAGGACTCTGCCTTGAGTTATGCCAATCTCGGGGTATTATCAATGGGTGGTTTACCACACTAGGAATCACTCCAAAAGGATGCACTTTTGCCATATCTGATCTCCCAAGTGACATGCTTGGATATTATATCCCTACAGTCCAAAATATAATTCTAGATCACAGATCCTTTTGGAGGTGCTACCATAGTGAGGATGCAGGTGGGGTCATCTGACTCCAGATATTTTCTTCTTGGGGCTCTAACCCATTTCCGCTCACCTCTTGCATATAGATCCCAAACCAATTTAGCTCCCATAGCTTGGTTCATTATTGTTAGCTATTTTAGTCCTACTCCCCCAACCTCCTTTGGCATGCAAATTTTGTCCCAAGCTATCAATGGGAACTTGCTCTGCTCCCTTGTGCCACTCCAGAAGAATTTTTGGAAAATTTGAATTAAGGCCTCCTCTACTACTTTTGGTAGTTTCAGACATGACATTGAGTATATTGGAATGTTTGATAGCACTAATTTTACCATTAAAAACCTTCCTGCCGATGATGACCACTTCCCTTTCCAAGTTCCCAATTTGATTTTGTAGTTGTTTATCAAATTCTCCTAGTAGCATTTTTTATTTATCCCTACAAATAGAGGCATGCCCAAAAAGCACCCAGGAAGTGTTGCCACCTTCAAGTTCAATTTTTTTCCAAATATTTTCGAAGACTTGGTTGAGTATTGAGGAAGAAAACTTCATACTTTCCCCAATTTATGCTTTTCCCAAATGCCTTGTAGTAGTCATCTAGGAAGGTCTTGATCACCCTATCTTCCTTCCTACTTGCCAATCCAAACAAGATGGTGTCATCTATAAACTATTGGTGAGTAGTGGGTTCCATGCTATTTGTTACATGAACATCGACCCATTTTCCTTCTCTCCTCAAGGATTGTATGCCTCTTCCTAGTACCTCTTCCATGATTATGAATAAGAAGGGTGAGAGGGTATCTCCTTTCCTTAGACCCCTTATTGATGGGAAGAATCCATGTGTTGCTCCATTCACTAGCACAAAAAAATTGGTTGTTGAAATGAAACTCTTTATCCAATTGATCCACCTTCCGTCAAACCTGAACTTCCCTAAAACTTCTAGCAAAAAATGTTTGTCCACCATGTCATATGCCTTTAGAATGTCTAACTTTAGCACCATACACACTTCCTTGGTCTTCTTGGTTGTGTGAATGGTTTCATGGCAATGATTATGCCTTAAGCTATTGATCTTGGAGAAAATCCACTTTGTTCCTCTGATATGACCTCGTTTAGTACACTCTTGAGCCTATTGGCTATGATTTTGGTAACCACCTTGTATATTGTGTTACATAATGCTATTGGCTTGAAGTCGCTCATTACTTGTGGGTCTTTCTTCTTGGGAATTAAGGCTAGGAATGTGTGATTTACTGCCCCCAACATTACCATCTTTCTTCTTGATTCCTCTACAACCACTAATAGGTCATCCCCTACGGTATCCCAATTTTTTTGAAAGAATCCAACTAGGAAGCCATCTGGTCCTGAGGCCTTCTCTGGATTTAGCTGAAATTTTGCTCCTTTGACCTCTTCCTTACTATTTTTTAAAAACAATTGTCTATTTTGTTCTTCATTTATGATGGTTGGAATTGTGCTCAACAACCTTTCTCTTGTTGCTTTGTTTTATGGACTTTCCTTGTTTAGAATTGCTTCAAAGAATCTGATGGCATCTTTGTTTATCTCCTCTATAGATTGTGCCATTTCTCCATTCTCTTTTCTAATTTCTACTATTTTATTCTTACTTTGGTTGGCCATTGCTGATTTGTGAAAGTATTTAGTGTTTCTGTCCCCCTCTTTTGACCAGGTCTCTCTTGATTTTTGGTGCCAAAAAAATTCTTCTCTTTTCAAGATCTCTGCTAGTTATTCTTTTAGGCTCTTTTCATTCTCAAAGTCATCTGCCTCCATCCCATTTTGAATTATATGTTCATTTAGGGATTTTATTTCAAGTTCTAGTGTTTCCTTCTCCTGAAATATGTTTTTGAAGTGTGTCTTATTCCATTCCTTGAGTTTGACTTTGATGAAACCCAGTTTCTTATTGGCTTTTTAAAGCTCTGATTTGTCTCCAAAATTGAGTTCATTCCACCATATATCTATTAGTTCCAAAAGATAATCATCCCTTAGCCACATGTTCTCAAACTTGAATGGGTTTCCTCTTGGGGGGTCTTCTTGTCCAAGGAATAACTACACCGGGAAGTGATTTGAACCTATGAAGGGTAGAATTCGAACCTCATGAGTGCCTACCAATTCCCCCCAATCAACCTAGATCAGAAATCTATCCAGTCTTTCAGCTATATTAGTGAATCCATTCCTCCTATTTGACCAAGTAAATATCCCATTTCTAGCTTGCAAGTCCAATAACTAGTTGTTGTCTACAAACTCCTAAAAAACATGTTGGATGATGGCGATTTTGCCCAGTCCCCCTTACTTTTCTTCATTGTTTAGGGTCACATTAAAATCCCCTACTATTATGCCTCTCCCACTTCTGTGGTTTTCTTGCTCTCTTGAGATCCTCCTTCACACTTATCTTTTCTCCATAGTGGAGATTGGTCCATATACATTGATGACAAATAATTTTCTCATTTCTCATCAAACCCTTGAATCTTATCAGCTACTAGTTGCTTTCTTCTACTCCTACTTCACCTCCTACTGATAATGGGTTCCATATGGTGCCAAGCCCCCTTGATACACCTTCTGCTTCCTTGAATTTCCCCCTCCACTGCCTCCAATTGGTCATCCTTTTTTCTCCTTCCTCTTTGCTCCATTTGGTTTCCTATATTAATATTATATCAGCCTTTGACTAGTCAATTTGGAGCTTGACCATGCACCATTTGTCAGGGGCATTGATGCCCCTAACATTCCATGTGATGATCTTCATTGACCTCTGGGAAGGATCACATCCTTCCCATACCTGATTTTCCTTTGCTCTACTGCATTGGTTGCAATTTCCAGCTTGGATTTGTTTGATTTTGGTCCCCTTTTTCCTTTTCTCTTGATGTTTAGTTTTTTGATTGGGTCTACTCAAGCATCCTTTCCTCAATCAATTCTCCTTCCTTAGCTCCTCCTGATCTTCCTCCTCTGATTCTAGATCCTGATCACTCCCTTCATCCTCAGTTTGTGTAATGTTTCCTTCATTTTCCATTTTCTCTTCTTCACCTTTATCTTTTGTTACTCGCAACATCATTAGTTCTCTTCTTTCCTCTTGCACTTCCACTCTCAAGTTGTTTGCTTCACTTGACAACTCTCTTATCTGCGTGTTAATGTTTTTTTGAAGTTCTTTGGCTTCTTCTAGTAAATTTTTTAAGTCTTTCTCTACCTGTGTTGCTGCCTCCTTCAAGTGTGCTAGCACTAGGTGGAATTCCTCAATGCTACCTAGGTTTTTCCAATCCAATTTCCTCTTTTTAGATCCTGACATCTCTTTTTGGTTTGACCCTTCCCAGTTCCAGTCTTGTTCAATATGGCTTGACTTTCCTCCTATCTCTTCTTTTCCAGACTTATCTTCTTTGTTTTTTGTCATCTTTCCAGAGTAACCTTCCTGGATTGATTCCTAAAGATATATCTACCCATGCGTTATCCTTCACATACTTCCACTTTCTATTGCCAGCTTCCAAACTTTGTCAAGATTTCTAGGTTTTTATAAATTCCCACTCCTTCTGTTATTTCCACTAGTATGTTGGATTCTACATCTTTTTTGTCATTTATAAAATCTTCATCTACCCCTAAGAATACCCCTAATGCATCCCCTATTTTCACCAGAGCTTCCACATTCTAGTACTCTAATGGGAGGTCCACCAGTTTGATTTAGGTGGGGATCTTTTTAAAGGAGTAGTTCCATGGATCTGTATAGTCATAAAATTGCACCCCTCACAATTCCACATACATTCTTGCATCCACTTTAGTGTCCACTCCCTTAGCATCTTGAGTAGGGTCATTTTAGCCCTTGCATTAGCCTATTTCCCCTCTCAGGATGCTTCAACACCCCTTTTTAGCAACTACCCTTGTGTGTTAGCTTTCGACGACCCTGGGGATTTTCTTATTCATGCCATTTTGTAGCGTGATGTGTTTGGACACTAGCATGTCATGCAGACGTTTGTGCACCACGCTAGCATCTTGTGATGTTTCAATGCCCAAATGACCATTTTCAAGCATGTTTTTCACTTGTCACCTCCTTTGGTCGGTGGTAACAACTCAAGATGATTTGTAACCATCCGAGAAGCTTCCTTTTGCTTCTTTTCTCTCTTTAAAAGATGTCCTTTCACTTCATTTACAACTCTTCCTCCATTTCTAGCTCCACTCTTCTAATTTCAACTTCACTCTAGCTTTGGCTTTAGCCTTCTACACTCCAACCCTTACTTACACAAATAAAAAGAACTTGTTACAATAGATTCAAGCTCTCTCAAGCTTTTACAACACCCTTTTGCAACTCCATCTCCTTTACTTCATGCTTGCAAGCATCCTGGGACTCCATATCCCTTACCCATTGCATATTTACATTGTGATACGGGTCTTCCTCCTTGAGCGGGAATTGCTTTTATCACCTCCTTTGTGATACGGGTTCTCCTCCTTGAGCGGGGATTTCTTTTATCACTCCTACTTGGTGGTGCAAGTTATACTCTTGAGCAGGTTTTTCTTTCACCACATGCTTTGTTCATTTCTCTCTTTCTCTATCTTCTTGGCTATTTATGGAGGTGGGAACACCAAAATGGGGGTTCAACCAAGGAAAATCCCTATACAACCCCAACACTTTCTCCATATATCTTACAGATGCAGGTTTTGAAGACGTTCACTTGTTGGAGGATTCATCGCTCACATGGTTGTAAGCATTTCCTTCCTTCTTCTTATCTTTATTAGTTCTACTTCATTTTATTATAGTTC
The DNA here is from genome assembly GCA_007258455.2 of Sequoia sempervirens. NCBI lineage: Eukaryota > Viridiplantae > Streptophyta > Pinopsida > Cupressales > Cupressaceae > Sequoia > Sequoia sempervirens. The sequence continues at coordinate 507,977,355 of VDFB02271358.1, forward strand.
TATTGCATTCTGTGGCTTTATCACATTTTGTAAGTTTTCAGCAATCAGAGTAGAAGTAGCCACATTGTATTTTCTATGACATTATTGCTTTCTAGTCTGTATGAGATGCCAACACACCTTTAGGATGCCAACGTGCCATGTTGTTGTCCGTATCCCACACTATTGTCCTTTGGCGGAGAGCTTGTTAGTTTGTCCAAAAAATCTCTGTGACCTGCTCTTTTTGATTCTAGAACTTCTACATTGTTCCTTGAGATAGTTTAGGTAAGTTTTCCTTGTGAGGCTCTTTGAGTGAAGAGAACTTGTGAGTAGCGAGTCCCCCTCTTCTACATTTTGGTGAACCCGATGTGAAGCAAGTATTTTTCAAAAAACTAGGAATTTATTTACCCCTACTTGGCAGGGTCATAACTTTTGACTCGGTGCTTAGAATTCAAAACCGTTTGCATCGTTGGAAAGGTCTCCTAGAGAACTAGTTCAATCCCTAAAATACAAGTGCCTCCGCCAATCAAATTTTAGGGACCAATGCAAGTTATGAACTCAAATTATGCTCTGAAGACCTCCGAAAACACAAATTACTAGAACATAGAAAATACCGAAAAAATCATAATGAATTTAATATCTTCTTTTATTAGTTCGGTATCTAATTTTGTTCAAAATGTTGATGATATTCCATTTCATGCATGTGATAGTGACTTGGCGCTACCCATGTCACTTGGTATCTTTCATCCTTCTCATGAAAGTCCTCTGGCTTTAGAGGATATCTTGTCGCAAGAAGATGAAATCATTGATACCTTTCTTAATGTTACTCTACCTTCCCTTCCTTCCAATGCACTCTCTTCTAGAGACGTTGCATTTTTGAATGATGAACCTCATCTTTGTTTTGATGCACTCTCCCCTAGAGATGATGCATTAGCAAACGATGAACCTCCTTCCACATTTGATTCTCCCTAGATCATTGTTGAGAATGTTTCTTCAAATAATTATTCCACATTTGATTATGTTTGGATCAACATTGAGAATATGTCTTTAAATAATTGCTATACTAGTTGTGATGATTTTGTAAATGCAATATGTATCTTTGCTGCCCCTCAAAGGCCTAAGGGACCAATCATTTACATGACTCCAGCTAGTCCTTCTAAAAGGATTTTTCTATTGATGGTGTTCCATTTGATGGTTTTTCTCTTGATATTTCTATGGATCCCTCTTATAGAGCGGTAGCCCATACTTATGAGAATAGAAAGAATAAACAACCAAGCCTTCCTCAAGCACCTAGTGATCATGATCTTGCTGAGAAACCTCAGGTTACTTCGACTAATATCTCATAGTGGGACTTGCTTCAGTCTACTCTAGTTTATCAAGGCATGCTTTAGGAAGCCTTGTAAAAGATCCTCTTTCCTTCTTCCACTAGGCTGATGGATCCTGATGTGTTGATAGCTTATATTCGTACAAATTTGCTAATTATTACGTTCTATCCATAGGATCTCCTGCCTCCGGAAGTACATAAGTAGGTGAATCCTCTAATGATTATAGTTAACATTAATAAAATTGGTATTAGACGTACTCTCATTGGTGCTGATTCGACACTCAATGTATGTAGCATTGATCTATTTCCTAAGATGAATGTTGATCCATCTTCTCTTAATGCTTCTTATGTTAACATTCATGGGTTTAATAATGTTGGCCGACAAGCTCTAGGTACAATAGTATTACCTTTGCAGCTTGAACCTATTATTGTACCTACCCTTGTATATGTTATGTTAGAAAAGTTACCTTATAACCTTCTTCTTGGTAGACAGTGGATTCACGCTATGGGTGCAGTCTCGTCTACCTTGCATAGATCTATTAATTTCATTTGTAACAATCGAGTAGTCACAATCAAGGCTGACCCTGATGCTATGCGCTTATGTGAAATGGTAGCTGTTGGTCAAGTTTCAGTTGTGCCTACTCTTATTCCTTCAGTGTCTTCCAATTTGTTGATGTTTACTCCAACATTATCTACTACAAAGGATACTCTTGAGATAGATGTCCCTAGAGAAGATCCTTCTGAAGTGAGAAATATTAAGTCTGCCCCTCCTATCTCTTCTCAAGAGAATGCATGTCTTGGTGATGATTGGGGTTCTATAGACTTTACAAATTCCTTCATTTAGGAATATAAAGTTGACCTAATCCACTTAAACCTTTCAATGACATCATCCACACCTGCTATCATAGAGGATTATTCTTCTGTATCGCGGGGTGGTATGAGTAATAATTATAATGTTCTTAGTGTTGATCCTCCTTATGAGGAAGATGATTACACTTCTGCTAAAGAGGATAATGTTGACAGTCCTGTTAAAGAGGATAAAGGTGATCCCATAGAGGAGTGTGATCCCCATTGTTGGGACAATGCTGTTTATAAGGATTCTCCTTCTTTTCAAGACTTGCAAACACATTATGGCCTCGGCTTTAAGCTTGTCTCTAAATATTGCTTAGTGTAAAGGTTGTGGGTGTAGTGAACAAGGCATTTAGGTCCCTATAGAATTCACACCCCGTAAGCATAATTTGGGACTTGGTTGCTCGAAGGAATGATCTAAACGGAAGTCATGGTTGAGTGACAAGAATTCTTCTCAACCTCATTTTGTTGAAAATATTCTTCCTCCATTGTCTTCTATCTTTGTGCCTTCTTCTTCTTCCTGTGAGATGTCAAAATTTTCTCCACAAGAGAAAGGGTTGCTTCCTGCTCCTCATCCTTTATCTAAGCAAGTGTATTTTTTTGTGGCTTCTAAAAGCCCACTTAATTACTCTTCCTTCACCTACTCACAAGAAATCTCATGAACATGATAAACATTCTTTCTGCGCATACCATCAAGTGCTTATCCATTCCACTAGTGAATGTAAAGCCTTGAAGGATAAAATACAACTTCTTGATTCAGGTGCCATCAAACTCTCGTTTGATTGATGCACCTGCTTTTACTTTGCATGACAAGTGATATTGAGGTCTACCTCTATCCTGTATGTGCTAAGTGTCTTGCATGGTTCCCCTCCCTTGTATGTTGGGGGTAGTGATAACTCATTTTGGAGATGTGCATCCTTCTTAAGGATCCCCTCTCTTCTCCCTATCTTTCAATTGAAGCATCCCTTGAGTGGACCCCCTTTCTTTTGAAGGGTTCCCAAGGGACCCCCTTTGAAATTTTTCATCTCAAATGAATTCTATTGCATCTAGCTTGGGGGCAGCCTGACTAGAACTCGCCTTTCAAATAGTGCGTCCCTTGAGAGGACCCATCTTATTTTGAAGGGTTCTTAAGGGAACCCTTTGAAAGTCTTCCCACATTGTTGATGGTCTACGTGACTGTCCGCTTACCTGCTTGTATGGCCGCTTTCACTTTGCAGGTGCTCATGTGAAGCCGCTTTTCGACTCTGCACAGTCCACTTTCCTAGGTTTCCTCCATGTGAGAGATCTTGGGGGATACCTCCCTGTAGGTTTGAGAGCTTGTAGGGTGCTTCCTTTGAGCTTCCTCCATGCGAGAGATCTTAAAGGACACTCTCCTTGTAGATCTACGGGTCTGTAGGGCACTTTCCTGGCTTCCTCATGTGAGAGATCTTGGGGGATGCTTCCTTGCAGGTCTGCAGGTCTGTAAGGAGATTTTTCGAGTATCCTTCATGTGAGAGATCTTGGAGGACACCTTCCTTGTAGGTCTATGGGCCTGTGAGGCACTTACATTCTTAAATTATTTTCTCTCTTCTCTTCTCAACTATGTATATACCTAATCGAAGATCCACATCTTCTTCATCCTAAGTAAATGCCCTTCTTCTCTTCATTTAAAAATTATTCTATGTGTTATTGTTTGGGGATGACACATGGTACTAAGAAAACATTTTACATCGAGGTCTCTTTACTTTACTGACTCAAATCCTTTAGCTTTTTATGTTCTAAAATTGTTGTCTGGTGTAGGTCTAATGCATTTGTTTTGTAGGTCTTCAGCTTGGGGGCTTGCTTCTGTGGTTCGAAGGGTTATCTGCTTCCTCTACGGTATCCTTTTGGCATATGATGTTATTTATGTTTAGTAGATTTCCTTTAGTGTGCATATTAATGTAGATTCATATGCCCAATAAAGTGGGGGAAAAATGTATAGTCATAAAATTGCACCCCTCGCAATTTCACATACATTCTTGCATCCGTTTTAGTGTCCACTCCCTTAGCATCTTGAGTAGGGTCATTTTAGCCTTGCATTAGCCTATTTCCCCTCTTAGGATGCTTCAACACCCCTTTTTGACAAACTACCCTTGTGTGTTAGCTTTCAACGACCTTGGGGATTTTCTCGTTCGTGTCATTTTGTAGCATGATGTGTCCAGACACTAGCACATTGCATGGATGTCTACACACTATGCTAGCATCCCGCGACATTTCATTGCTCAAACAACCATTTTCGAGCATGTTTTCCACTTGTCACCTCCTTTGGTCGGTGGTAACGGCTCAAGATGCTTTGTAACTATTCGGGAAGCTTCCTTTTGCTTCTTTTCTCTCTTTAAAAGATGTCCTTTCAATTAATTTGTGACTCTTCCTCCATTTCTAGTTCCACTCTTCTAATTTTAGCTTCACTCCAACTTTGGCTTTAGCCTTCTACACTCCAACCCTTGCTTACACAACTAAAAAAAGCTTGTTACAGTAGCTTCAAGATCTCTCAAGCTTTTACAACTCCCTTTCGCAACTCCATCTCCTTTACTTCATCCTTTTAAGCATCTTGGGATTCCATATCCCTTACCCATTGCATATTTACTTTGTGATATGAGTCTTCCTAGTTGAGCGGGGATTGCTTTTATCACCTCCTTTGTGATACGGGTTCTCCTCCTCGAGTGGGGATTGCTTTTATCACTCCTACTTGGTGGTGCAAGTTCTACTCCTAAACAGGTTTTTCTTTTACCACACGCTTTGTTCATTTCTCTCTTTCTCTATCTTCTTGGCTATCCGTGGAGGTGGGAACACCAAAATAGGGGTTTGATTGAGGTGAATCCCTATACAACCCCAACACTTTCTCCATATATCTTACAAACATAGGTTTTGAAGACGTTCACTTGTTGGAGGATTCATCACTCGTGTGGTTGTAAGCATTTCCTTCCTTCTTATCTTTATTAGTTCTACTTCATTTTATTATAGTTCTATTGTATTCTATGGATTTATCACATTTTGTAAGTTGTCAGCAATCAAAGTAGAAATAAACACTTTGTATTTTCTATGACATTCTCGCTTTCTAGTCTGTACGAGATGCCAACGCATTGTGCTGTCGTCTGTATCCCACACTGCCATCCTTTGGCCAAGAGCTTGTCAGTTTGTCCAAAAAATCTCAGTGACCTGCTCTTTCAGATTCTAGAACTTTCATGTTGTTCCTTGAGGTAGTTTAGGGAAGTTCACCTCGTAAGGCTCTCTGAGTGAAGAGAACTCATGAGTAGCGAATCCACCTCTTCTACAAGATCAAAGTTTGATTCCCAGTTTAAACAATGAAAGATACATCCTTTTAAAAATAGGGGATTCCCATATACAATTTCCTACTTCAAATTCATATCTATACATTCTATAATAAAAAAGGAGTTTGACAATTGGTGAATGCAAGCACCTGGTCTTTGAAGTTGTTTTGCACCAGTCCATGATCTCCTCCTTAGGGCATCTTGGACTGCACCATTTTGTGAATAGAGCTTTGTCTTTTAGTCTGATGATCCTCACTTCTATCGCATCTGATGGAATTATGAATAACTTACTATCCCATGGTCTCATATTGCCTTTTGTGTCTTTTCCATTCCTTTCTCCTTGGAATTTCTTCCTTTCGCTCCCTCTCCTATCCAGGTTTAAATTTTTTGAGTTCATCCTCCATCCTACTTGTTTCCATCCCATTCCTCCTGGCTCTTTTTCACCCCATGACTTTGATTCTCCCTTGCTCACAAAATTAGGGTTTTCATTGACCTTTACATTTCAAGGTTTATTGGTTCACTTCAAACTCCCCTTCCTATTGCTTCTCCAGTTTGAAAATGCCTCTTCTCTAGAGTTCCTTTTTTCCTAGAACCGCCCACACCCATTACCTTGCATGATTATTCCTTCTCTCCTCTTATGCCATTTTTTGGCTTCAGTCGTGGATCAGGCGCTCTTCTTTTGCCAACTCCTAGGGTTTTCTACCCAGCCTAGTTTTTGTTTTTCATAGTGTCAGCCTCCATCCTGCAATAGATTGGGTGGAATTTGTCCACCCACTTTCCATTTGTAAAAACCCATTACGGGGTGTGGGAGTTATCCCCTACTCTACTCCCTCCTAATTCATCTTCTCCAGTTCAGATTTCTTCTACAATGTCTCCCCATCGCTTCTTTTCCAGACCTTCTACCTTTTTTTGCTCCTTCCTGCCACCTTGCACCATTTTTTTATTGCCCCCAAATTTAAGCGATATTAAGGTTTGGGTCTTGGTTGTTGGCACTACAGGAAAAAATCCCCACCATTTCACCCAATTTGAAATTTATTTTTATTATTTATGTATTTTTATGAAATTACAAATAACAATTAAAAATTATTAGAATTATTTAATTTATAATTATTTATCTTATTAAAAATTTAATTATTGTACAATAATTTATTTTATATTTTTGTTATAATTTAAATAATAAAATGAATTTCAAACTTAAAATATAAATTAAAATTTATAGAGTGAGAGAGAAGGTAACTTTTGATTAGTCATTTCATGCCAACAATCCAAGGATAGCATGCCCCTAGGGATTTATGCTTAGGGTAGCATGTAATTTGATTAAGGATATGATAATTCACCTTTAAAACCTCTTCAGTGTACCCATTGCAAACTTGGGAGGAAAATAGAGTGAGAGAAAATAAAGAGAGAAATAGAGAAATAGAGAGGGAGACAAAGAGATACAAAGAGAAAAAAGAGAGATAGATATACAAAAATAGAGGTATAGATATAAAGGAATAAGTAGGAAGAGACAAAGAGATAGAGAGGAAGACAAATAAATAAAGAGAGATGAAAAGAGAAGATGATATAAATAGATAGATATAATCACATAAAGAGAGAGATAGAGAGATAAAGAGAAATAGGAGACAAAGACATATATAGAGGTCGAGAGATCAAGAGATAAAGAGGGAAAGGGGGAGAGGGGGGAGATAAATAGGGATAGAAAAAAATAGTAAGGGGAGAAAGATAGGGAGAGGGAAATAGATAGAAGGAATGAGAGGAAGAGAGATGGGGGAAGAGAGAAGGGAAAACAAATATAGAGAGAAATAGAGGAGAGAGGAAGAGAGATTGAGAGATAATAAAAAATATAAAGATAGAGAGGGAGATAAATATATATCTCTCTTTCTCTTTTCATATCTCTCTATAATATCTCCCCATATGTACCTCTCCCTACCTCTCTCTATATATATCTCCCTCTCTCTACCTCTCTCTATATAACTTCTTATCTCTATATTTCTATTCCTCCATCTCTCCCTCGCTCTTTATATCCCCCTCTTTCTATCTCTATTTCTCTCTCCCCCTGTCTATCTCCATTTCCATTTCCATCTCCATCTCTATCTTCCTCTCTATCTCTCTCTCTATCTCTATCTATTTATATATATCTCTCCCTCTCTATATATATCTCAACATCTCTCTCACTCAGAAACACACATTCCTTGTTTCTGCTTCCCTATCTATATCTCTATATCTCTTTCACTCACACACACACTTATTTTTTCTCCCTCCATATCTCTATCTCTATCTATCCCCCTATCTTTATCTCTCTCCCTCTCTATTAATTGTCTATATCACCTCCTTTATCTCTCACTTTCCCCCCCTCTATTTCTATCTTCCTATCTCTCCTTCTTCCTCTCTATTTATATCTCATTATCTCTATCTCTCTCTTGTTTACTCCATCTCTCCTACTCTCTCTTTATATATATCCCTCTCTCTACCTATCTCTATATATCACTTCCTATATCTTTATAATTATCTCTCCATCTCCCCCTCTTTCATTGTCTCCCTCTTTCTATCTCTATCTCTCCCTCTCCCTCTTCCTCTCTCCTTCCATCTCCCCCTTTATATTTTTCCCTCTTTGTCTTTGTCTCTCTCTCTTGAATGCTCTATCTTTTCCAAACTCCTTTATATCCCTATTTTTCCTCTCTCCCTCTCCTAATCACTTCTTTCTATATCTCTCTACTTATCTCTCATATCTCTATTTCTCACCCTCCATGTACCTACATCTCTATCAATTTATACATATCTGTCTCCCTCTCTATCTCTTTCCATATCCCTCTCTTATTCATACACACATACTCCTTGTTTCCTCTCCCTATATATATCTCTATCTCTATCTCTATCTCTCCATATTTTAATTCTTACATATCTACCTCTATCTCTATCTCATTATCTATCCATCTCTCTCTACCCCTCTATATTTCCCTCTCTCTACCCCTCTCTATATATCACTTCCTATCTCTATCTTTATATTTCTATCTCTCCCTCTTTCATTCTCTCCCTCTCTCCCCCTCTCTATATATTTATCCCTTCCTTATCTATCTATTATTTTGTACTCTCTATTCATCTTTCCCTCTCCTTTACTCCCTATCCCTCTCCTCCATCTCCATCCCCATCTCTAACTTCCTCTCAATCTCTTTCTCCTTACCTCTCTATGTGTTTATCTCTTCCCCCTAATCTCCCCCTCTTTCTATCTCCATATATATCTCTCTCTCCCTCTCTCCCTATTGAGAGCATAACATGAGCCTATTGGTAATGGAGCCTTATTACCTTCCTAATTCAGAGGTTTTGTTTTAGTTGTGTTCAAATCCTTGTAAGTAGATGCATATTTTATTTGAAGCTATCACTTCTCCATTGAGACCTTTGTTGCACAAACAACATCATTTTCTAAATATCCTACCAATTGATCTCTTGTATACTACACAAATGCATGTAAAAAATAAACCAAAACATTCCCTAATTGACCTTCCATACTTCTTTGGTGTACCCATTGCACACCAAGGTGTGATTGCTAGTTTTATTATTTTATTTTTTTATTAATGATGTACGCTATATTTTTATATTAAAAATATGATATATAATTTACATAAAAACATAGGTGGAATGGAATCATATTTCTTATAGTTTATATCAAAATTCAAAAATAAATATAAGTATATACACTATTAAGTAGCAAGAGTTATACTAGTGGGTTGAGGAGGGGGATCATTTTGCTTGAGCCATCTAAGAGATCCTAGTCATCAAGAATGGTCTCCCAATCCATGATGGTGTCATATTTTCTTTTTCTTCTTTTAGATCAATAAGAGTTGTGTGAATAGCTAAAATAGCAAGGTCCAACCAAGGAATTTTCCTATAGTCATACCAACTAAGGAGGCTACATTCACGTTGAAAAGTAGGAGTCCATGTGGCAAGGGGACCAGCCATGACATCAACGCTAAGGGGATCCTTATGACTAATGAAAACCATGTATAGAATGAACATTATGGCTATGACCATGATAGTATCCATGTGGAGAAGTATCCCAATTGACAAAAGAAGGCAACACACAAGCAAAAATACAAGGGGTATTGGCCTAATGCTCAATAAGTGTCTACAAATGGGAAGCCTCTAAAACTTTATTGATCCACACTTATATTTGTAACATAACATTAGAGCATATAATGGCTTTATAATATAGAGAGAAATGAGAATCCATTGCAAAACCTACCAAAAAACAAACTTTTCATATGCTAAAAAAATTCTTGTTGAAAGCATGCCAAATTTGGGTAAATTTTACAAGTATCTTAGGCCAATAGCCTAATAAAATTTATATACCAAGATTTTTAAAAAAAGGTAAGCGCAAAAGGATTAAAAATCATGTAACGTGTGCTTGAAGGCAATACCAAAAGAAATTCTTGAAAATTTCCATATGTCCGAAAAAAGGATAGATGGGGTTAGAAGCACCCAAGTAGATAAGAAAATATATAATGGGAAGACCATGATAAATGATACATCAAGAAAAAATATCCAATTTGGGCTCCAAAATAGCAAACCAAATTGTTTGAAACCCATATTACCATTGAATGACAATGGGTAAGAGGTTTCACTTAACATTGAGTTTTTGAACCATGGGTAGGTGAGGAGAAAGCCAACAATACCTTTGGAAGGGTTTTCAATTCCTAAAGAGAGTGTCTAGATACCACTTTCAATCCTTCCAATAGGGTGTAATGCATATAATCCCAATCTTATGCAATACTTTTTGAGGCACAAACAACACAATAGTTTGAAAGGATAAAATATCAATTGGTTTGGGTTGAGATAGCCAATTCTTAGAGGCTTTAGGAAAGAGGTTTGAAATAAAACAAACCCCTTTCTTAAAAAAAAGTAATGCACATATCCAAGGAACTTTGGCAAAGGGTCAATTCTAGCAAGTGATCATAGGAGACCACTAAAGTGATTTTTGGTTGAAGGAGATTATGGTCCTTTATTCATTATATTTCTAGATAAGCCATGGCTTGATGAATTCCCAATCCTTTCATGTACTTTTGACAAAAAAAATTGCCTTGAATTTTATTCAACTCCTTCATGATGAGGATGGAATGAAGGCCCAACCCTTTCCAAGCTTACATATTGTGTGGAACTCGAGAAGTAATATAATTCCTAAGGGGAATTTTTGAAGTCACAAGTTATTCATTTAGTACACGAGGCTAACCCTTGTCTATGAGTATCAATGAGACTCAAACAACTAAAGTCACACAAGAGGAAACAAAATCCCCAAGTAACTCAATGAAACCCTTTACCTTGCTATGAAAATGTCCAAAGAAAGTCCTTAATAAATCCCCATCTTTTCATAAGAGGCTTTTAAGGGATCCCAACAAGAAGAATAGTACACAAGAGTGGTCACAAGTGTAACATACTAACTCATACAACACAATAATTACTATGGTTTTTACCATAAAAGTAAATGAAAGCATTTACTTAAAAATAAGAATGTAAAAAAAATTATTTTTCAAACATCATTTATTACACATTTCAATTATGAAAGTGTAAACATCTTTTGAAATTGAAACAATGTTACATTTCAACTTGAAAATAAAATAGAACTTTCAAATTACAATTCATACATGGTAAACTATCACTTAGTATTCATATTTACAAATTACAAAATGGTTTCAAGGTTAGGTCTTCCATATCTAGACTATTCTCTTGCTTCACAAGCCTCGGTGTTGTCATCTGCAAGAGGGAGAACATCACCCAAGCATTTTACCTCCAACCATAGACTAGTGGTCTCCTACACACCTTCCAACTAGAAGTGGTCATATCCTTCATGAAGAGTATAGACTAAAGAACCTACAAATATGCCATCTAAGTTTCTAGTGTTGTTTCCTACACAACCAATCAACCATACAACTATAGAATTCTCTAACTAAGTATGACCCATTTGACTAGTTACACAATTTGGATCATAGTGAACCAACTAATGCAAGCAGAGACTTTTTCATTACTTTGACCAAAGTTTTGAAAACATTTCAATCACTTCCTTAAAAAGTGGAGTTGTGTTGACACACCTCTAACTTGACTTGGAAACTACCTTGACCTATGGTTTAACTCATACTAACTATTTGACCAACTAGTTTGACTTTTCAAAAAGTTACTCAATCATAATATAATGACTCACTAAGTCAGTAAACGACTAGTTTGGTTATGCTTTTCTGACTTTGAACACCCATGTTACGTTCTCATAACAACTTGGGTCTTGGCATCTACCACTTGTTCAAGTCTTTAAATCAAATCATGAGAGTGAACTACTCTCCTCTTTTTATGCACATTTGGTTAATAATGATGACACAATGTCATCAACTTGAGATACTTGATCTCATCTTTAACTTGTATTGACTACATGTCAAATAATCATAAAAATTTAATATTTACATAGATAGAAGATCACTTCTTCTTAAATAATGTTTCAAAATTTTCATTGTTCTACCTTATGGTTTCTTTCTTCAAGAACACCATACCAATTCCAATTAATCACAATATCAAATATCATCTAATTTTATTCAAAGTAAAACTATGTTCAAGTATTGAATATTCTTCAATAAATCAACTTATAAAGTTGTCTTTAATTAGATAACTTGGTTGAGATAGCATCTTGATTTTCTCACATTTCAATAATTACATTACATAAAAATATTCCTTATGTAAACGTATATAAATGTATTTATATAAAATTGAAAAATATCTCTATCAAAAAATATGAAATAATTTGATCATTTAAACACAACAATTATCTTTCTAATTTGTTGCTCATTTCAAATTGGAAAAGAAACAATTTAGGTTCTAGTTTTTGAAACATATAAATGTGGTGACCTTAAGTTTAATTCCCAAAACCTAAGGTTAATTGGACCATCATTTCTAATCTTCCATTAGGATGCAAATCAATAAGGTGCATAGATTGAATTTCAACCTCCAAGGTGAGTCAATTATACCTAGCTCTGCATATTTTTGAGGATGGGGATGGATTGGAAATGATTTGGAGTGATTTCCCTAATTAGACTATATCCCCTAATATGATAAATGAAAAATCTAGACAACTGATAAACTGAAACAATCAAGTTTTGACAGATCTAGAAGGTGTAGATGATTATGTACGTGCCCAAAAAAATTGGTTTGGTTGTGTTGAAAAAGACAACTAAGAGGTGGGGGGTGAATTAGTTGTAGAAAATTTTAATCCTTAAAACATCCATTAGAACTTAGGTCAATAAAAAATCCTTTACTCTGCTAAAATGATTAAACATTAAGTGCAAAGGCATAAACTAAAAAGCATCACAAAAATACAGTAACTCCAGATTTACGTGGAAAACCCAATAAGGGAAAAACCACGGTGAGGATTAGCTCACAATATAAATAATATCAAAATTGATTACAAAGGCTCACTGCCAGAGAAGGCTCATTGTCAAAACATGACTAACTATTTGGATCAGAACTCACTATCCAACAAGGGTTAACCACTCGAAGGGCTCATTGCCATAGAGATACAAAGAATATAGAAGAGATATGTTACAGAGAGAATAAAATCTCAATGAGACAGATATTTCCACTACAATTCACTCAAACATTTGCAAACATGCATGAATGATAGAGTACACCTTCAGCTCACTGCATCTGAAAACTCAACATTTAGAATTAGCATTGATCTGCTACACTCGCATCACACACACACACTATTTCACATCCTTTTCACATATATCTACTCTATTTATTTGCACTTATCTCTTTGTACATCTTTTACCAATAACTCATCTTGTATTTATACCATATTCAACTTTGAAACATATCCAAAGTCGACCATCCAACATTAAATTCAAATTAGGTCAGCGCCAAAACATTCTAGGGTGGAATTAGAATGAGGGTGACCCAAACACACACTTGACGAGGACCCAAATAAGTCCCAACACACTTCATGAACTTTGAAAGTAGTGTTTAACACAAGGTTGACCAAACCAGTGTAAAACACATAGAACAATTAAGCACACACAACCCTTAGCACAATCCAATCTTCCCAGACACCAAAATTATCTTCAAGATGATCATAACAACTCAAATCTAGAACCACAAGTCATAAGACTCAACCAAAAATAAATATAGACCAACAAAATTAATCTTGGACCTCAGTTAGATACACAAAAAACCACAGTTCACAGCTGGTGAACATAACTCGCACTGTACAATGAATCATAAGCCAAAAATTTGGATAGAGCAGCTTCCAACAACCATGATCAACATATCTAAACCACACAAACATAGGAGCAAAACACAAAGCAACCACTAAACACCTACAACCTTTTCCTTTACAATTTTCTCAATATCCTCGACATATACAACCAATAACCTGCATCCATGACATCAATGGAAATAGCAACCAATTGATATCTAGTTAACTAGTTGACATCAATGACAACACCTTCATTCTTGCAATAATATCCCCCTTTGTCATTGATGGCAATACATGATGTGAAAAACCATCAAAGACAACACACTAGCTCTAAACACACTTTTCATGAATTTACTTTTGTTTCTCCCCCTTAGAAGATACTCTCTTTTTCTTTCACTTTTTCCTCATTCCTCATCTTTCATCTTCTTCATCTACCCCTTTGACATCATTGGCAAAGGAAAAGGATTTTTTCATTGATTTCTCCTTTGACATAAAAAAAAACTCTTATAATGACAACACATGACACTACCTTCTCCCCCTGAGAGGTAGCCACTGAAACATCAGTCCAAAATAAATATAGATCGATAGACCCACCAGACTAATGCATCTCCATATGCATCTAGTTCAAAAAAGGAGGGGAAATCACCCCTAACTTCTCCTAGTGATACTCAAAAGTATCTTGAGGAAGAGCCTTCATAAATATATCAACGATCTGATCCTTCGTAGGTACATACTCAAGCTTTACTTCATTCTCCACAACCTTCTCTCTCAAGAAGTGATACCTAATAGATATATGCTTTGTCCTTGAGTGCATCACTAGATTCTTTGAAATGTTAATTGCACTTGTATTATCAAAAAAGAAAGAAATAGGATCATCATACACTACTTTGATATCTTTCAATGTCTATTTCATCCATAAAAATTGTGTACAACAAGATGCAACAACAATATACTCAGCTTCAACAGTAGATAAGGAAATTGAATCTTGCTCTTTACTCAACCATGCCACCAATCTGCAACCAAGAAAGAATGTACCACCACTTGTAATTTTTCTTTCATCTACACATCCAACCCAATCTGTATCTGTATAAGCAGTTAGTGTAAAGTTAGTATCGCTAGGATACCATAAGCCATAATCCAAAGTTCCATTCAAATATCTTAATATTCTTTTAACAACAACATGCATTTCTTTAGGATCTTCTTGAAATCTAGCCACATGATAAACTATATGCATAATATTCGGTCTAGTAGAAGTCAAATACAACAGTCCACCAACCATAGATCTATATTTTCTTTGGTCAACTTTAGGTGAATCATCATCTTTACCTAATTTGCAACCAGTCATCATAGGAGTGCATACCGGTTTGGAACCATCCATCCCAAACTTTTTCAACATCTCTCTCACATACTTAGATTGTGAAATAAAAATGCCTGTCTCTGTTTAATTAATTTGTAGCCCAAGAAAGAAATTTCACCAAACATGGACATCTCAAATTATTTTTTCTTTTTTTCTACAAACATTTTACACATAGTTTCATTTCCTCTAAAAATAATGTCATCAACATATACAACCACAATCAAGATTTTGTCACTTTCAATTTTAAAATACAAATTACTATCCGCCATACCTTTGTTGAAACCTTGCTGAATCAAGTACCTATCTAACCTTGCATACCAAGTTCTAGGAGCTTGCTTGAAACCATATAAAGTTTTCTTCAATCTGCAGACCATATCTGGTTGATCTGACAACTGAAATCCTTTTGATTGTTCCATGTAGACCTCTTCTTCTAGATCACCATTCAAAAATGTAGACTTTACATCCATTTGATAGACCTTGAAATATTTATGAGCATAAATCACTGAGAACATCTTGATAGCTTCCATTCTTGCCACCGGATCAAAAGTCTCCTGAAAATCTATGCCTTCTACTTGTGAGTAGCCCTTACACACAAGCCTTGCTTTATTTCTGACCACTTCTCCATTCTCATTCAACTTGTTTCTAAATACCCACTTTGATCCAATTATGTTTTTATCTATCAGTCTAGGGACCAATTCCCAAGTTTGATTCTTCTCTATCTTCATAAGTTCTTCCTTCATAGCATCCAATGCTTATCTTTACATGCTTCACTTACAGTCTTCGGTTCAATCTCAGAAAGTAAACAAAAATTTATCTCACCACTAGTAGCTCTGCTTCTTGTCTGTACTCCTTTTGTATTGTCTCCAATGATTTGAATTTCTAAATGATTTTTCTGTACATATCTAGGTGTCTTAGGGGACACCTCTAGAGCATCTTCTTCTTCAATCTGCTTCTCTTGTTCATCCTTTTTCCTGTTCTTCCACAACTTCTTCAATCCTTATGCAATCAAGTTCATCAGATACATATCCATCAACATCAATAGAATTCTTCATTGCTTCATCAACCTTGACATTTGTGCTATCTACAATCTTTCTCATTATTTTATTGAAACATATGTAAGATTTTCTTTTAGTAGAATATCCAAGAAAAATACCTTCATCACTTATGGCATCAAACTTCCCTAAATTTTATTCATCTCGTTTGATATAACATTTGCTTCCAAATACCTTGAAATACGTAATAGTAGGAATTCCACACCATATCTCATAGGGGGTCTTTGTACTATTTTCTCTTTCTTGAACTTGATTGAATACATAGACAACAGTGTGAATAGCTTCTCTCCAGTAAACTTCCAATAGACCAACCTTAGTAATCATTGATCTAGCTGCTTCTTGAATTGTTCTATTTTTTCTTTCAACAACTCCATTTTGCTGAGTTCTCAGAGTAGATAACTTTCTCTTTATTCTATGAACTTCACAAAAAATATTAAACTCATGGGAGGTGAATTCACCACCTCTGTCAGACCTTAAGCATTTTATCCTCAAATTTACTTCATTCTCAACCATAGCTTTGAATGTCTTGAATCTATCTAATGCATTAGATTTTTCTTTAAGAAATGTAGCCCATGTATACCTAGAGTAATCATCAATCAAAATCATAAAGCACCTTTCACCTTGTAGACTTCTCACTCTGTAGGACCACATAGATCCGTATGAATTTTATCCAATGGTCTAGTGGTAGATTGTTCCTTTGATCTAAAATTACTTCTTGCTTTCCAAACTGACAATTCTTGCAAATAACATTAATAGGCTTTGCAATCCTTGGTAAATCTCTCATGACCTATAATGCACTGATCCTTGCCAGATTATCAAAATTTATGACACATTCTTCGATTCCATAACCAATTGTTATTAATCTGAGTCATAAAGCATCATCCATCAACACCCTTAAGTTGATACATTTCCTTCAAATTTCTTTCCTACAACAATCATTGTTCTGAAATATTTCTTGATTTCACATCTCTCATCCTTAAATACAAGATTATATCCTTTAATGCACATCTGTTCAACACTCAAAAGATTATGTCTTAAGCCCTTAACATAGTAGACATCATTAGTGTTATGATTGCTATCAAAAATTATTGAACCTATCCCACAAATCTTAGCACCAATATCATCTCCAAACATAACTAAGCCTCCATCATATTTTTCAAGTTTAACAAACTTACTCTTATCACCGGTCATGTGATGTGAACAACCACTATCAACAACCCAATAGTTATTTTCTTGTTTAGCATGTAGGGTAGAGATTACCTTCATCTCTTTCTTTCTCTGAAGGGCATTCCTTCACCTATTTTTCAAGAGTTAGCAGAAGTAGGTTCATATTTTATAGCCAAGAACAAGCATTCATTGTCATCAAGATCTCCATAATTAGACTCTTCATCAGAAATACTAGCATCCTCATTCACATAATATGCTCTATTGATCTTCTTACCATTGTTTTCTTTGTTAAATATTTGTTTATTCCTCTTATCTCTTTCTAGACATATCGAAGCATAATGACCTATTCCTCCACAACTAAAGCATTTAAAGGGTACCTTCATACTTACAGAAGCCTTTCTTCATCCTTCTCACAAAGTTAGCTTCTACTTCATTAATATTTTCTTCATCTAGATCTTCAACTTTTATAGCTTTAAGAGTAGTTTATGATTTGGATCCATTTCTCAAATTTGGCTTTCTCATCTCATAAGATGTTAGATTTCCCAATAACTGATCTTTAGTGTAAGTCTTATGGTCTATACATGTTCTTCAATAGCACGTACCTTTTCGTTGTAAGCATCAGGGGGAGTTCTAAGAATCTTCTTCACAATCCTGGATTCATCTATTGTAGCACCAAGTCCTTGTATTCCAGCTACTACCTCATCCAATCTTTGTATATAGGATTGAACATTCTCATCTTCAGACATATGTAGGAGCTCAAATTGTGTCTCCCAAATTTGCAGCTTCATC
The DNA here is from genome assembly GCA_007258455.2 of Sequoia sempervirens. Lineage (NCBI taxonomy): Eukaryota > Viridiplantae > Streptophyta > Pinopsida > Cupressales > Cupressaceae > Sequoia > Sequoia sempervirens. Next base: position 507,995,386 of record VDFB02271358.1, read on the forward strand.
TCTTTGACCCTTTCATCTCCTTCATGTGCCTTTTCTAAAACATCCCAGACTTCTTTAGCAGTCTTCATATTTTGAACTTTAATCAACTCAAAATGTACAAGACTATTCTTCAAAATGAACTTCTCCTTATTGTTCGCTTCATGTGCCTTGATCTCATCATTCGTACTTAGACTGTTAGCAGGAGGAGTGTAAACTATCTTGTAAGCTTTGTCCACATTATATCCACAATACTCTAGATATTCTTCCATCAATATTTTCTAGATAACATAATTTGTTCCATCAAACTTCAGATACTCATAAGTAACTTTGCGAGCCATCCTGGACCTACCTTAAGTGGTTAAGCTCTTCTCCAAGGAACCAAGCTCTGATAACAATTGTTGAACAAGACAACTGAGAGGGGGGTGAATCAATTGTAGTAAATTTTAATCCTTAAAACATCCATTAGAACTTAGATCAATCACAAATCCTTTACTTTGCTAAAATGATTAAACATTATATGCAAAGCCAGAAACTAAAAAGCATCACACAAACACAATGACATCAGATTTATGTGGAAAACCCATTAAGCGAAAAACCATGGTGAGGATTAGCTCACAATATAAAGAATATCAAAACCTATTACAAATACTCACTACTAGAGAAGGCTCATTTCCAAAATAGGACTAACTATCTGGATTAGGACTCACTATCCAACAAGGGTTAACCACCTGGAGGGCTCACTACCACAAATATACAAAGAATATAAAAAAGATATGTTACAAAGAGAAGACAATATCAATGCAACAAATATTTCCACTACAATTTTCTCAAACACTTGCAGACATGCATGAATTATAGAGCACACCTTCAACTCACTGCATTTGAAAACTCAACATTTAGAATTCACACTGATCTGCCACACTCGCATCACATACACACATTGTTTCACATCCTTTTCACATCTATTTGCTTTAGTTATTTGCATTTATCTCTTTGTACATCTTTCACTAATATCTCATCTCTTATTTATACCATCTTCAACTTTGAAACATATCCAAAGTCAACCATCCAACATTAAATTCAAATTAGGTCGGTGCTAAAACATTTTAGGGTGGAATTGGAATGAGGGTGACCCAAACACACACTTGATGAGGACCAAAATAAGTCCCAACACTCTTCATGAACTTCAAAAGTAGTGTTTAACACAAGGTCGGCCAAACCAGTGTAAAACACATAAAACAATTAAGCACACACAACCCTTAGCATGATCTAATGTTTCCAAAAACCAAAATTATCTTCAACACGATCATAACAACTCAACTCTAGAACTGCAAGTCATATGAATCAACCAAAAAGAAATTTGGACCAACAACATTTCTCCCAAACCTCAGCTTCCAATAGGGAAAACTTTAGTGGTGAATCTTCGCCAATTGGAAAATTTTAGAAATCGGCCAAGTCGAAATTGGAAAATTAATTGCACCCAATAGGGTGTCCAAATCACCATTGGTCCAATGCATGTCCATTCACCATTAATTTTTTTTATGAGGCATATTTAAGCAACAAATTTTCCATAACAAACTACACGTTTGAAATGGATTGATTAATATTTTCGCCTAGAATCTCGAAAACATGTAATAAAACACCTACATATTCACCAATACTATTAAAACAACATTGTTAATCAAGACCCATTTCACCAATTAAAATTTACAAATAGTTGCTTGTGAAGACCCATTTCGCCAATTAAAATTTACAAATATTTGATTATGAGCACCCATTTTGCCAATAATATTAAAAAATAATTACATTTGAGGACACATTTCACCAATTGTCATGACACCTCCATGCTAATCGTAGGGCCATAATCACATTGAAAATTACAACGTATCATTGTATAAGCATGCGAGATTCGCCAAATTTTTAATATACCATTTAAAAATCCCATAGAATTCACCAAATATGGATTGATATAAATACAATTGAAATTGTCATTTATTCTTACACATTTTGTTCAGTTCTTGATTCAAAAGTTGGACTTGGAACCTTGAAGTTGATCGTAGGCAAGTTACAAACTTATATCGTAGGCATTCCTGCATTAACAAATAGCAAGTCAACGGAAACCTAAAATTAAAGGTGAGTGATCATTTCTTCATAGTGTTATAAGATTTATTTATCTCTTTTCCATTCTTGCTTCAATCTTAAAGATGATGTTGAGTAGGGAATGGGATCTATATTCTCTGTCCTTCTTAAACAAGAAGACATTTTTTTCTAGCTTTTATTCGAAGTGAGAGATCAATATGTCGAGCAACAAGGGTAAGACTCCTTAGGGTGGTGAAGGGACTGGGAGGCAATCAAAATGCCCAAAATGTAGAGGTACCATACAGTCTTACTTTGGAATTGGAAATTCTTCTAATCCATCACATCAAGATGGAGATACATCATCAACTCTTCCACCAAATATTAATGAAGAAGGAATTCACAATACCTCACTGCCACCGAAAGGACAAGGTGAGATTATCATTGAGTTAAATGTGTCAAATGAGGATGAAATACTGTAAAAGATGTTCCAATGGATACCCTAGTTAGCAAAAATGAGATAATTGATTTGGATCGGGATGATGTTGGTAGCAAGAAAAGAGAAGCAAAATCAAAAGTGGGGTGCAAGTGTGAAATGACAAGGAATTTTCAACTTTGTTGGTTGTCAAAGTACCCATTCATTGTACCAGTGGGGAAAGAAAACAATGTTGAAACTGCAACAAAATGCATGTGTATGATTTGTAGTTGGAAATGTAAAAGAGACAAGAAGTTGCAGCTAAAGCTTGACACTATAGAAAAGCATATTGGTAAAGTTTATGAATGAAAAATCATAGACGAAAAGGAACAATCAGTTGTACGATGGAAATTAAAGGAAGAATGTCTTCATGTTAAGTATGTCATGGAATATGAAGAGCATAAGAAAAGAATTTCGAAGCTTGCTGCATGTCAAGGTACTCTTGAGGCTCAATTTGGAAAAGCAATGGAAGGAGAAAATCTGTCAAAAACTATTCAGACGAGTGTTATTTTTCATATTTTTTCCAGAGGGTGTCCTATGATAGACTACCCAAAATATTTTAATTTATTATATTTTTTGGGTGTTCCTCACTTTCCTGGCTCACATTGGTTAGTAAACACTAGATGGGAATGGGAAAACAACCTTGTTGTAGTGGAAAAGCAAGATTTAAAGGAGAAAGTAAATGAGTCAAACTTCCTTGCATTATCTTTAGATGAAGTTACTATGGTAGACAATACTTCTTAGGTTCGTATGCATGTGTATATTGTAAAACATGTCCACCAAGCTCATCTTCTCTGTGTTCATAAAATGAATGAAAGTTCAACATCATAAAATCTATTTGAACTAGTCAAGAAATATTTGAATGAAATTGCAGGTATGGATGAGTTGACAATTGCCAAAAAGTTGGTGTGTGTAGGAGCTAATGGAGCTATAGTGATGCAAGGTCAAAGGAGCAGTGTTTGCACAAAGTTACAAACTACTTGTGCACCATACATGCTTGGAATTCATTGCATGGCCCACAAAATGAATTTAGCATTCAAAATTGTAAGCAAGTTTCCTACAGTATTAAAGGTTTAAAATCTAGTCCGCGAGCTCTATGCATACTTTTGTCGAAGTCCCAAACGTTTCGCAGAATTTCAAAATTTTGCTGAGGGAATAATAGTAGGGAAAAAGCTTCTCAAGGATGATGATACCAGATGGATCTCCCTGCATGGACCAATGCAACGAGTTCTTTTAGAATATCAATCCTTGATTGGAGTAATGTACGAGCATCTCAACACGATAGACAAAGCTACTGACCTCTTACATAGGTTAAGTGATATAGAGATACTATTGACTTTAGCTAGTCTTCTCCCCATGCTAGATGAAATGAACAATCTTGTGAAGAAAGCCCAAGCAGAACTATGTATATTTATGAATATGCCAAACTACGTAGACGTACATGCATGGCCCTCGATCATCTATATCTAGATCTAACACAAGAAAGCCCAAATTATTTCATGTGGTAGAAAATTATTGATTTGAATAATCCTAATAATTATTTACAGTTTAATGCAAGTGGGCACTTATGCGTCTGTGTATGTGGATATGAGATACCAATGTACCATTGTAAGATATTTAGGCACTCTAGTAGAGAAGTACTTGTTAAAGAGGAAGATTTTAATGACATTGTTAAATTTGTTAGTGATAATTTGAAGGAAATCGCAAAATATCTTTCCTCAAAGATTCATGAAATATTCCATCGACATGAAATACTTGAAGCCATGGGTATTGTGTCTCCTCAATTTTGGGTAAATTGAGATAGCCCAAAATATTTTCATGATAAAGTAAATATCTTGATTGAACAATTTTCAAAAAGTGTAACATATAATGAGCAGAAAATAGAAGGAATTTTAAATGAAGATAAGCTTAGAAAACAATGTAAGAATTTTAAAATAACTGCGGGATCAATATGATTCCATGGGAATGGAGAAGGCCTTTAAACCAAGATCAATAACAAAGGTTTGGACAAACTTAGGTCAAAGTGAAATATTGCATGATACAATATCAAAATATTTCAAACTTGTTGATTTATGTCAAACAATGATATTGGGGTCGGTGGAGGATGAGAGAGTTTTTAGTTCATTGGCATTTTTAAAATCAAAGTTAAGAAACAAACTAGACAAGAATTTGGAAAATTGCTTGAGGATGAAAGGAGCTATGTATAATCTCAAAAAATTTCCTTTTGAAAGGGAACTCATAATCTGGAGGTCCACATGTGAAAGAAGAGGGACCAGGTTGTGCAACACTCGAATTCCAAACACTGGTATTGGTGGCAGTGGGACAAATGACATCAACACAATGAATTTTGAATTTGAGAAGCATGCCGAAGAAAATAAAGAGCAGACTCAAAATCAAGATGACTCTTTTACTTTATCTCAATTTGAACGTTAGTTTTAGGACCCTGACTCCATTTGGGAAATGGAAGTGAATTAGCAGCTTTTAGGTATTTATACTACACTTCATGAATCAGTTTCCATTGTTCCAAACTATAGTTGATGATATTTATATTGTATTCCATAAAATTGTGAATCATTGCACTTCATGATATTTTATTTTATATTACACTTCATGAATCATATTCCAAACTGTAGTTGATGATATTTTATATTGTATTCCATGGTATTGAATTTGATATGTGATTCTACATCATTTTTAAAGAACAACACTTATCTCACTACTTATAAATTCCTATTGCATTTCCATTCACACAATCTTTGATAAATAATTGAACCTTCAAAACTTTCAATTATCCTTCATATTTCATTTGCTACTGTAAAACCATTATGATCATTACAAATCTGAATGCATTCCTAAGACTCAATATTAACCTATCTCTATGTGCTTGAATTACAAAATTTCTCTTACATGAGCTCAAAATTTTGCTTAACCATCAAAAGACCCATGTAATTGGTTGTGAATTACCATTTATAGAAATATGGGAGCAACAAGCATTTGGCCAAATTATAATTAAAGTCACATTTACATTTGACATACATTTCATTTTAATTTCAACATTCCCCAGATAGTTATATTTGCACCTTTGAAAGTGGGGGGAAAGCATATAAGACAAAAACCATTTTCATTTGCTGAAGAAGATACACCCACCTTCTAAAAGGAATCTTTCATTCGTTGTAACAACTTTCAAAATATCTTCCTTACGAGCCAAAAGTGTTAACCATGAGCATGCCCAATCAACAAAACTCTAAAAGCATGAGAAGCAATAGAAAGATATAAAACCAATCCATTTCAACATTTGTGCCACCAATCTCCATGTTGGGGAGGGAACAATATTTTGCAATACTTCAACAAAAGCCTAATTTGTACTATTTTCAGGCTATACATTATTTCTCTCCCGTCCATTAATCACCATGGTTGCAAACTTCAGGACCAAAATTGCACTCATCATCCCACAACTACAAGTCATTCCTCCAATACGTCCAAGTATTTGTTCTTCTAGGCTTGGAATTCATCCTCAGTGCGCCAACTGAAGCTCATGACTCTATCAGCCTTTTGCCTATAAGGTGATATTTAGTAACAACCTAATTATCTTCCTTATCGAACTCTGCCAGGACAATCTCTACATGGGCCAACATGTCCATGTTCCTCTTTAGCATACCCATATTATGTCCCTGACAAATTGAAGCAACTTGATTGGAAATGACTTCATTAGTTTCTTTTCTCCAATCCTGTAATGGTTTGATGTACCATCATCCCTTAAAATGGATGGCAAGAGACCATGATGTGTTTCATGAAATTTTTTAACCACTTCCCTTATCCTGGTCTCTAAAGGCTCTATATTTCCCATGAACTCTTGAATTTCATTTACAAATTGAATGGTGGGATTAAGATTTTTAGGGGAATTAACATCCTACTTGGCTCCAATAGACATCATTCTCAACTCTTGCAACCTGGGGATCCATGTATCTATAAGTGGTATAACCTTCTCCTTATCATTGTAAAAATTATTTATAGAAAATCTCATAGATGAATAGCTAGCGTGAATGTTGTTCAGTCTGTTATTAACCCTTGTATTTAAATGCTCCAAGACTATAGTGACAATATTCATATTACTGTCAAAGATTTCCCTATTGTGATTGTCACATCTCTCCTTATAATCATTTAGCTGCTTAAGTAGCTCCTCCTTGCTGGCACCTTCATTTGTTTGTGGTGCTTTTGATGTGTTTGGTTGCACCATTGAAATGGGTACAATTCCCATGTTGTATGGCTCAATGGCCCATGCATAACTTGTTGAAAGGGTATAATCAATAGGTGTAGGCTTAGGTGAAGTAGTAGGGAGAGGCAACATCAGTCCATGTTCATTCTCCTGATTGCCAATTTTGCATTTTTTCCCTTAATAATGCTATCTCTGTCTATAACTACATTTTTTATTGTTCAATATTTTCATAATCAACTAGCAAGTCATTGTATTGTTTTCTAAACTTCCCTTTCTCTGCAATTATTGACTCTACTGTGGCTTTTGTAAACTGAGCAAAATTTACTGACATTATTGTTGCCTTAAGAGCTAATGTCTCTAACACTCTCTTTATTATCAAGCCTCCCCTGTAGTCTGGTGTAGGCTCTACAATGTCAGGATTTCTTGTACATGGAGCTAAGGCCCATATAGCCAATGTATCCCAGTGTTCACTGAAGGAAGAACCTTGCAGCAAAATTGTAGCTTCCTCTCTTGAATTATAGAGGGGTCTATCACACCTCTTTATCGTATCAAAAGCAATGGCATAAGCTAGATCCCATTCTAGAAACAATAGGACACCACTATTTCTTACTAGCGCTCTGCCTTCTGCTGCAGTCACTCCATGAAATTTAGCTCTCATTTCCTTTAGGACATGGGCTTGAATAGTTGCCTTTGGAAACTCTAGGAGAAGACTTCTTTGCTTAGCCACAATAGTAATATATTCATCCTTCTTAGCCCTGTAGGAAAAATCCATGAAAGCTTGTGATTTCACAAATGAATCATCATCCATGAATCTTGTGCATGCTTCCACTCAGACATCATTAGTGTTATTTATCCCAGTGAGGTCAACCTTGCTCAACCTCATACCCTAATTGTTGTGGAACAATCACTATCAGCGCAAAAGGAATTCCCTGTTGCATTTCCTACTCAGATACCCAAATTTCCTCATCTGGTTCTTCATCATCATTACATGCCCAGGTTTAGATTGTTTAGGGCCAGTTGACACAGGTGTAGGGACAGTTACAGGCACAGACACAGGTGTCAGCACAAGTCTAGGCATAACTCTTATAGGTTCAGGGACAAATACATACTCTGACAGCCGAGAGGGATGCTGCCCGACAACAACTGGCATAGGTGTAAGGCTAGGGATAGGTACATGGACAGGGCCAGGTTACTACATTAACTACAGAGAGGGATGCACTGAGACGACGAGTAGAGCAGGAAAAGTTTATCACTAAGAGGTTTTAGCAGGCTGTGATAGCTATTGGGACTTCTGATTATTTCAAGGAGATACGTCGCACCTCTCAAGAGGCCCAGTTTTACAGAGATCAATATCATGAGTTGGTTCCTCCTGAGCGGCGAGTGAGATTTGCACAGTCCCAATCTAGAATATCATAGTCTCAGACAGTTAGTGTGGGTGTTACACAACCATTACTCAGAGATCAGAGAGATCCTAGTGCGGGTCCATCAGGTGCAACAGGAGGTACAGGTCCGGGGATGTCAGCACCATTTGGGGGAAGTACCACATAGTTTTGATATTTGATGTTCATTTATGATATGTATACACTGATACTTGATGATTCTACCACCATTTTTGATGATGCATTTCTTTACATTCAGATATCCTTGTACACTTGACATATTTTGAGATATATATGTGCATCGATGATGATGATTGCCCCATGTGTTTATGTGCATTGATCATGATGGATGCATTTAACTTCCTATTATGCATGCTATGTGATGTTTCATGATGATGATATTATGTGCTATGGATGCAACATGCGTTATAATCCTATGATGTTTTATGAAAAATGTCTACATGCTATTATTTTTGTATTTTTCTGATGCAACTTTGTATGATGTAATGGATGGATAATGATGTTAATGCAAAAGTGGATGACTCTAATGATGAATAATTCTATATGTTCCTATGGATGTATGATATGCATGGTAATCTATGTTTTTGTATTTTCCAATGCAAATATATGAATGCATGTATGAAGTGGATGAGTGGAAATTTACATATGTTGGTGCTTTGTTCTAAAATGTATGACTAAATGTATGTGGATGGAAATGATATGATCCATGCCTTTTTTTTTTAGATTTTTATGATGCAAATATATGATCTAATGACTAAATGAATGGTAAGATGATATGATAATGCTATGAATGATGTCCTAATGCTCATGCCTCTAAATGATGTTTTTTTTTTCTTTTTTTTGGTAATGCCAAATGTACTCAATCTCTTAATGATAGAAATAAAATCAACCTCTGAGAAATCTATAAATACCACTACAAAAACTAGTATGAATGCAACCTAGACATACAATTCTAACAATGCAATGTTGTCATCCCAGTAATTTATTGTGCTTTGTATCATCATTGAGCTTTTAAAATGTTGAAAGTGAGTACAAACATTGATGGTATAATTAAACCATGATGACCTGAGTATTACTTTCATGATGTTTGATAGTGCAAGTTAACACAAGCATCCAAGTATAATTAGACTGAGATGACCTGAGCATTTCTTGCGTAAACAGGCAAGAGTTAATTGTTTTCCTATGCGAATCCAGGATGTCATCAGTGATACTTTGTAGAGCATGTCCCACAATGATTCACATAGTAATAATGATCAACTCATAGACAACAGACAAAGAAAAATATCATTCTCGATCATAGCTTCTCTAGTTCTTGACATCCTTGAGTTGCTCATGAGAAATGATAACAACAATCATAATGCAAATAGTTTTGAACATTTGTATTAAAGTGATAAAATTGTGATTCAAAATATTATCACCAAATGAAACTTGTTTTTGATTGACCTTGTTGTTGTTGGTTCAGATTATTATTTTTGGTGAGTCTGATTGATGTTCAATGTTGTAGCTCACTTGATTGTTGCGTTTTTACCAAGTTGTCGTACTATTGTTTGTCTGTCGCTTTGTAAGCTCAAAGATGGATTGCCCCTAGTGAGTTCAAGATTTTGCCCCTAGTGAAAACAAACCAATTTATTATGGATATGTACAATGATTGACAAGCCAAGGTGAGACATGTCCGACATAGCAAAATATGTACATGAGGCTCAAATGAAGGATGCGAATGGTGACAACAAAGAACCAATGTGGTCAACACATGTTCCAATAGAGGAAGAAGCTAGCCTATCACAAATAACGCCTATTTCCAGGTTTTCGCTACTTGCTTTTATTGCACTTTTTCAGATTTTATGATTTGTTTGTATTTTTGTATTTTTGTATTTTTTTTGTATTTTTCTCTTTTTCTGATTTTTTTTGTATTTTTCTCTTTTTGATTTTTTTTTGTATTTTTGTATTTTTCTGATTTTTTTGTATTTTTGTATTTTTAATTTTTTGTATTATTTTTCTTTTTCTGATTTTTTTGTTGTCACCAAGATGCCTATTTGCCAAGTTTTCACTAGGGTGACCATTTTTTAGGATATTTTTTGATGTTTTTGGATTTCTTCAGGACTTTTACCGATGTTTTTGGATTTTTGTAAGACTTTTACCGATGTAGCAGATGAATTATGTGTAGAATTTCTTGAGATGAAGGTTGTTCATGGGCTCCTCAAACAGATCTCCTTCTGGTGTGGATAGTCGGTATGCTCCTTAACCATAGATTAAGATGATGACAAAGGGGCCCAACCAATTTGGTTCAAACTTTCATTTCTTCTCTCTATCTTGCTGGTTGTGTGGGTTCTCCTTCAATACTAGGTCACCAACTTGAAATGTTCTGGGTTTGACTTTATGATTGTAACTTTTGGACATTCGTTGTTGGTAGGCTTTCAGGTGGTTCACTGCATGTTGGCACCATTCATCTAACAGTTCCAGTTCTTGAAATCTTGATACCCGATAATCCTCATCAAAGATGATACCCTTCAATGAAACCCATAGTGATGGTAATTCAACTTCAATGGGTACAATGGCCTCAAACCTGTATACAAGAGCATATGGTGTGGCTCTTGTTGGTGTGCTAATACTGGTGCGGTATGCCCACAGAGTGGAGTTTAACTAGATGTGCCAATCACGTCCTACGTCATTGACTATTTTCTTCAAGATTTTTAGAATAGTTTTGTTGGAGGCCTCTGCTTGATTGTTTCCTTGAGGATAATAGGGTGTAGAGAAGTGATGTTGAATGTTGATCTTCTCACACAATTCTTGCATGTCTTGATTTTTGAAGGGTCTCCCATTGTTAATGACAATGGATTGAGGGATGTCGTACTGACAAATGATGTAGTTAAGGATGAATGATGAAATTTTTTTTCTTGTGATGGTGATTAGAGGAACAACTTCAATCCACTTCGTGAAGTATTTTGTAGCTGTGATGATAAACTTGTGTCCATTCGATGAAGATGGATGAATTTTACCAACAAGATCTAGTCCCCATTGACAGAAGGGCCATGTGGATGCAAATGGTTGGAGTTCCTACGCTAGTGCATGGATGAGGTTGTCGTGAATCTAAAATTTTTGACATTTCTTCACAAATTGAAAAGACTCTTTTTCCATAGTTGGCCAGTAATATCCTAAATGACGGAGTTTCTTGGCTAAGGTTAGGCCACTTGAATGTGTTTCACAAACACCCTCATGAACTTCCCGTAAAGCCATTTCAGACTCATCGCGTTCCAGACATCGTAGGAGAGTTCTGTCAAGACCTCATCGATATAGTGCATCCATAATAAGAGTATGTCAAATGGCTCAATGAATGAAATTGCATTTTTGATTTCAAGATGGGTTGGGTGGAAGGGTGTTATCTTTTAGGTAGGTATAAATTTCACCATAGATTGAGGTATTGATATCATATAGGTGACAAATAACATGGGACTCAGTATCATCATAGGTAGGAGAAAACAATTGTTCCACCAAGAACTCGTAACAACTTCTTTTCTCTGGAATTTGTAACAATGAAAAAATAGTGGCCATGACATCGATAGCTTTATTGTCCAGTCTTGAAATCTGTTCAAATTTGATATCCACAAAGTATTTCTTAAAATCATCCAACATTCTTTTGTAGGGAATCAATTTGTCATCCCTTGTTTGATAATCAACATTGACTTGATTGATGACCAACTAAGAATCTCCATATACTTGCAACTCTAGGATCTTCCATTCTAAGATTGTTTTAATGCCAATAATTAATGCTTCATACTCTGCCATGTTGTTGGTACAAGGGAACATCAATCTGTATGATTTTGGTATGGTATGTCCTTGTGGAGTGACAAATAGGATTCCGGCTCCTAATCTATGCTGGGTGTGGGATCCATCAAAGTATAGTGTCCACTATTTGGCAGCCAAGGTGAGAACATCAGCATCTAGAAATTCAATGTGTAAAGGATGATTATCTAGTAGAGGTGATTTTGCTAATTGGTCAATGATTTATTTTTCTTTTATCACTTTCCTATCCACATATTGGATATCAAATTCACTGAGTATCATGACCCACTTAGCCAATCTCCCTGTTAAGTTAGCTTTGTTGAGAAGGTATTTTAGAGGATCTATTTTGGCTATCAACTTGATGGTGTGAGTTAGAATGTAGTGTCATAGCTGTTGGGTAGCGAATAATACTACTAGACAAGCCTTTTCAATGGAGGTATAGTTGATCTCATAGCCATTTAGTGTCCTACTGATATAGTAAATTGCTCTCTTTTCCTGTTGAATCTTCTTGTGCTAATAGGGCTCCCAATAATGTCTTAGTTGTAGCAATATATAACAGTAGTGGATTTCCTTCTGGTAGTGGTACTAGGACAAGTGGATTCATTAGATACCATTTCAAATGGTTGAAGGCTCCTTCACATTTCTCATCCCATTGGAAAGAAACATTCTTATGCAATAGATGAGTGAAGGGATGGGTCTTTTCCACCAATTTTGAAATGAATATGTGAATTGATTGAAACCTCCCTTATAGAGATCAGAGTTGAATGATGCTCTTTGGTGGTGGAATTTCCATAATAGCTTTAACTTTGGCCAGGTCTACCTCAATCCCCTTTTTTGAGACTATGTACCCTAGGAGTTTGGCTGATGTCACCCCAAACACACATTTCTTGGGATTTAGCCATACATTGAATTTTTCCTATCTAGTGAAAATTTTATCTAGGCTCTCCAAGTGTTCTTCCTTGGCATATGATTTAGCCAATAAATCGTCCACATAGTCTTCCATGAAAGTATGCATCATATCATGAAAGATTGTTGTCATGGCGCGTTGGTAGGTAGCTCCTGCATTCTTCAATCCGAACCGCATGACGTTCCAACAAAATGTTCCCCATGGACAGGTAAAGGCCATCTTATCTTGATCTTCAGGGGCTATCTTGATTTGGTTATATCCAAAAAAATCATCCATTAGTGATAACATGCCATGTCTCACCATCAAGTCTACTATGATATCTATGTTTGGCAGAGGGAAATAATATTTGGGACAAGCCTTATTAAGATCCCAGAAATCTATGTAGATACGAATGCTGTTGTTAGGCTTTGAAATTGGTACAATATTAGAAATCCACTCGGCATAGTCAATGGGTCTGATGAATCCTGTGTCTAACAACTTCTTCAACTCTGCTTTTACCAATAAGGCGATATGTGGGTGCATTTTCCTCAACTTTTGTTTGATTGGTTTCACTCCTGGTGGTAATGATAAGTGATGCATGATGAGTTCTGGATCAATCCCTGTCATGTTGGCATATGACCAAGCAAAGTTGACTTGTTTTTCTATGAAAATTTTGAGAAAGCTTGGTTATTCCTGGTCTATCAAAGATGCCGCTAGATGGATAGTCTTCACTGTCTCTTCATTGCCAATGTTGATAGACTGTGTGGGTTCAATCAAGACCTTTGATCTTTCCTAAAAGTGTTTTGGGAGAGTATCAAATCTTCCATCCTTTGATGCCTCAGAGAGGTTTTTTCCATTGGATGCGCTCTTTGTTTTTACTTTTTCTAGATCTGATACTGCCATTGAATGGTTTTCACAATCAAATCTATTTCTTGTATTATTCATTTTGCAGCTGGAAGATTTGATACTCGCATGTTCAGAATCCTCGTTATGATGTTCGTTGGTGGAATCTATTTCAGGATTGTTGGCACAAAGGAAGTTGACGATGGCATCATCGTTTGAAAATGTAGGGATGTCAAATGGCTCGGTTAGGTCCCAATCTATGAGCTTAGGATATACTAAGGGTAAGAAGTCACTAGACTGGTTAAGGTCAAAGATGGTAAGAGTTATAATAGTGGTGTCTTCAATTTTTCCAATAGAAAAATCAAGGTCTATAAGGTAACTCTCCTCTGAATTATCTGTTTCACTTCGAGTCAAATTTTCTTCGCTGGAATCATCAATGTGTTGCGATCCAAATTCAAGCAGTCTAGCACTTGAACCTTGTCCCTCCTTGAGTAGGGGTGCATATTTGTGTACCACATAAATTTCCTTATCATGACAAGACTCTTCTGATAGGGAATACCATTCATATTCATTATAATCAATTTCATGGTCATCACTAGCTTGTAATTGTAAGATTCTTTCAACCACCTTTTCTTTTGTATCCTCTTTATAGCCTAGCCCAGTCTTGTCTTTTGGATTAATCAAAATGGGTTAAATGGTTTCTACAATTCCCTCTTTCCTTTTTCCTATGATACCTTTTCCCTCATATCCCATATTTTCCAAGATGGTGGAGCATTTTCCATGTTGGGCTATTTGTACATTTACAGTTGTTGTTTGGGATTCTTCTTCATCCTTATAGAGCCAATTTAGAATATCTTTGTCTTCTACTTCATCAAACCTAGTACTTTATTTTATAAACCAACCATAAAATTTGGTAATTGGTGGCGATGTTTGTTGTGCTGATGTGGAGGGTTTCCCATATAACTTTAGGGAAGAGAATTGTGAAAGATATAGAGATCATTCAAAGAAATATTCACCAACACCTTTGTCTTTGACTTGGACTTTTTCATCAAATTGCTTTGACAAGGAATTCAATTGGGCTTCATGATTTGAGGAGGTGGATGGAGCAACTTCTTTCTTCTCAGACTATTTAGACATGGAACTGGATTGACCTTCATGATTTGAGGAGATGACCAATGGTTTGGATGAGGAACTTGATTGGATTTGATCTTTGGAAGGGGTGGAAGTGGAAGCTTCTCTATTATGAGGTACAAAAACATCTCAGATAGATTTTAGGGTATTGCAATATTGAGGACTATTTGAATCAACTGAAATGGTGATTTCTTGACCACCACAAGGAAATTTCAAACATTAATGATAGGTTGACGAAATCGCTTGCATTTCATGGAAGGGCGACCCAATAGTATGTTATAGGTCAAATCCTTGTCTAAGACTTGGTAGATTACATCTTTTTGAATTGGTCCTACTTGAATAGGTAAGACAATCAATCCCTATGAAGATCTTTCCTCATCATCATATGATTTTATTGTAATATTTTTCTTTGAATCAATTGCATTCTCAGAGAATCCCAAGGCATGAACAAGCTTTAAAGTAAATATATTCAGGCCAACTCCTCCATCTATTAGGACACGTTTGACATGATGTTTATGAATTAGGACTTCAATATGAAGAGTGACATTGTGGGGATGAGAAATAGATGCATCATTGTTTTTGGAAAAGGATAGGAAATGTGGTGCAGTCAAATGTCCCACCATGGCTTCAAATTTACAAACTTCCAGATTCGTTGGTACTGTTGTGTCCACTAGAGCTTTTTCCAAAATCTCTTTGTGGGCAGGTGAAATCTTGAGCAATTCCAATATTGATATTTGTGCAGGGATCTTTTGTAATTGGTCCACTATGTTATATTGATTGGACGATGTAGCAAGGGTTCTGGATGAACTTCCTTTTAAAACATATTTGGCCTGTGCTCTTGTGGTTGTGTTCACTGGTATGTTGTCTTGTTTCCCATTTATTTTAATGACATTGATTTGGGTATCATTTGCAATCATATCTGGTCTGATGTCATTGATTTAATTTTCAAGGATAATGATATATTGTTCTTGTTCAATTGGAGTGTCATAGATTGGATTATCATTTGTAGTAATGTCTTGATGGTCACTAGTTTCAATGGTATTCATTTGGTCTTCAACTTCTGAGATATGATTTATTACAGTATCATGGACATAGTTTACATTCTTTCCCTTGCTATTTTTTGTAGAGGACTGCCCTTTTTCATAGTTCGGTAAAGGATTTTTAAATGCTCTGTGATCTACATTTGTTTGGAGTCCCTCTATTCGTATGACCTTGTTATCTATCAAATCTTGTATTTTTTGTTTCAATTGCATGCAACTATTTGTTTGATGGCCTTTGCACCGATGAAATTCACAATAATAGGCATCATTCCACCATGACGATTTTACTTTTGGTTCAAAGCCTCGAGTGTCGGGTAGCATTATGAGGTTATTTTCAAGAAGTTCCCTCAATGCAAATTCATGTGATTGATCCAAAGGTGTGATTTTTTTGTGGTTTGATTGCGTTTGATATGGTGGAGGTTTTGATGTGGTGTTAATTTGATTGTGACCATTTTGATTGTTGGGTGGGTTGATATTTTGATTATTGCCTTGATTGATGTTTTGATTGGTATTGGTTGTGGTTCTTGATAGATTAAAGACTGGTTTGACATTATGTGTTTCGGCAGCACCATTGTTGGCATTCTTGTTCCTTGTCCAAAATTTGGGTTTCTCATGGTTATGATGGTTGGAAGAGTTAGCATTGTTTGATCCTTCATTGTGAATTTTTAATACCCCTCTTTTGACTAAGGCTTCTTTGATTTTGACACCGTTTTCTACCATCTTCTCAAAGCTAGGGGGACATTGTAATTGCAGTCTATAACTCATTTCACTATTAAGGTTATCAATGAAAATCTCCATCTTTTCTTGTTCTGGTATGGGATGAGTGTATTGAGCGAATAACCTTCTCCACCTTTGTAAGAATATGAGAAAAAAATTTCCTTGTTTTTGTTTGGTATTACAAAGATCCTTCATGGTTATCTCATGTGCAATGTTATAGGAATATTGTGTGATGAATTTGTTAACAAATTCTTGAAATGATTTTACACCTGGTTGTAGTTTTGAAAACCATTCCATGCAATGGCCTCCTAAGCTGTGAGGGAAGAGTCTCATCAAATATGTGTCCTCATGAGCAAACTCAAGACTCATTGTTCAAAATTCTCGCAAATGGTCTATAGGGTCTGATTTCCCGTTTTATTTGTCGTATTTTGGCAATTCACAATTTGGGAGAAATGGTATCATGTTTAACCTTCTATTAAAGGGATAGGGACAAATATCTTGTAACAAGTATCTTTTTGGAGTCCCTCCTTGCATATCTTGCAGTTGTTGTTGAAGGTTTTGCATCTAATGGGTTAGGATAGCCATTTGATCTGTAGGAGATGTTTCAGTCTCAATTTTCTTTGGGGTTTCCTTCAATTTATTGACATCAAAGTCACTAGGTAGTTTGGCCCCTTGATTTGCTAACATTAGGAGGTATTTTTCCCCATTTTTTTCAAAGATTCTTTCTAGGAATTTATGGAATTTGGGATCTTGATTGGCTTGTTCTATTTCCTCCTCTGTTATCTCTTTTGTTTCATTTTGAGAAATATTGTGAAAGGGATTTTGCTCTAGTTCATGCATGGTATTTTGAGATTTAGGTTCTTTGTCCTTAAGCTTTTGTTTTTGGGATCTTGTTAAAACAGGTTTGCAAGTGATGAAGGTTTGCTAAATTTTGATCATTATTTGAGAGTGCCAAAGGGATACCTAGGTTTAATAGAATAATGAATTCTATTGATATAACCAAGGTGATAAAATTTGATGTAAAGTGTATTGTTTCAAGATGAAGGATGATAATTCTTGATGGGGAAAACTCAACTTGATGATCAAATTTTGGGTTTTTGATGATGATTGGGCACTTTTAGATGTGTGATCAAATTTTAGGTAAAGGATTTCACTTATGGAAGTCAATTTTAACCAGTTAGACTCTGAGGAACTTAAGGAATAATTCTGAACTTAGAAGATTCTACAATTTTGGTTCTAGTTGTGAAATGGGGAACAAATTTCCTTTTTAGATGAGATGTTCAAACCTGTGGAAAAGTCTTGGATTTTGGCAATAGTAAAACGAATATAAGTCGGGGTTATTCTTTGAAGCTTTTCTATAAAAATTGAAGAGCAATCTGTCTCTAAATTCGTAGAGTGTTGAAAGATGTTTTTGATGAGCTTTTGGACTAAGAGCTATGGATTTTGGTTTTCGGATTTTAATCTTTCGTGAAATCATTGGATAAGGACCATGTGTAGACTCCTTTATTTATGAGGAATGATTTTGAATTGGAAAAGTTTTCTAAATCTGGTTTCAAAATGTCAGATAGAGGTCAAATTCAACTCTCTAGTTATGAATTCTAGTGGATCCACCGTTACAGTCAGTGAATGCGCTAAAAGGAAGATGTGTTATGGAAAAGGTTGGATGCACCACAGAAAGGCTGGTATGTGGCCACATAATCAAGCGAATGCGCCACAAAATTGGGTAAATGCACCATAGAATTGGGTAAATGCACTGGTAAAATGGGTATATGCACTGTAACAAAAGGTGAATGTGCTGGAAAATGGGGTCAATGCGCTATAGAAAATAGTGAATGTGTTGAACCAGGTAATGTAACAATTTGTTGTCACTTTGCTTGATTTTTTTCTTTTTTTTTTGGATAGAGAATGATTTATTTCAAGTGATGTGTTCTGAATCATAGTTTTGCACTTTTCCAATGTGTAAGGTTTTGTTTGGAGTTTGTTTTGAAAACACTTTGAAAAGCACAATCAAACACAATGTACATTCCCTAGGGCTGTGAAAGACTATATTCTTTTGGATTCCACACAAGTTTTACCCCAACCACACTTATTCTTAGTGGATGAATTCAAAATCTTGGCCACACGGGATCCCCCTTATAGTGTACTCACTTCTTAGGTCAACCAAGCTTCTAGCCCCCATAAAACTACCATGGTAGGCTGATCATCTCTACTAAAAACTGAGAGAATGTGGATTCCTTTGCAACAATGGTTGCTGCACCAAATAATAGATAAAGGTTTTGGCTAATCTACAACAAGGGTTTTAGTAAGGACTTTATGTTCGTGGGGGTTGATCCATGTGGCAAGAAACCATTGCTGCCATTCTTGTTTGAACCAACCTCGTGATACTGGCCTTTGTTCCAGTATTCACACTTATATACCGGCTGGAAATGTGCTTGGCTTTAGCATGTTACCGATTGGGTCATTCCCTTGGGTGAGTACTTTTTTCCACAAGGAAATCCCTCTAGGATAAAAAAAAGAAAGTGAGTATACCCGTAGTTCGATCGATTTTTATTTTGCATGAATAAAGAGAGAACCCATGCTGTATACCCTACTCACACTAGTAGATAAACAAGAATGGGTCTTGATTTTTGGTCACCTAGTTAAGGGGAGAGCATATGCCTACCATTCAATACACACAAAAGACAATGAAAATAAATGGGTTTGGCTTTTTGGTCACCCAGTTAAGGGGAGAGAATATGCCTACCATTCAATACATTCAAAAGACATGGGGTTCTTTTCCTTTATAATTAGTCTAGATTCCTATTTTAAGGAAGAAGGAAATAAATCAAATCCAACTCCTGTGTCAAATTTATTAGTAGTTTTCCATAAATTTTTCTTTGACAAGTGTTCTTGAGTTTCAGCAAAGTCTCTGGCAGCGTTTATGAAGCCTCCACAATAGAAAAACACATATTAGTTTTTCATACTCTGGCAAAAATTTATAGAGAAAATCAAAAGTGCCATTACAATAAGTTGATGCGCTAAAAAGGTAAATGTGCCATAGAATTAATTAAATGCACTATAGAAAGCATGAAATGTGCCACAAAAAGGTGTGAATGAGCTATAGAAACCCCCTGATGCGCCACATAATGGTGTGGATGCACTGGAGAAATCCTTTGTTGCGCTGGAATAGTCGATGAATGCGCCAGAAAATCTTTCGTCAGCGCTAGAGAAGTTAGCAATTGTGCTAGAGAAACTCACGTCTGAGCCTGTAAAAACATACTTTCTAGAAAATATCAAAATAACAAGGGCTAGGCCCCACAGTGGGCGGCAATTTATGTGTGTAAGAAAATATGTGAATTATACTAATGAATAACACGCACAGATGCAATGTATTACATTAAGGGAATCTAAATTAACGAAACATAATTCGATAAAGTAATTCCTTAAAAAAATTCCATCTCCCTCTATTCTCAAATGTCCTAGTAATTGTGCTCTCAAATCTTAATTGTGCACTAAATCACTGGGATGCCAACTAAGAAATGAGTAGCCTCTAAACTAAAATGCAGAATCTAAGTCTACATCTATATGATTAAATGGTTCAGTTGAATGATATGATTAAATGACATGATGAATGAGTTGTTGCATACATAATGATATGGAAATTATTGCAAAGCAGAATTAAACTAATGAAGATAATATGGAAATGACCCTAAATGCTAAATTTAAACAAACTAAGAAGCATCTAAAGGAGCCATGATTCTAATCTAATTGTTAATCTATCCTAAATGTTGTATCAAAATGCAATTAAGCTCTCAAATACTAAATGAATTCCTACAAAGTAAAGTTATGCAAATGATCCTTATGAAAAAGCTGTAAATGGGCCTCAATTTATAGATTTCACCAAGGCATCAAGTGAGTTGGCAGTAATGTACGATTAGGATTCGATCTGAAGAAATCGATGGTCAGAAATGAGGAAGATGGAGGAAAAAGGCATTTGTTCCCTTTAGTAAAACAATCTTGTCAAGTGTAGAAAAGAATCAATTGAAGGAAGAAGCCATGTGTCTTTGAGTTGGTTAAAATTGTTGAGAGTAAATATCCATTTTAGAAATTAGGAATAATTATTTTCATGTGACACATGGTGAGTTGGAAGATGAGATGGAGGGAAGTTTGAAGAATTTGGAGAAATGTGACAAATTCAAATTTAATGAGAGGGAATTAATCAAAATAAAACAAATTAGTTAGATTTGTTTATTTTAATTAAATCATGAAGAAGGTAATTTAGAAAAGAGGAATTAAGAAAATACGAACTATGTAAATAAATTTGTAATTTATTTATATAGTAGAGGAATAAAGATTTCATTAATTAAATAATTGATATTTAATTAATATTATCCAGACCAATTTTGGATGTATACATCCGCAATTTGCTAAACTCACAATCTTCTTCGTTATCTTCATACTCTGCAAGAGCTCTTGGATCACCTAGCTCCTTCCTCATAGACCAAAAGGTAGTAATTTTTTATCGTGACCAATTTTTAGCTGTAACTTCCTTATCTAGAGAATTTGTCATTTTTACTCTACTAGATGGTTTATCACTTTTTTCATAAAAATTGTTGTACCTCTTGATTGTTTTTTGATGCAATGCCATAATTTTTGCTAACAATTGTTCAAAAGAAATACCTTTCTCAACAACACTTTTCTCCATTGCTATTTTGACCTCATCCCACACTAAATTATTTTCTCTCAAATGTGAACCCTCCACATGAAAAAGGTAAAGAAGGAAATAAGGTATTCTTTTGCTGATCGATAAAGTGTAGTTCATCAGTACTCTTCATCTACCTTACATATTCCAATGCAAAAACCCTTTCTGTTAGATGTATTGGAAGTTAGTATAGCTCTAATCCCAATCCATAAAATCTTAGCATAGTATATTCTTCCATTAAGTACCAATTAGCCAATTGTATTTCTTTTCCTAGTTGAATGCAATTTCTACATGACACAGGCAATCTAGGCATTGGATTATTTGTAATTGTTTGATGCAATGGAGACAAAAATTAGTCTACAAAATGACTTTAGTTCCCTCAAGAATCATGCATCCTTATCTTAGTGGTCCAATCATATACTGGAGCTATTTTCTTTTCCTGAGCATTACTATAGGGCTGAATCTGAAGCTTGTTGGTTTGAAACATTCCTCTAAATTTGAATAGAAAAGAATAGCACAAGTAGGTTGTGAACCTAAATGTCTTGGTGGAACCTCCTTTAATCATTAAAAATCGTTTATGCATGGATTCTACAATGTGCTCAATAAAGTTATATTTGACATGTGGAACACCATAATGGATATTATATACCATTTCAAGGAGGATTATACCCACTTCCTAATTGCTAACCAGTCTGAGGCAAAATGCTAGCATGGAAATAGTATCCTGGACCCATGGTCTAAAAATATCAAAATCATAAGGAGGCTTATGATTACCTTTCAATTTGTTTCTAACTTGTATGTTATCCAGAACTATTTTATTTATGAAAGAATTTTTCTCCCTTTCATCCACTACTTCATAATCACTAGCAAGCTTTTCTAGGTCAATGTGGATATTTCCAAATTCTTCGGTTGTAAACCTCAACACTTTTCCAAGTTCTTCTGCATTAATGGATAAAAATTCTTCTTTTCTATCTTTATTAACAATTGCTCTTTTGTTATCATCATAATTTTGGGCACAGACCATTATAAATTTTGGGCAAGGGAAAACCTCATGTAACATCATGTTCCCTAATCTAGTTACCCACAGTGCACTGATACTATTAACTTGCATTTGCTTTGTAGCCTTATTCTGAGATGAAAATATAAGTTCTGAGGTACGCTACTATAGATTTTAGGATCATAAATATCATGGTATTCATCAATGAAACCCAGGGCTTTAAGCAATCCAACTATAATATATATTTTTATTTGATTTTGCTCTAGTGGTACTAGTGGTAGACATGCTTATATAATGTGAAATTGTGAATTCCCTCTTAGTACTCCTTAATTTTTCTTAATTCTTAAGTCTCTCAACCCTAAACCCAAACTTCAAAGTTTGACAAAATAAGATTTTAAGAAATGATGAAAGTTGAAACGTAACCACTTACCCGGATTTTGATTCTTGAAAAGATTAATACTAACAAGCGTGGACTGGATTTGTTGGACATGGAACCCAAAATCTCTTTGGTACACTGCTATGAGCAATCTGAAATCTCCCCGTTTGCTAACCCTCACACTTAAAAATAAAATCACTTAGCACTTAGCAGTAGAAAGTTTTCTTTTTTTTAACATTAAAGTGAATGAAACATTGAAATGCAAATGTGTTGGTTCCAGACTACACAATTAGTACATGGTTGTCCTGCATTGACAACAAATTCTAAACCGCTAATCTTTGTAAATCTAACGGTTATAGGGTGATTCCAATGGTTTAAGTTCACAAGACTAGTGCTTTGTGCTTTTCATTATGGAATATAACTACAACCAAACATCTAATGTTCATTGAACGGTTGAGTAATTTATGATATAAACAATAAACATGTGTTTTAAAGTTCTTTTAAACTTTAGTGCGCTAGGATTGACATCAAGGCCAAGGGGTTGATAACTTAATGTTGCAAAGGACTTAATAAAATGAATAATGATACTGGGAACCAGGGGAGAAGGTCAATGAAAAATTAGAAATCAATAACATTTCGGTAAACCCCAACAAGAGTGACAACTTTTAGTGTTTATAATATTTTTTGTCAATTTGATGGAAACTTCTTTTTTCATTTGTAGTCCTTTATGTTTTAATTTGAAATCTGCATGCAATTATTTCATAAATAGATAATAGTTAATTTCTTAAAGGAAAAAAAAACTTATTTGAATAGAGTCATAGACACCGAACTCAGAAAATAATTCTTTACCATAAATGAATAATGAAGAATAACACAACCATTTATTTTATTACAACTGAATTACAATGTCACATTATTACATATATTTTTAAAGATGAGTAGAGAATGCAAGAGCCAAGCTCCTGTTTTTTATAAATAACATATGTTACTTTACATAATACAAATAAAAATGTAATTGCCAAGATTTTGTTGGACCGCTGGTGACAACGTAATATAAATTTTGTTCTAAAAATAAATGCATGGTGATGGGACTTGCCGAGTCAACCATGAGCTCTAAAAATAAATGCATGGAACTTGCCCAGTTGACCATGCGCTCTAAAAATAAATGAATGAGACTTGCCTGGCAAGCAATGCTAGGGAAATGGGAGTTGTTAAGATACAAAATGTACTTATCCCCTTTGAGAACCAGAGTCATGCAAAATATGAGGGGTAGTAAAATTGCTCCCATCTTTTGCTTGTAGCCTCCATGCACTGGGATAACACTTATCTCCATCAGAGATCCTCATTCTGGTTCAAAACCTGTCTGAGAAGCCAAGTCAACCAAATCAACTTCTTTCCAATTCCACCCATTTTGAACTTGAAGTAAATTGTTTTTTTACTCTATAACTACATAACTGGATGTAGGAGAATTTAGAGTATTCCCAATAATACCACATCATCTTCTTCCTAAATCCTTATTAACCCTACAAAATGAAAACCCTTATGAAAATTTAGAACATTGCACTCAATAGTAAAGCATTTAGCCTTCAACGAATGATTTTAGTTGTACTCACTATCCCTATTTATGGGCCACCAATGCTACTACCAATTTGATCCTTGTTTACTTGTGAGTCATGTCTCGTATCACGTGTGAGGTTGGGTATAATGATAATCGTGATTCATGCAAACCAAAAAACCAACTTAAAATTGATTCCTGTAACTTAAGCCTTACATTTACAATTAAAATGTTTAATTTGATTGATGTTTGGCTACATGCAAACTGTACCTCAAGCTGACAAGCTATCAAAATCACCAATGCCACTCAAACGATATGAAATCTTTACAAATCTTGTTTCATTAGATCACTAGATTAAGGACATCATCATCTAGGATTCTACAGTATATTGTGTAGTTTTCAATATAAAACTATCCAATCAATTGCTTTAGATGTTCATATGACATTAATCTGCATTGTTGCCCAAAGTACCACAACCACACTTTCTTCAAAAAGATTGAGAATTGATTCAATTGAATAAATAAAATGTAGAGTACTTTGACACATTGAAAAGAGAGAATTAAATGACTTGTTTTATCTTAATCATTATCAATGTCCACTAATAAGTCACAATAAATTTCACTCACTTATGATCAGATCTATATGTTGATAATTACTATTAGTTTTAAAAGCCACATTTTTATATTGATCAAAGCAAAAAGGATTTACAAGAATGGAGCCATGAAAAGTATTTTAATTTAAGTAACTATTTCTAAAGACTGAAGTACATAGTACATAGCCAGCCAGGCTAAAAAGCCACTAACCGTGACAAAAAATCAATCAAAAAATACATATTACAAGAACTGTTACGCTGTACAATAAAATATAAACATGTGAAACGCCACACAATTCATTACTATTTTTTTTTTGTAACATTAGTTGAGGCCATCAACTAGGTGTTTGAGTAGGTGAATTGAATTTAACAAAGTAACAACATAGAAGAAAAGTGAATCACCCAAAACCTTCCTTTAAAACTATAGACTCTTTAATGATTCATTTTTCGGATCACATAGTAGACCCCATCTCATATTAACTAGGGAAAGAGCTTGCACTATAGAAGCATGCAATTCCATTTTTCAGAAGATTCCACCAACAGATGCTAACCCACTTTCAAAATTGTAATGCTCCAATGCCAACTCCAATGAATAAATAGAGTAAATGAAAGGCTACAAATAACATATTGCCAGTATTTCACCAAATATTTATCGAGCAAAATGTCTATGCAATTGGACAAGAAAGTTGAAGCTACCTCAAAATATAGAGCACAAGGGTTGTTTTGAAACCATTCCCTACCCACAATTATTCTTATATCATCCTCAACCTGCACACAAGGAATTTTAAAAACCATACCCAACTTTTGTCTGTCGTATGCATTGTCCCTTCTTTTCTCCCAAAAACATTTGGGTAGCATTACACATCATGGAGACTCCATAATATCACAGTTAAATTGAGAATAGAGAAGAAAGATATCAAAGCCAAATATATTATAAATGATATGAAGAACATCAAGTTGGTGAAGTATATATAGAAGTTAGAATGAAGACAATGACATCAAATACTCACACTTAACATTTAATTCACCACTATCATTGATGTGACAATTAACATTTAACTCACCACTTGAATCCTTAATCATTGATGTGACAATATTATTTCAAAAAAATTGTGACAATATTATTCCAAGTTACCTGTGAGAAAATCCACATTTCAACTTTCAGCCTCCCCACTTCCCCATTGGGTTTACCCGTGTGCAACTTTCAACAATAGGGAGGTGGGGAGTGATCTAGATTGAATTTGGCACTTCACACCTGTGTGCTCTTTACCTTAAGACCATTCGACTGTACATAATCATTAGACCAAATGGATGACCCAGATTAAGATGTCTTTCTTACCTTTAAAACATGTGCTTAAAAGGCTCCTTTAGTAGCACAGGCTTTAACACCAGTTCCTTAATATTTCCTTAATATTTCACACCTTGCTATAGTTCCTTCGATGGTTCTGATCGTTCCACGTGGCATTTCCCCGTCTCCCCATTGAGGGACAAGAGATGTAGGTGGGTCCCTCGTGGGCTAGCAAGGAGTGGTCAAGGTTGACCCATGTCACCCTATCTCGACCGTTCATTTCTCAAACCCATCATTTTCCTAGGTCGAGGGGTTGGTCACCATGATGACTCCAAAGGCTTAAGTCATAACTTAAGTGACCTTCAACTGCCAGTAGCCAGTAAATGATAAAATATTATTTTGGTTGTTTAATAAGAATAAAATGTCGACCATTGATTTCTAGAAATCTAACGGTTCTAGTGTTATTTTGGAGGTTTCAATTCATAATTCTAGTGCTTCAGAGATTTGCTTTTGGAATGCAACTACAACTATCCATCAAAAATTCATCGAAAAGTCGTGGGTTATATTATTTTGCACTGACATCTAGCTTCAGACATAATAAATATGTTGACACTTGTCCCCATTCTGGACCCTTTATGAAGGAATTTGAATGTGCGGAAAATTTGTCCCAGAATTTGATATTTTCACCAACCACGCTATGAGTTTTTATTGGCATACCAGTTTATTTCGCCATTGATTTTTTTTTATTAGTTTGAAATTATGTTTAATTAGCCAAATTTTTTTATTCATTTGAAAATAGGTTTAATTCTCCAATGAAAATAATTTTTTTGGTTTGAAGAAAAGTTTTAATCGCCAACAAAAATATTTTTTCTATTCCCCAATGGAAATATTTTTTCTATTCCCTAATGGAAATATTTTATTGGTTTGAAAAAAGGTTTCAATCACCAATGCAAATATTTTATTAGATTAAAAAAAATTGCAATTCACTAGGATTTTCCACAAACTTCTAGTGATTAGAAAAGATTTGCTAATTGAGATTATTTTTTTCTTGAAAAATGAAAAAAATTGCCAATAAAATTAATATTTTTATCAGGAAGTATACAAGATTCACTAGGATTTTACACCTTCACTAAGGGGGGTTTCTTAAAGTTATCCCTGGCTTCCAACAACCATGATCAACATATATGAACCACACAAACATAGGAGCAAAACCCAGAGTAACCAGTGAACACCTGCAACCTTTTCCTTTACAATTTTCTCAATATCCTCGACATATAAAACCAATAACTTGCATCCATGACATCAATGACAACAACAACTAGTTGATAACTAGTTAACTAGTTGATAACTAGTTAACTAGTTGACACCAATGACAACACCTTCATTCTTGCAGTAGGTTGTGCCTACAAGGACTAGGTTTCCCTTGGGCGAATGGGTATTTGTAAGGGTGTCCAAAATTTGTTTTTGTAGTCCTTTGGTGTTAGATCTGAGCTCTTGATTCTTGGTTGTAAACTAGTTGAAATGTCACCAATAAATTATGTAATTGAGTTTTCATGTCTTGAAAACAAATGCAACAATGCAAAATGGATCTTCAAACTATCTTCAATCCTCTTCAAACATGCAACCTACACATTTACAAAGAAGGAAGATGTTGTGCCATATATAGGGGCTTTCCTTAGTCAAACCTCGTGTAAGTGTTCCCACTTCCACAATGGTAATGTCAATGATATGAATGATAATTGAAAGGAAGGAATGATGAATGAACAAAATGTTGCAACTCACCACCCTTCAATGGTTTCCTTGAAGGATTGAATTCATACACATCTCTTTAAGGATGTGGATTTTGCTTGATAGATTTTTCTTGAATGCTTGAATGCTTTGGAGACCTACAACAAGATGTTAGCCTTCACAAAACATGAACATGAACACACATAGAATCACAAAGAATTTGACATGATGTTGGATCTTGAATTATTGTAATAAACTATGAAATGTTGCTCTCGACTTGCTCAATAGTGCTCTTGATCATAAGTTTTCTAGTATATTTCTCCTTATATTTAAAATGATAAAAATACTAGGTATTTATAGGTGTTTATCCAATTTCCCAAAAAATAGATTTCAAAAGCTAACACTTCATATTTGAATTTTGGATGTTAAAATGCAGCCAAAATATTTAAATTTGGGTCCTGGCTAAGAAGAGGGACCCATTCGCCCATGGGTGAATGGGTCCTAGCCAAAATTTGTAGGACACTCAAAGTCAGGAGTCAATTAATGATTGAATGCATTTGTTCAATGCTTGTCCTCCTTCAGAAAATGATAAAAATTAGGCTTTGGAATGCATAATTTGAAAATTAGAAGCTTAATTAAGTACAATAAATTAGAGGGACAAAACATAAAGTGAAATTACTAGGGTATAAAATTTTCTACACTATATTTAGCCCCCACTTTAGTGAGAGTATGAACTTATGCTCAAACTCAAACTAAAGTAGAGGAATATGTGTCAAGAAGGGTTCAAATGTACAAATGTTGAAGAAATAGGATGACAAAGGATCAAGGGGGTTGTGCAATTCCCCAGGATCCAAGATCCTAGGGAAAACCAACATGAGCACAAAGGAACACACACACACATGTATGATATGCAACAAGGCAAGATACACAAACATACAATACCAAAATAAATGCAAAAAAAGAAAATGGTAAAACTAGCAAGTTGTATTATGCTAGCAACCATACAAATATAATAGGTTAATCATGGCTAGAAAGTTGTATTATGCTAGGTTCCATGAAATATAAAAATGATTAGAAACACACACTAGGTCTATAAGGTGTGTACCCATAACAACATGGAAAAAATGAGAAACACACTAGGTCTTCAAGTGCGTACCCATGTCTACCATACCAAGATTTATACTCCCTAATAACTCCGATAAGGTGCCGCAAAACATAAGGTTTCACATGGTTAGCAAGTTGTATTATACGAGGTTCCATAAGGCTAACAAGTTGTATTGTGCTAAACACTCATGAAACACATGGCCCCAAGCAAGGTGTATTATGTTGGGAAACCATGAAAAGGTTTAACGTCATGGGGGATGAACGCAACAAAGCTAAAAAGGTAAAAAATCAAGATAATCAAAGGGGATTTACTTAATGCATGAAAGGTTACACCTTATTGAACATCACACTTGACATCACCGCCAAGAGAGGACTAGTTGAGGAATAAAAGATCACACCCTAGGGAACATTAGCCATAAAATTACCACTAAGGAGAAATTCATATGCTAAGAAAAGATCATTCTCTTGTAGGGAATAAAGTCTAATGTCACCACAAAGAAGACACATCAAATGGATTAAGAAGGCCACACTTTGGTTGACAAGGTCACGCTTCCTAGGAGATGCGTACTATCATCGCTAAGAAGGGAATGTTTCTTATGCAAACAATGAGTAAGGGAATATATGCCTCCTTTAAAATATTAGTGTACTTGCTACACTAACGTTTTAAGGAGATACAAAGGGATGCCTTGCTAGAAGGAATGCACCTAGGACAAGGCTACCTAGCCCTTTGCCCCCCAAGTGTGAGGAAAAAAGGTGAGCCAAATGGATGATGATATGTTGCTCCTTGCAAAATAAAATATGATTGCATAAAGCCAAGTTTATACCCACATGCATGGTAGTGAATATGTTATGATACTATAACTACCACATGGAAAGGAGCAACAACTAATACTATTGATTAAGTGAATATATTTTTGATGTTTTTGAATGACAATAACAAATACCTCTTATTGTTTCTTGCATGCTAGGTTCTATAGTGACATGGATACCTTACTCTCTTACACAACATCCTTTTCCATTATAGCCAAATTGTTTCAATTGATGATATCATCTTCCATAAAGTGCTTTCATTTCTTTCAAAGAAGGTGGTTTTTCATGATCATTCTCATCATATGTGGATGTATAATTTGAATTTTCCTCTTCTTTGCTAAAATTTGTAGACTCACATTCTTTTGATTATTCAGTTGATATCATTGTCACTTCTTTCTCTTTTCTTGACTTTAATTGTATAATCTTGTATCCCCCATCAAATTTAGGTGTGAAATATAATGATCCCCAATCATCATCCAATGAATTTTCCATGAATGGAAAGCTCTCATCTCTATCCTCAACTTGTAAAGGTTCTACTTTTGTAGTTGGTGTCAATGTTATCAAAGGACTTTTCATTCCCTTCTCAGTTTGTAAACAATTTTTAGATATTGGATTAGATTTTATCATGTAAACCTTGTTTTTTAAGTGTATTTCATTAGATGATGCAACATTGAAGGAAATCCATTCATTTCATGAATCCATGGTCTACCCAAGAGAAGATTATATGAAAGATCACAAGGTGTGACATGGATAGGGGCTCGCAACGCAACCTTGCCAACTTTAACAAATATTGTTATCACACCAAGCGGTTGTTTTCCCACATTGTCAAAACCACAAATAGACAACCTACTTGGTTAAATTTGAGTCTTCACTGCCCCAAAGGTTCACACTACAAACATTAAGCCTTGAACCATTGTCCACAAGAGTTCACCTAATCCCAACCTTGTTGATAACAACCAATATCATCAAAGCATCATTTTGCTTCAATGTCTCTAATGGAGGTAATTCACTTTGATGAAAAACAATATCAACATTGACTGAGTTCATACCTTGAATTAGGATTGCTACCTCATTTGGTTGCATAGTAGGAGGGACCACAACTTTTTGTAAAGCATTTTGAAGCATACCATGGTAAGTAGGTGATTTTTGAATGAGGTCCCATAGGGAAATCTCAACAAGAGTGTTATGGAGTTGTTCCACAAGATCATACTCCTTTCCACATTGTGGAGGTAAACGAGGGGTACTAGGTAAAACAGGTTGCAAAAATGGTATCGATGATGAAGTAGCTTGTGTTAGTATTGGTTGCTTGTTATTCCTAGTGTTATATGTGTGAGCTACTGTATAATGATTTGGTTGCTGCAACACATGGTTACTAGTAAGTTGCTTTGCAAAACTTAGGATATGGCCATGAGGTTTAGGAGGTCCTATAATGAGAAGTGGTTTAGGAGTTCCAATAACTAAATGACTCTTAAAAGGTTCAAAAGGACTCTTAGGAGGCCCAATTATTAGTGTGAGATCCCTTTTGTGTCGACTCTTGTTTGATGTTCTCAGTATATGAATTGACTAATTAAGATTTTGAGGATGATAGTTTATTTCTAAAGTATTATGAGTGACAACTTGGTTGCATAGGTATGACATTTATGTTCATAAGAATATCTTGGAGGTGGAATAGGTGTTGGAACCTAGCAAATTAACACCCGCTATATTTGTCTTATAGTTATTCGATGATTAATCTTATGTTAATATGAAAGTAATTTTCTATTCCTAAATGCTATTTTATTTCCATATGATTGTTGATTTTATGATGATTAGTAGGTATGGGTTGGTGCTTGGTTTTATGAGTTGGATGGATAATCGTGATTTTTATTTAGTGGCTATGGATAATAAAGAATGAGGAGTTATGCATGTTAGCTAGTTACGATTAATTAATATGATGTCCTCCAATGAGATCTTTTGATTGATACATATAGTAAAGAGGGGTGGTTTTGATGGATGTCATGTAAATATATTTGTTATGGTGGTTTGATTAATGCATTTTGACATGATGAATTGTATATGATATTTTATGTTTCTCAGTTGATTTGAGATGATACACATATGTGATGTCTTTATTTTTTATATATGGATGTCATACTAACACAACTCATTGAGTGTACTAATGGATTGGGGGAAATCCACTTAGCCACCTTTTGTCTTGTCTATATTATGTTTGTCCTAGTTCTTGGTCCATAAGCATTGATGTTAAGGATTTCATGTTGGTATTATATTTTTGGTTGTCTTGTGTAAATTTTAGCCATAAAATTTAAAATGGAATTTTAGGAGTCTTTTAAGAAGAATTGATGTATATTTTATGTTTGGGGAATAGACTATGCCTAAGGTATATGGGTTAGGAAGTTATTTTTATCATCTGTGTCTTTTTTAAAAGTGTTTAGGAACCTTTTTATGTCCCCTTTGCAAAAGTGGCGAAAATGGGGAAGTGGTTTTGGTGGTTGAGTTGGTTTGGGAGGAAGTTACTTCTTCCTTCCCTTTATAACTCCCTCCTTATGGAGAGGAGAAGGTTACCATGCCATTTTCTCTCTTTGCATTTTTGAGTTTCTTTCTTTGGAGGAGATTTTGGAGAGGAGGAGGAGATCTTGGAAGAGGATAGAAGAGCTATCCATTGTTGGGATCATTGCTCTTGGAGGTATTCTTCTCTTTTATTCTTATATGCATATTCATATGGGAAATTGTTATGAAGGATTTTGTTGAGGGTTTTCATGTGTAATGTTCTTGCTCTCTTTGTCATAATGTGTTGTTGTCATTGTTGTGTATCTTTTTAGGGGAGTTGACCCCCTTTGTTTAGGGGAGCTTTTGGTTCTCCAAGTGTAGGGGTATTGAGTGGGTGTGACTCCCACACTCAAGGGCTCCTTGTTGGGATATGAGTATCCCCTTTAGGTGATGGCCATCACCGGGGTAAGAGTACCCTTTTTATTCATGGGATGTGAGCATCCCCTTGTGCTTTGCATATTGTTGAGTGGAGGGATAAGGGGTGTTGGTATGGTGTGATATGGTGGTTGGTGTTTTGGCGTTGTGGTGCTTGTGTGGAGTTTATGTGATGTTGTTATGTGGAGATGTAATCATGATATTCCATTCATACACCCCTTTTGGTTGAGCCCCTACTCCCCATTTTGTAGTTTCCCTTGGGAAAACCAATGTGGTAGACATGTATTTGTATTATTTGATGTATGTGCACTGTGTAATTATATGTGGGTTGGTGTGTATGTAAGTTGTGTTGTGGCTAAGTAGTTATCCTTGCTTGGGGGTGGGTTGTTTATCAACCCTATGGATGGGAGGAGAGCCCATCGACATAATTTTTTTTTCCACACTTGTTAATTTTAGGTTCTTGAGGGAGTTTGATGATGCTATGGAATTTGTGCAAGTCCATTGGGAAGAGAAGAAATGTTGTGTTGGATGCAAGAAATGGTGTATTTACTTTGTCTTGTATTTTTCACTTTCAAGTCCTAAGAATCATTTGCAAAAGTTGTAATTCATTTCCAATATATATATTGGCATAAATGTTGTTAGTAGTGGTGTTTCAAGTATCCATTTAAAGTTGTGTGTACTTAGAAGAAAGGATCTCGTGGGTAACAGATTTTTACACATTGTACTCTATTGGTCAAATTTGCATATATGTCTTTACATTTAAATTAAGAAAGGATTTATGAGGAGGATGTTTGAATAAGTCTGTTTGTTCTTGTAAGGAGGAAATAGATGAAGTTTTAATAATGGATTATTTCTAAGGAAACTATAGTTTATATTGATAACTGCTAGAGTAGGAGTTTTGAATAAGATGACAATATAGGTCAATTAATTTTAGATAAGTGTAGCATCAAGATTGCTTTATTTGATTATCTAACTAGTTATGATGGAAGAGTTAATCGATTAAAATTAAATTTTATATTCCT
This sequence comes from Sequoia sempervirens, assembly GCA_007258455.2. NCBI lineage: Eukaryota > Viridiplantae > Streptophyta > Pinopsida > Cupressales > Cupressaceae > Sequoia > Sequoia sempervirens. The sequence goes on from VDFB02271358.1 coordinate 508,029,004, forward strand.
CAAGATCTGTGATAAATAATTGTTTCTTTAGTTTTCATGAATGCATAAATGTTTAACAATGGTAGAAAATGAAGTGTATAGAAGAATGTCTCACCAACCTATACTTTCCATAGGGAAACTGAATTTCATCTCAAGAGTAAGGAACCCAAGTAGTTAGGATTCAGTTGAGTGTAAAAGAAGAGATTTATATTATGCCATTAAGGCACGATTTAAAATTTGATTATAAATTTAACCTTGAAATTAATCCTATGCAAATTTAAATTGGATGGAATAGTTTTTCTTGAGGAATTCAATACGGGACAAAGGAGTAACACTTAGAAGACCAAAATGGCTATCTTAACTTGATTAAGATGGACACATTTAGTTGATAAGGTGTAAAAAGTTAATTATTGTTATTTGCAGTGATAATAAAATGAGATAGTGAAGATGAATGTACTTCAAAAGGAAGGTTCAATTGATTAATTAAAACTCAATATATATGTAATACCATGCAATGCCCGAGAAGATCTTTTAATGTGTAATATCAATTGTGATAAGACTCTAGGCTCCCTTAAGAATATTAAATAAATATTTTGTAATTTAATTTTGGGTGAAGAATAAGAGCTGTAATTAATCAAGGTTATCTAATGGAAGATTTGGATATCATTTCCTTTGAATAATTGTGAAAATTGAATTGAATGGGGCAATTAATCCACTTTGTAAGTTGAGATTTATTGTCCTTGAAATTTAGATATCACTACTAAGTTAAGATTAACTACTAATGATTAGTTAAATTTTATTCTACAACACATCAAAGTAACAAACTTATAATGTATCAAGTCTTCCTTTATGAGTAAAATTATTTTAGGAGAGAATTAGTGAAAGAATGTCCATCGGTTAACCATTAGTTTATTTGAAATATTGGGTCAATAATTCTACCTTTATATAGTAGTATTTGAATACCTATTTAATCCAACTATGAAAGTTATGAAGATAATATGTCAATATTTAGCATGTATAATAGTCCCATTTTTTTAAAAGATAGAATATGTTTTCTTTTATACTACAAAAAATATAGAAAGGTTGTTTCATGAGGGTAAAATAATCTAATTCCAATTATAATTCCACTATTAAAATTCAAACAATGCCTTCAGTACAACATCATTTCATGATATAAATTTAAATTTGTAACACTTGTAGTTATGAGTTGTTTACTTTTTAGTCGAAGCTATTAGACAATTCTTGGAAACAATATTATCTCTCTTAAATGTAAATAAAGTAATGAAATCTTGAATTTTAAACTCTTACAACTCCAAAGGGGTTTCAATGTGTGTATTTTCTTTGTGAAAACTTTAATACCCCTGATAAGGTCATTAAAATTATATAATTATCCAATCTTTCCTTCATTCTATTTAGTTGTATAATAAGTTAATGAAGTAATAGTTATTGTAGTAATGTATTGATCCTTGTGTTATAATTTTCCTTTTCGGGTTATTAGGTTTATCAAGGTAAAGGATTAATTATTTAGGCACAATAATTGATAAGTAATTCTAATGATTGGGAAAGAAGGAATTTTCTTTAGATTGAATCATATCCTTTCCTTCATATTGTTGCAACATGTTTTGGTGTGGGGAGTTGACATTATGGCATTTGAGCTTTTAGGAAGTGACCTTAGTTTTATGTTGCCTCAAAAAAAATTGTGGTGTTTAAGTGGGGTGTATTTTAAGGCATGACAATTAGAGGACTCTTAGGAGGTCCAAGAGGATTTTTTGGAGGTCCAATAATCAAGGGAGATCTAACTGAAAATTTTGTGTTCATAATCTCAACGGGTTTGACTTCTTGTTGATGATCTTCTATCGAGGGGGGGTTTAGGTTTTTGTTAGCATCTAAGCAATCCATCTTACTATCTTTTGAAAGAAATGTATTAATGATATCATCTTATTTTGCTACTATATCTTCCCAAATGGGTAAAGCATTGGGAGAGGGAAAAACAAGATTCTCATAACACTCAATGTTTGATCTTCTAACACCAAGATACCTTCATACAAATAGGAGAGGTATTAGGAGAAGGACAACTATGATTGTCATGATCATCTATGATTGCATTCTCTTGCACCAAAAATTTCTCACAAGTGGGAGAGATGTTGGGAGATGAATGGAGACCAAGTAAAGTGATGTTAAGAAATGTGTCAATGATCTCATCCTATTGTGCCATAATGTCCTCTGAAGGGGGAGAGGTTTTAGGAGAGAAACAAACAATATTCTCATGACTCAATAATTGGGTCTTTTAACACCAAGAAACCTTCGTCACAAGTAGGAGAGGTATCGAGAGAAGAACACTTATGATTGTCATGATTGTCTATGATTGCATCCTCTTGCACCAAAACACTCTCACAAGTAGAAGAGATATTGGGAGATGAGTGAAGGATAGGTAGAGTTATATTAAGAAATGTGTCAATGATTTCATTATTTTGCATCAATGTACTCTCACAATTAGGAAAGATATTGGGAGAATGACTAACATGCATGTGTTAATAACCTCATTTAGTTTCCCTATATTGCACTCATAAGTAGGGAGATTAGACTTGTACAATCCATTCTTAATGATATAGAAACCATATCTTTGAAAAGAAAACATGCTTCTACTTGCCTTATGGATTTGCAATGTGTTGTAACAACCTAGAGTTATGAACTTGTGCAAAAATGAAAACTAAACTGCCCAAATTATGCAACACTTTAGAAAATGTAAATAATTGTCCTACAGATTTGATGGTTTTCAATACTAAAATGCAACAAATTTTCCCAAATTTGCAAAAAATTGAGCAAAATGAAACTTTTCTTGCATGTTCCATAACATTTTTCTAGAATTTCAAATCATATAGTTGCAAGCAAAAATAGACTAATAATGCAAAGACAGAAACATTGGCAAAAGTTTCCTAAGACACTTGTATAAGGACAGGGTCACCCAAGGGCGTTTGAGTCCTTGTTTAGGGTTCTAGAAAATAAAAAATTAAATTTTTATGATGTTCAGTATTTTTTTTTTAATTTACAAATAGGATGAATAGATGATATTTTTCCAAATTTTGCTCAATTTAGGATATGTAATGCAAAATGAAAGTGTGCAACAAAGGTGAAAATGTTTTGAAAAATTTTGAATGCAAGTTTTAGATCTAAAATGCAACGATTGATTTTAAGATGCCACAACTTGGAAATGATGATTTTGATGCAACTTAAAACAAAACAATACAATTTTTTTTTGCTTTTTAGACTTAAATGAAAGATGCAATTTAAATGTAATGAATAATTTAAAACTTTAACCACCTAATGAATGTAAATCAGATCTAAAGATAACTGAAACAAACCTTGATTCAACTTATGATGCAATATGTGATGTAATATTTTTATCTTTTTATGATTTTATGATGCAAAGATGAAACCCTAAATGAAAGATGCAAAACAATGCAATGCAAAACCTAGATCTAGGGTTTGAAAGACTACCAAATTAGAAAGTTATTATGTTAACACATCGGGTTCACCAAAATGAAACATAAAAATATGGTGACCTTAAGTTTAATCTCCAAAACCTAAGGTCAATGGGACCATCATTTCTAATATTCCATTAGGATGCAAATCAACAAGGTGCATATATTAATTTTCAACATCTAAGGTGAGTTAATCAAACTTGGATCTGCATCATTTTGAGGATGGGGATGGATTGGAAATGATTTGGAGTGATTTCCCTAATTAGACTATATGCCCTAATATTATAAATACAAAATCCCGATAGCTGATAAACTGAAACAGTCAAGTTCTGGCAGATTTGGAAGGTGTAGATGATTGTGTACCTACCTAGAAAAATTGATCTGGATATGCCTACAAGGACTGGATCACCCTTGGGCAAATGGGTCTTTGTAGGGGTGTCTAAAAACTACTTTTGTAGTCATTTGGTGCTAAATCTGAGCTCTTGATTCTCGATTGTGGACTTATTGAAATATCATCAGTAAATTTTGTACTTGAGTTTACGTGGCTTAACAACTTTGATGAGAACAAATGTAACAATACAAAATGGATCTTCAAACTCTCTTCAATCCTCTTCAAACCTCCAACCTACACATCCAAAAAGAGGGAAGAGGTTGTGCCATATAGGGGCTTGCCTCAGTCAAACCCTATGTAGGTGTTCCCACTTCCACAATGGCAATGTCAATGATATGAATGATAATTGAAAGGAAGGAATGATGAATGAACAAAACACTACAACTCACCACCCTTCAATGGCTAACTTGAAGGATTGAATTCATACACATCTCTTCAAGGATTTGGATTTTTCTTGATAGATTTTCTTGAATGTGCGAATTCTTGAATGCTTTGGATGCTTTGGAGACCTACAACAAGATGTTAGCCTTCACAAAACATGAACATGAACACACATAAACTCACATAGAATTTGACATGATATTGGATCTTAAATTGTTGTAATAAAATCTAAAATGTTGCTCTTGACTTGCTCAATAGTGCTCTTGATCAGAAGTTTGCTAATATATTTCTCCTTAGATTTCAAATGATAAAAAGACTAGGTATTTATGGGTGTTTATCCAATTTCCCAAAAAATAGATTCCAAAAGCCAACACTTCATATTTGGATTTTGGATGTTAAAATGCCACCAACAACATATTTAAATTTAGGTCCTAGCTATGAAGGGGGACTCATTCTCCCATGGATGAATGGGTCCTAGCCCAAATTTCTAGGACACTCAAAGTCAAGAGTAAATTAATGATTGAATGCATTTGCTCAATGCTTGTCCTCCTTCAAAAAATGATAAATTTTAGGCTTTGGAATGCATAATTTGGAAAATTAGAAGCTTAATTAAGTCCAATAAATTAGGGGGATAAAACATAATGTGAAATTGTTAGGGTATACAAATTTCTACACTACAGTTTCAAACTGGAAAATTAAACTATTTTTCCTCTGTTTAATCTTTGTTTATTCTTCAACAAGAAAACTAATCTTTCTCTTTAAAATTCTAGAAAATTTCTAAAATGCAAACTAAGAATTGCACAAAGGAAATGTAAATAAAACATGTATGTATACTCTTTGTGCTTGTGCACTTTAAATTCTTCAAAAACTCAAATCCAATGTTCAGTCAACTTGCTTAAGAGCTTCAACTTGCTTTCAAATAGAGATAAGTCTAAAATGCTTGAATTTTTTGGTAAATATTGAAATTAAACTCATAGTTCTAAGTTTGGAATGATATCAACTAAAATGTACTACAAATATAAAAGTGACACTTTATACTCAACATTACTTAATCCTCTCATATTTGCAAAATACAAACTCAAAGTTCCCAAGCAATTAATGATAATTGGTTTCCAAGCTCCTCCAAATGCCTTTGAAAACCTTTCTCTACTTAGTCGTTGTCTAATTAACAATTAATACAATCATATGCTAAAAGAAAAAGAACCAATCACTGCTCTTTCTCCCTACCAAGCTAACATAAGATAATGCACTCTCTTCTTTTCTACACCATCCAAAATACCATCCTCCAAAAAAAACATGAATGAATAATAGTTAAATGAAATTCCTTCCTTTTTAGTTAAGTTGCACCTCCTTCCACTATGTCATTAACATTTAATTTCTAACAAAACTTCCCTTTTAGTCTCCATAATGGCGCGACCTCTACTCTCTATTGTTTGTAGATATTACAATTTGAAAAATATCTTTAAGTTTTGGTGCCTCCTCTTCTTAATTAATGGCATGCCTACAATACCCTCCATCACCACTTTTTATGGCTTAAACAATGATAATTTTTAAATGCAATAATAATAGTTACAAGCTCATAAAGCCATAACTTTTAGTGGTTACCATAAGGCATTTAAATGATATTTTGAAATTGACACTTAGTATGGCTTTATGATGGCTAATTAATATGCAATCAATATTACTTTAAACTACCACTTAGTGGCTTGTAAAGAAAAAAGAGATGATGTGCCACTAATGGAATTTACCTTGGCTTAAATGCCAAACAAGATGCCTTCCAATATGCCTTCAATTGAGGCTAATATGCCTCTCAAAGAGATTTATTAAATGAAGAATTAAATTACTTTATTCGTGCTTTTATTAATATGATAAATATCTTTAATTATAATCATCATTATAATTATATATATATATATATATATATATATATATATATATATCATTTAACACAATTTTATAATATTTGATTTATCTTGGTTTAAATACAAGATTAGCTAATTGATTAACATCGAAATTTGTAACATTAAAAATTTTATTTTTCTTTTCAAAAAAGAATAACCAAGACTCGATTAGATTAGACTTAACCTAGGAACTCGATTCAAAACAACTCAACTTAACAATAGGATTAGGGTAGACCTATGTGAGTGTGTGCGAAAACTCAAATGGCATAACCTTTTTTGTTTTGAAGTGGTGTAGTCACGGATGGAGGGTCCAAAAAGGACTATCCAACCATCCATCCTAGAGTTCAACACAACAAAAATAACACAAGAACAAAAATAACACAAGAAATGCACAGTAACCATGAATGTTTATTGATTTAACAACTTGCAATATTACATGTATCATATTCCATATATGTAGAAGGACTAGGGATCACAAACTTGTTGCAAGGGCATTACAAGATAGTACAGTTGGCACAAGGCCTTATTATACTCCACAACCTTAAGGCTGAAACTAACTACAAATTACCAACTAATGATCTAACTGATTTCCAATGAATTCTAAATGATCTTAAATATGAATCTCCAACTTCCATTACAATCCACAGCGGCCTCAAGGGCTTACAACCCCAATGCAAGATCAAATGTGTAGGTCGACCAAGAACATGAAAAGATAGCCCTTCAAGAAATGAAATGTATTGTGGATCTCCAAGAAAGTTTTCCTTGGACCTAAAATGCCTTGAATGACATTCAATTAAGCTTTGCATGCTCTGGAAAAGGTCCACACAACAAGTATAAGTTAGGTAGGCCATGAATGCTCTGACAACGAATTGAAAGTGAAGTTATGAGAGCGATAACTTTTTGCAAATAAATTCAAATCACTTGAAATTTGGATATGTGGAAGATGGCCTCGTGTAGAAGCTATATCCTACTCTATGAGCTGAGAAATGATAATGTAGTAAAATGTGAAAGAAATTTCTGAGATAGATACAGACTAAACTCAAAGAAAAGAAATGTTTTTGGTTGATACAAGATTACTTTACAACTAGTGATGCTCTTGCATTAGACACCTAGGGTTGGAAGAAAAGTGAGTACCTCACTTTTCAAGGGCTGGAGGAAAACTAAAGTGTTCCACCTCAACCTGAGAAATCCATGATGAATCACCCATTGGTCTATCTTTCCACTTCACCAGATACTCCTTATATTTCTTGTTCTTAGTGTTCCTTCCAATTCTGGTGTCCAAGATCTGCTCAATCTGCTGTGGTGGTTGATGTGGTAACTAATCCTTCAAGTATCTTTACTACCACCACTTGATTGTCCTTCATGGTACTCATAGATGTCTACAACATTGAAAATTGGTGATATACCAAATGTCTCTGATAACTCCACTTCACATGCATTTCTTGAATAAAACTTCCTAAGAATCTTACATGGTCCCATCTTCCTCATCTTCAACTTATTGTATGTTCCTACTGGAAACCTTTCCTTCCTAAGATATACCACAACTTCATCTCCAAAACCAAATTCCTTGTGTCTTATTTTCTCATATGCCCGCTCCTTGTACTTATTGTTAATGTCCTCCAAGTGTTTCCAAACCTGACTATGCAATGTTTCCATGAATCTTTTTTTCTTTTTTCTTTTGCACTCCTCTTATCCTCCATACTAATGTCACTGAGCTTCATAACTACTTTAGGATGTATCCCTATCACAATATCAAAAGGTTTCTTCCTTGTACTTCAGTTCACTAAGTTATTAAATGCAAACTCTTCTTGCATTAGAACTATATCCCAATTTCTTGCCTTATCTCCAACCAAATATCTCAATAAGTTACTCAAACTCCTGTTTACTACCTTTATCCATTTGTTTGTGGGTGATATGTTGAATTGAAATTCAGTTCTGGCTTCATTTTCTTCCACAATATCCTCCAAAAATATCCAATGAACTTGTTGTCCCTATCTGAAACTATTTTCTTTGGTAGTCCATGCAACCTCACAATCTCCTTGAAAAATAAGTTAACAACATGCACAACATCATTAGTCTTCTTGCAAGGAATGAAATGTGTCATCTTAGAAAATCATTATAGAATCATATTCACTACTACCATTATAGAATCATATATTCTCTATGTTCTTGGTAATCCCAATTCAAAATCCATGCTTATATCTTCCCAAGGTCTCTTTGGTATTATCAAAAGCAATCCAGTATTCTGACTACTCCCTTTTGCTACTTGATAAATTCTACAACTTTGAACATACTTTTTGACATCCTTATATATTTTTGGCCAAAAATAGTGTTCAATCACCAAAGCTACTATCTTATCTATCCCAAAATGTCCTACTAGTCCTTCACCATCCTTCTCCTTAATCAAATTCTCCCTTATTGAGCTCCTTGGAATGCACAACTAATTTCCCTTGAACAACATATCTTCTTGAATAAAATAATCCAACCATTGACTCATATTTGTTACCACGGGTTCCTTGCATGATTTCCATGCTTCAACAAAATATGGATCAACTTCATACATGTGTTTGAGTTCCTTAAAACCCAATACTTCTATCTTCATTCTTGTAAACAAATTCCTTATTTTTCTGAATGCATCAACAACTTTATTTGACTTACCACTCCTATGATTCACCACAAATGTGTAACTTTGCAAGAACTCAACCCATCTCATATGTCTTTGGTTCAACTTACATTGAGTGTTTAAATACTAGACAACTTGATGATCAATATATACCACAAACTCCTTAGGAAAAAAATAATGTCTCCAATTCTTCAAGGCTTGAATTATGGCATAGAACTCTTGATCATAAAATAAATATCTCCTTCTATCATCATTCAAATTTTCATTGAAATAAGCTATTGGTCTCCCTTATTGACTCAACATTGCTCTTATTGTATTTCCATTGGCATCACAATCAACTTGAAATACTTTGTGAAAATCAAGTAACAATTTTATTTGTCAACTTTTTCTTTAGTAATTCAAAACTTCTTTGAGCTCTTGGTGTCCACTTAAAATCCTTCCCATCTCCTCTCATTGTTTCTGTCATGGGTGTGCAAATGATACTAAAGATCCTTATGAATTTCTAGTAGAAACTTTCCAATCCATGGAATGATCTTACCTCTCCAATGTTTACTAGTGTAGGCCACTCAACAGTCACTCTAACCTTCTTAGGGTCCATCTTCAATTCTTTAGTAGAAATGAAAAAACCCAAGTACACAAACTCTTCCTTTATAAAGCTACACTTCTTAATGTTTATTAACAACTTCTCCTCCCTCAACCTCTATAATACTTGTCTAATGTGCCACAAATGTTGTTCTCTAGTCTTACTAAAAATTAGAATATCATCCAATAAACAATAACAAACTTACCCAAGAATTGATTCAGTACTTCATTCATCAACCTCATAAAAATGCTAGGTGAATTGGTCAATCCAAAGGGAATCACTAACCACTCATTCAACCCTTCATTAGTCTTAAATTGGTTTTCCACTCATCTCCTTCTTCAATTTTGATTTGATGATATCCACTCTTTAGGTCAATCTTTGTGAAATACTTTACTCCACTCAAACAATCCATAATGTCATCCATTCTAGGCAATGGGAATCTATACTTGATTATGATCCTATTGATTTCTCTTGAGTCTGTGCACATCCTCCATTCTCCATGTTTTTTTGGTGTCAGTACAACAAGTACCTTACATGGGCTAAATCTCTCTCTTATCAATTCCTTCTTTAAAAGTTATTGTATTTTCTTGTTCAACTTTGCATTTTTTGTAGGTGTCATCCTATGAGCTTCTTTGTTAGACAAAATTGCTCTAGGTATTAGATCTATATGATGACTGATGCTCTGTGTCGATGGGATTCCATCTAGTACATTATCTGATATGATATCTTCATAGTTTCTAATAGTTCTGCTACTTCTTTTTGTAGTGGATCTTCACTCATTGTAGTAGAATTCTCTATCTTTGGATTACTACAATTCTTTGGAATCAATACAAAACACATGTTCTCATGCCTCAATCCTTCCAAAAAGTTTCCTTCCAACTACCAAACATAGTATAGCAGCGCTACAAGCTTCTTTTTTGTCATCTTCTCCCAAAAGTATCAATATAGCTATTTTTCCATTTGAAGTCATGATATAGGTTTTCTTCCTTCCATCATGAATTTATTTTCTATTATATTGCCATGGTATTCCTAACAATAAATGGCATGCATCCATGTGTATAATATCACACAACAATTCATCACTATATGATCCTATTGTTGGCAACATGAGTGTGATGATGTTTGGATGTGTATGGTGTTGTCAATGATGTCAACCCATTGTAGAAAAGTAGAAGTGTTGGTACAAAGATGACCAAATGGTGTGGATAATTGGCTGACTTAGAGTGCAATTTCAATGTTATAGTGAACTAATTTTGTGGCCTACATTGCTACAATATGCAATATCTTGTCGTGTGGTTTTGAGGTATTGATGATGTGTATTGAATGTGTTTAGATCTAAATTTTCAAGGTTTAATGTCTTTTGTAGTTGAAGATAGTGTTGACAGAGTATCGACTTTGTAATGACTGTATTATTGGTACATAGTGCATATCATAATGCTACATATTCCACCATGGATAAATATTATTCTATGCGGTTTTGAGAAAGTTTTTATAGATGTTAGAAGTATGTGTGCTCCAAGTGGAAAGTGTTTTGGTGGTCCGCATGTTGAGTTGTGAATGAATAGTTGACTCATTCAGTTATTGCTTCACCAATTTTGTTATGTGGTGCCAACCTAAGGATCTTGGGATCGTGTAGAGTTGAAGTATGTAAGGAATGAATTTATGGGAGTGATTATAGGTTATTCCAACCTATTTTGGAGGTGTAAACATTTTGGTTTATTTTGCAAAGTGTGTGGAATGGATTTTTGAGCCGATAGGTTGTGTGGTACATGGTTCATGTAATTAGGATGACCTAATTGATGTTTTGGTCGATTGTGGTATATATGCAAGGATAATTCATTGTGTGATGTGAATTTGGAATGTGTATGAGATTTGAATAAGTGTAGAGTGTGTATATGAAATATTATGTAGTGTGAAGTGTGAAAGGTGTAGTGTTGAAGTATGAAGTGTGTTAAGTAAGTTTTTAGAGCTTAACTGGAACTATATCTTTGAAATTTTGTAGATGCATTATTAGAAGTTCATTTTGGTAGTGAGCTACCCTTTCCTCTATATTTTTCTATTCTGGGCAGTGAGCCCTTAGTAGTGATCCATTGGAAGTGAGCCATTCTTTCTTTCTGGATAGTGATTCCTTTATTCTATAATCTCTATTATAACCGGTTATAATATTGTGAGCTAATCCTCACCATAGTTTTTCCCTTTCAAGGGTTTTCCATGTAAATCTAGTGTTCTTGTGCTCTTTGATGTTATGCATGCTTTATATGTTCCTTTCTATTACTGAAAGTTTAATGTGATACTTTGAATGAGTGTTTAAATTGATGAAGTTAATGGATTTCACTGAATAGTGATTCACCCCCCTCTCAGTATTTTGAGTGTTCAAAAATCGGTAGTAGAGCTTAGTTCCTTCGATTGGATTGATCATTGAGGTAGATCTTGGAGGTTGAATGCATGGCTACAAGGAAGTATCCTATCCCTCTGAAAGAGATTAAATCCCTGAAGGGTTTACTAAACAAGACTATGAAGTTGATATGGAAGGAGAACTCAAATCAACTATTGATGATCTAGTTAAAGTAGAATGTGAAAACAAAGAATTGAAAGAGAATATTAAGGATACAAACGAGTGTATCAAAAATTTGAGGGAACAAATCAAGAAAGATACATAAAGATTCAAGGAGACAAATGAGAAGCTCAAGCAATCAAATGAGACAATCACCAATTTGAAAGTGCAAGTTGAAGGAAAAAGAGTTGAAGACTGCTTGAATGTCAAATTGAAAGATAAATCTGAAGAATGTTCAAAGCTTGAATTAGAGATTGTGACTTTGAAACTAGATCTGGAGAGAAAATATTTAAGAAGATAAATTCAAGATCTCCACCTTACTTGATGAAATGATTGCAATTCAGAATGCTTCTGAGGAAAAAGAAGGATTAGGGTTTGAAAAAGGAGAAATTTCAAAGGAGAATCATACTTCAAACAATGTTGAAAAGAAGAATGATAAGAAGAGCAATGCCAAATAGGTCTGAAACTAGAAGAAATATTTCAAAAGGCCTCCTATCAAACAACCTGCTACATAAAGGTATTCATCCTTTAATTGTTATTGTTACTCTTGCAATAAATTTGGACATAGAGTTGTAGAGTGTAGAAGCAAAATGAATTAGAATGTTCAATCCTTTCCCGATCATGTTTTACATGCTATAGACTTGGTCATAAATCTAGTGAATGCATAAGTCATATGATAAATGGTTACAATAATGGTATGATGTTTCAATCTTTCAATGATTACTATTATACATGCAATGGATTTGGGCATAACAATTTTGAATGTAGATCTAAAATGGCAAGAAGTAAGTCTATTCAACAAAAAGGCATCATTTGTCATAAATGCAATAAACTAGGACACATAGCCAAGTTTTGTAGAAGTAAGAATGTGAAACCCTCTTTTTCACATAAGAAGGTTGATTTGGTGAAGAAGATTTATCCTATTGAGATGAAGAAAGAAATGAACAATACATGGAGGAAAAAGGAAGAAAGCAAAGTGAAGAGTGAGTCTATTCCAGCCTTTGGTGCAAATTTTTCCTTTGAAAACTAGATAAAGAGCTTTGGATCAAGGGGAGTTTTAACAAAAAACATTCAATTCCCCCACCAAAGATGTGGTGTTGATGCCTTCAACATGGTGGTACATGTGTAGATTTACATTGTTGATTTGTTGATGGTATCTCTGGTGTGAAATATCTTTTTGTGGATATTTGTAGAGTGATTGAAGGTTCCTATGATGACAGTGAAAGTTTTCCAACTTTTCAACCTAACTTTATCAGTTGTAATCAATGCATTTTAGGTCACTAGAAAGGAATTTATATGTAATTTTGCATATGTTAAATTCATTTGTAACTGAGCAATTGAAGTGGAGAGTAGAGCAAAAGCAATTTGAAGTGATTCTAAAGTGTTGTTTGAAACCCTACCGAAAAACTCCAAAGGTATTTATCAAATTCTTGCAAACCCTAGCTCTATGAAGATTCAAGATGTTTACTCCTCAAGTTATTGATGTTTTGGAGCAACCAAAACCTAAATTTAAGAATCACCCATTCAAATCTATGGAATCAGATCCTAAAGGTGCATTTTTTAGGGTTCCATATGGTGTAATGCACACATAGGATGTGTGAATCTATATTCATACTAAAATGGAAGAGTATGATCATTTGATGATGGTAGAATACTGGGTGAATATCTTGACTGGAGATGATTTTGAACTAAAACACAATTATGAGAGCTTAATAGAGAAAAAACTAGATGTATGGAATAACTTTCCCAATTTTTTCCATTAAGATGAGTTGGTTAAATACATGTTGAGCAAAATTCATGACAAGTTCATGTGGCTAGATATGTTGCACATGATAAACAAGGAAGCAATTAGGGTTGTTATAGGGTTGTGCTCTAATGGACCAATTTTGGCAATGAGGGCCATGAAGAATGATGTGGTAATGAATCTCACTAGAGAAAATTTTGATAAACGAGCCCTAACAGTGAATGATATAGATAATTTGGTGGTGAATTATGCGTCTATGATGATTGGATACAAAATTTACTATAAAAACAAAGAGAACTCTGTGTCAGCCACCACAATCCACACAACCCACTGAATGGTGAATAAAGGTGAAGACATCGATTTGTGTGAGATCCTAATACAATAGTTGATGGAGAATATACAGAAGACCAAAGAATCAAGGTACCCCTTTCGGTATGGTACCCTAGTTATCTATTTTCTATTTTAATTTCTTAGAGAAGTGCTTGGAACAAAAAACATTGTATGGTCAGATAATATTCCTGTTCTTGTGCAAATAAGAGATCATTTGAGAAGGTTGGGAAACCTAGAAAACTATAATTCTATGTTGTGGGGTTTATTTAAGAAATTTTAGGGTAGAATGCAAGAAAGGTACAAAATTTTGACAAGTGTAGTTGAAAATTATAAGAATTATATAACCTTCATGGTTAACAGAGATCACTACATTATGGAATCAGTTGAACCCATAACAATTTGGGTTTTAGAGCTTGGATATGAGGTGATTGAAGAAGATCTTATTTTGTAGAAGTTGTGTTGAGCAAGCCAAGAGATCCATCTATGGAAAGATTTGGTACATATACAGAGAAATCTAGTCAAGTGAATCAATAATAGAAGAAAGATATTGAGAAGGTGAAATATTAGTTGGAAGAGATGGTGAACCCACCCAAGGGTTTTGTGGAGAAGTCCAAAGAAACTTCTATTCCTCTACAACGTACTCCAAGTATAAGAAGGACAGTTAGGACCTTTGTGCCTTCTTGTACTATTCCTAAGTCATTCAAAACAAAGCCTACAAGAAGTTCAAAGAAGAAAGAAAAATTTGGACCCTTTGTGCAATAAATGCCTCCTAAGAGGAGAAGAAAAGAAAAGGACACCGGAGAGAGATACATTAGCTGTGAAGATGAGGAAGATGTAGAAGAAGAAGGACCACAATTGATCTGGAAGAAGTCTCAAGCCTCTACGGAAGAGAAAAGTGCAAAGAGAATAAAAGTTGACATAGTTGACACTAAAAGTGAAGAATAAGTAGAGAAAGAAAATAAAGGTTTTGTTTTTCAAAGAAGAGAAAAGAGTTCTATAGATGGAGACAAATATCCTAAAGGAAAGGGAAAGAAGAAATAAAAGCCCCTCCAACAAGGGAGCATAGTCCCTTAAAATTTGAAGCACTACATTCAATAGTATTTCAAAATTTGGTCTTTTGGAAGAGACAACTAAAATATTTTTGGAAGCAAATGACGAAGATAAGGCAACAATAGAAGAATCTATTGTTAAGTACATAGTAACATTGGATATCAACATGGATAAAATTGAGAATCAATTTCCTGATGACTTGAAAAATGTCTTAACTAATGGATAGAAGGATTCTTAGACCTAAAAATAACCAGTGGATAAAGGAATGCTTCAACCTACAAATAAATAGTGGATAAAAGGATGACTCGACCTTCAAATAAATAGTGGATAAAAGGATTCTTTGACCTACAAATAACTAGTGGATAAAAGGATGCTATGACATGAACAAAAGTAGTGGATAAAATTATGCTTTGACCTACAAATAAATAGTGGATAAAAGTATGCTCTAACCTACAAATAACTACTAGGAGATAAAAGGATGATCCAATCTACAAATAACTAATAGATAAAAGGGTGCTATGACAATTAATTTTTTATTGAAAAAGGTCAAATTTTATATGAACATTTATCTCTTAGGAATTTTAGACTTAATTATGATCTCTTTTAACTTAGGAGGGTCCCTATGAAATCTCACCTTCAATTTTATCTAAAAGTGACTCGAAACCTACAAGATTGAGTTAGAAAAACCTATAAAAACACACCAAAATATTTAGACTTAGGATGAGGGGTCCCTCTAGGTGTTCCAAAAACATGAAAAGAAAAAGAGATAAGGAAAATAAACAAAAGGAAAACAAATGAACCCAATACCCTGCTTTCCTCTTCACCTATAATTGAGCGATGAGAGGATCTGCACCCAATAAACTTTGTTGTGCTCAAGATGTGTGATTGTGAATTTTAATGTATTTGGTTGTTCTCAATATTACAATAACACTAGAATTTTTAGGATTATTGATTTTAAAACATTGTTTTCCATTAAGGATTGTGTATGAAATGATGTATTTGATGTTGAATTTATTGTTTTTTCTAGGATAAATGGGTGTTACATATTTGATCTTGGATAATGGGTTAACTAACATTGATTGGGGAGTAGATGTGGAGAGGTAGAAATAATTAATTAATTTATGATTTTTGAGTTAACTAAGTTGCATGAGAATTAGATGAATGTGTTGAATAATTGCAGGAATAAGTTAAATAATTACATAAGGATTAGATGAATGAGTTGATTGATTGTATGAATAAGTTAACTAATAGAATGAATAAATAAACTAGTTGCATGATTGAGTCCACTAAATTTAAATAATTTAATTAAATGAGGTGGAAATTCACGATTAAATTAATTGATTTATAAATAATATGAGAACATTAGGTGGAGAATGATTATTTATGGAAAATGATTTGTTCTATCTATAAGTAATTAAAAAATGATTTATTTTAAAATTTTCAATTAGATCAATTTAATTGGACAAGAATTATTTAATTAATGATCATGAATAATTAAGAATGATAAAATGATAATGAATCAGGTGAATAAGATAAAATGATCATGAATAATTAAGAATGATGTTTGGGCAGTGGTATGCCTAGTTTGACACATGCTAGGGCTTGCAAGCCCTAGTCGTGCCTCTTTGAGGATGTGTGAGCAGTGTGTGGCACAAGTGAAAGGTTGATGTGTCGTGGTGTTGCAGGTTACAAGGTGTAGTTTGGGTTTTGAAGGGGGTGTGGCTAGTGTGTTGGGTGTGGGGTGCGTTTCTTGCTCTCCATTTTTATTTCTTTGTTTTTGGAAATGACCTTAGGTGGGGTCCTGAGTATTTTTTAAAATATGTCATTTTCAAAAATCTTGGTTGCGAGTAAACCCTCCCCTTTAGTGCATGTAAATGTTGTCAAATTTTTGAGCAAAACCTCGGGTGGAGAAGGTCAGATCCAAAATGGTGGATCTTAGTTCTAGAAAGTGAGTGGATACCTTGAAAGAAGTGTTGATCAACCCATGTTGGTGATCCAACCGAATTCTATAGTAGAGGACGTCAATTACCTAATTAATCACACTCTAATTTGCAAGTTTATGGAAACTCAAGTTTTTCTCCCGCTATTAGAATCATGGACTCACCAAACATGGAATCCAGAAGGTGACATTGAGATGATGTTGGCTACTAACAATTATTTCATGGTGGTGTTCTCATGCCTAGAAGATCACAACAAGGCCTATGAAGGGGGTCTCTACTTTTACAACTAGGCGAGACTTTTTATTAAGCCTTGGCATATTTGGTTCAACCCTTCTAAGGAGCTCCCATCACGGGTTCTTGTGTGGGTTAGGCTCTTGTGGCTCCCATTGGAGTTTTGGAGGAATGAAATTTTGCACATGATTGCTTTGCTATTGGGCAAGCCAGTTGGCCCATCACAACAGATGTTGGATAAGAAGGTAATATATTATGACTGTATTTGTATTAAAATTGATTTGAATAGCCCTCTTCCAGATTCATTGGAAATTTGAGTTGGAGACACTTCATGGGTTCAACAACTTGACTATGAAGCTCTTCCATTTCAATGTTAGATTTATCATGTATATAGACATTTGCAATAGAAATGTCCTAAAATTAACTCCTCGAGGAAGGAAACCAATGGAGCTTCAAACAAGGTGTCATCTCACTCAAATCTTGTGAAGGATAAAGGGAAAGGCCCTATGACAAAGAGGGGTGCAAATGAAGAGGGTTTTTTCCCAGTGAAGTCCCATATTAGGGGTAGGGGCCAAAAGTAGTCTCTTAAAGATAGACAAGGGGATGATTCCTATAACTACTCTAAGGCCTTGGAAAACTATGATGGTAATGAAGGGATCCCAAAAAGAGAACTTTTGGGGGTAGTCAATGTGGAGGTTGAACAAATGCATTCCAAGGAGGATGCTAGCTAGAACAAGCAGTTGGTGGAGTATTTTGCATCTTAGATGGATACTGATCTTGTTCCTAGTGTCCAATATGAGTTGGCTCCTTCAGGAAGTTTAGTTTTTGTTGAGGAACTAACTCAATAGACTTCGGATATGGGCCTAGAGGTGGCAATTTTTTCTCTCGATAAAGGCAATAAAAGTATGTCAACATTAAGATTGCAGTAGAAGAACTCCAAAAAGGGGGTGTTAGAGAAGCCTCTCAAAGTGGGAAGGAAGAAGGACCAAGATAAAATAAAATTAATGGACAGAACTTGGTGGAGTCAGGGTCAATTAAGCCTATTGAATCCATTTTTCTAACCCACAAAAATGATCATACTTTGATGGAATGTAAGGGGATTGAACAATACCCTAAGACAAAAGGTTGTTCATGAGTTAATTAGAGTGCATTCTCCTAATGTTTTGTTTATTTAGGAATCTAAGGTGTCTTTGGAAGAAATGTTCAACATAGCTTCCAAGCTATGGAGGAGAGGCTAGAGTCAATGTATTCATGTGCAAGGAAGGGTTGAAGGGATTGTGTGCCTTTGGGAGGTCCGTAGAAGGTTTTTCCCCTATGTTGGGCTTCTAGTAGATAGTCTATGATCATGGCTGCATCTAGCTTTGATTTTAGGGAATTTTTCTTCCTCTCCAATGTTTATGCTTTAACAGATATCCTTAGAAAAGTTTTTATATGGTCTCATATTCGGTATGTAAGGTCTCTAGCTCCTTTACTTCCATGGATTGTGGCTGGAGACTAATACTATTATTAGTCTAGAGGAAAATTGGGCGGGAGTGGAAAATATTGAGCCTTCCTCCTCATTTTTCATGGATGATATTTGATCTCTGAACCTAGTAGACATTGATCTAGGTAATGGGGTGTTTACTTTGAGCAATAGGAGATATGGGGTGGAATCCATTTTGGAGAGATTGGATAGATTCTTGATTTCTAGATTTTGGATTGGCAATAGATGGATGGACCATTTAGAGATTCTATATTGGAGGGGATTTGATCATTGACCTATCAAACTTTCAACATCAATGTTTAGTGCTATTAAGAATCCTTCCTTTAAGTTACAACTTATGTGGCTTAGAGAGTCATCTTTGCTAGATATTGTGAAAGGTTGGTGGTGGAAAGGTAAGCTTGATCATGGGAAATTCATGTACTCTTTTGTTAAAATACTTCAATTTTTAAATTTTTAGCTTAAGAAATGGAATATATAGGGTTTTGGGATTATTTTTTCAACAAAATTGACTGCCTAGAATTGGTTGGATGCCATCAGTAGACAAATATGAGATCATGGGATTACAAAGGGATCCCTTAGAGAAGAAGGTGATGCTTTGAGGGAGTTTAAAGTAGAATGCGAGCTATGTGAGGAGATTTATTGGAAACAAAAGTCTAGGATTGATTGGCTTCATGAGGAAAATAAGAACACTACTTTTTCTTTAACTCTGTTAAAGGCAGAAGGCATGGGAACTTGATATCTTCAATTGTGTTATCCCAAGGGATCCAAATTTCTTCATTTCAAGATATCTCAAATGAGGCTACCCAATACTATCCATCTCTATTCAAGGAGGATCCTCCTCAGGGGGTTAAGGAGGATAATCTTATTTTGAATTACATTCCTTCAATGGTTTCTAGTGATATGAACAAGTTTCTTTGCATCCCTATATCTCTTGATGAGCTAGAAGTAATTGTATTTTAAATAAAGAAAGGGAAGGCCCCTAAACTAGATAGTTTTCCAATATATTTGTTTTCAATAATTCTAGGAGATTATGATATATAACTTATTGGTGGTTGTGCAAGAATATCTAAGGAACAAGCAGATGTTGAGAGTTATGTGTTATGCCTTGCATAACAACCCAATTTCGTTTCAATCAAAATGGGTCCCCCTTTTGTTTCTTTTTCCCTTCATGTTCTTGTTTGAGTCTTATGAGTTGTTTATTTTTTATCCTAAGTCCTGGTTTTCCTTGTTTTTCAAGTTCAGGCTTTGGAATGACACTAACACTTGTTACTTTTTGAGGTATAAGTTTCGTTCCATGTCTCGATCCCAATCCTCGCACTTTTCCTTGTATTTTTATTTTTGTGTTAGAATCGGGTTTCGGATCGGAACCGTTACCTTGCACCCTTCAAGGTGTAAGTCCTTGGTTCTCTCTCAATCCCAACTTTCACCTTTTTGCCTCGTGTGTTTTGCTTGTGTCAGAGTTGGGAACCAGACTAGAACTGGAACCTAGAACTTTTCAAAGTTCTTATTTTTGTTTCCATCCTAATCTTGACTTTTGACTCTCTTTGTGTTTTTTTGGGATCAGACTTCGGACCATGACTTGCACTCAAAACCTTTCAAAAGTTCTGGTTTCATCTCTAGACCCGATTCCACCCCTCGCTTTGTCTTATCTTTTTGTCGGGTTTTAGACCACGAACTGTCGATTGAACTTTGCACTTTTTGAAAGATCGGTCTCATTCCATGTCTCGATCTTGACCCTCGCTTGTATTCATTCTTGCAACCCCACATTTATGATGTTTTCCCTGATCCCAAGGTCTAACCAAACCACATTTAATGTTTAACTGTTCGCATGCGTGAATGAGTTTTTATTCTACCGCTCCTTGAATTTCATCCATTATGCCTTGTACAGTTTGAAAAAGTGAGCAAGAGTGACACTGAGCTAGGGTTTGAGGAGGTGCTTCAATTTGTTGTTGTGCTATCAGAATTCCTAGTTGCGTTTGGAGGTGGGTGTTTTTCTTGCATTTTCCTTCCTTGTTTTCGTTTTGTTTGCATTTGCTTTGGGTGAATGTTGTTTTTTCTTTCTTTCCTCACTTTCTCCTGGTTTGTTTCATTTCATTTTTTTTCTCCATTCTTGAACCCTTTGGTTTGTTGGGAGTTTTTTTCTTTTTGTTGTATTATTTCTTTTTCTTTCTGTTTGCAAGATTGTCTATCTCACTGTGCCCTAGTTTTCTACGGTTTTGTTGTACTATCGGGTCGGAAGGTGTTTGAAATGATAAATTTGAAATTCTAACCATTTCAACAAAATATTGGTCCAAAGCAACAATCCGATCCCAAAGGCACCATTTGGAGATATTGTTACATATACTTTTGTCTTCATTAATTGTTGCTTTTCGATTCTCGATTCCCGCATGTATTTTGGAGTCGGGAATCAAAACTCCACTTAGGGTTTACCATTGTTGGAGTCTAGGTTCCTTCACTTTTCTGATCCTGAATTTTGATTTTCCATTAGGGTCGGGTATTGGATCAATACCATGGAATGTTAAAGGGTTTTGACAAAGTACTATTCCAAGTCCTGATTTTGATCCCCACATTACCATCGGAATCAGAAGTTGAGTTGACACCAAACCTCGGCTATGTTATTAAGTACCATGACCTAACTAATTCTTGGTCCCCATTCCTGATATCTTATTGAGATTGGAACTCAAGTTTGACCTATTCTCACCTTGCATATTTAAGCTCTGGTGCATGACGAAGTCCTGGTCCCGATTCTCGATATCTTGTCAAGATCAAAACTCGAGAAGCTATTTACACTTGTTCTCACTGTAGGTTTGGTTTTGAATCATGAACCAATCCCGACTTTTGATTCAACGTTAGGATCAGAACTCAGCAAAACCTCTTCATTGAATTCATTGGTTAAAGTGTTGTTCCCTAGTGAAGACCTGATCCCAATTCCTGAACACTACAGAATTGTTGATGGTCCAAGTGGCACAACAACATGCAAACAAAATCTTGCTATTCTGTTTCTCCTGAAAGAGAAAGAATAATACATGGATATCTTAACTCCCAAGGTCTTTGTAATCGGTTCTCAACTGTGCTGATTTCACTCAGTGATTGATGTGAACTATAATGTTCAAGGGGCCTGCTGGTGTTGAGGTTGTGGATTGTTCTAAGATCAAGCATAAATTCAAACCTACTTTAACTGAGGTTTTTAAAGAAACATAAAAAGATAGATCAAAGCTTTGGAACTGAAAAGAATAATAATTCATCCAACTTAACCAGACTTTTTACCTTTCAATGAATTGCTAACTAAAACTGCAGAACAAAAGTAACTTGTGATTAACACACAATTTCATTCACTCACAGTGCTAACTTCAGCAACAAATTTTAAATCATCATTTAGAAAAAACATAAAATAAAACTCCATTCCTTGAAAGCTCCCAAACCGAATGATTAACTGAAGATGAATACCATTCAGGAACACAACATGAAGTAGACTTGAATCTGGTTGCTTCTACTGTTAGTGAAACAGATAAGCAACATTTACAACTCTGGCACAATCACCAGTGTACAGAAAATCTATCTTCAAACTGTTTCCATCTATACTAAGAAAACCAGAAGGATACATTACTTCCTTCTGTCAAATCTAACTCCTATTCTACTGCTACTCTTAAGTTTCTTTACTGCTACTGGTTTCTAAAAAAAATATCTCTATCTCCCTATCTTCTAAAACTTCCCCCCTCAGTAAAAGAGGCAAAAATGCCATATATACAAAACGTGCCAAAAAGAAAGTGTTGGTCCCTGTTTTAGGGTTTTACAAAAAATATCCAACTTTAGAAGGGTCGGCCCTTAGATCTTTTGAATAAAGTTGATTCTGCATTAAATGTGAATCCCTGCTATCCATGTCGGTGAAGGATCGCCTTCAGGAGAAGCCTTCAGATCTTTTACAAACACAACATTAACTTTATGCCTCGGTGTCCATCTTTGAACTCCCTTGTAGAGCTACCTTGAATGCTCTAAAGCATTATCATTAATGTTGATCCACCTCTGCCAGTAGCGATCCCAGCTGTCCCTAAGATTCATGGTTCTTTCCTTCCTTTGGCCTCCTTGTGCTCAAGATCTTTCTGCATGTTAACCACCTCTGGAAGTAGCATCAAAATTTTTGTTAGATCTCCACACCAGTGTTCACCGAGTTGCTCCATCGGCTCGTTCACAGAGCAGATCCACACCGGTCGCATTCTATTGATCTCCCTCATAGGGGTAGTCAACTAGCCCAACGGCCAATGGTTCACCCCTTTAGCTTCTTCTGATTGGGTGAACATAGGCCACACAAGATTCCTGGGCGGTCAAAGGTCATTCGAATGGAATCGCATGTCAGTGAGACACTGGCCATGTCTCCCCAATGCGATTATACCTCATAGCAGCCATCGGCATAGAATACGATGGTTGGCAAGACCTCATAGCGAGCGACACAAGTCATATTGATATCCACAAAAACCATCGGCAAGAAAATCGTTATCGGCCAGGGGTCATGGCGAGTTCTCATCGGTCATACCGGTATCCCTTTTTCCATTGGAAAATCTATCGCTATCGAAAAGACTTCCCATTGTCAGCAAGACCTCTCATTGAGCCCCTCCACCTTTCGGCAAGAAACCATCGGGTCGGCCAAACATTATAGTGAGCTCATTTTATTTCAGGGAGACTCCACTTGGTTGTCAGGACTTCATAGCGATGACAAATCATTCAGCCAGGAGCCTCCATTTCACTTCGACAAGACTTCACTTGGTCGGGGAGTGATTACATCGGGCAGCAAAATTTATAGCGATATCCCCTTTCATCGCCGAGTTCACTGCTATCGGCAAGACTTCCCTTAGTTGGCGAGACATTATATCGAATCCCCCCACCTTTCAGCAAGACTTCTATCTATCGGTGAGACATCTCTCTGAGCTCAAAACATTATACCGAAGGTTTCACCAGTCGGCAAGAGATCCTTGGCCAAGACATTACACTGAAGTCTAGACATTATGCCGATATCATTTCATATTGACGAGACTAGCTTCCTTCGCCAAGACATTACACTAAAGTCATGCCCCTTTCGTCGAGATATTTTGTAGTCAGCCAGACATCACACCGAAGGGAGAACCCTTCAGCGAGACCTCCTTCTGTCAGTGGGACTTCTCCCCGAACTTGAAGCTGTTTAAGAGAGACCCCACTGTGTCGGCGAGACCTTTTGCCGAGTTCCAAACATTACACCAAAGGGAGAATCCCTTTCGGTGAGACTTTTCCTCTTCGGCTAGACCTCCTGCCGAAAATAAATCTTTCTCGGCGAGATCCCCCGATGACATCCCTTTCGCCAAGACTTCTTCCCAAGCGGAGAGACATATAAAACCTTACAGCGACTGAGATGTCATGGCGACTGATGGATCCCAAATGAATAATACACTCCACCAATCGGCAAAACACCTGAAAGGTCTCAGTGACTTTCTTCTTAGAGCAATTTTATGCTGTACGAGATTGAGGCATGCTTTCCAGTTGACTTCCTTGAGAGATATCTTCAAATGAGTGATTCAATCCTGCAAAAAAAATGCCTCCATTAGTCCTCAAAGCATATGAAATACACTATTGTTCATCATGCCTTCAATTTTAACAAAAAGAAACCCAACTTTAACTGAGGTAGAACCAAAATTAGACAGAACAAAAGACATACTTAGGAGGAAAACAAAAGAACTCCTAAGACCAAAACAAGACAACCAAAGGCAAAGAAAACAAAAGCAAAAAGAAGGGGGACCCATTTTGTTCCAGAATAAAATGGGGTGGTTATGCAAGGCATAACAAGAATCATACCATGGAATTGCACTAGACTTTTGCATTAACATAGATATAGATGCCAAGTCACTACTCGATCCTAACTTCTGATAGAGTACAATTTTGTGCTTAAAATGGTTAGGTTCTTGGTTATGTCTTGAACCTAAAACCCGAAAATGCTTAATTAGCTTGTTGGATCAGATTTTAGCTTAATCTAATGTTGATATAATATGAATTCCTAAGTTAAATTTCTCTTCATATGTCTTTTCTTTTATCTGATAATGGTTAGTAGTGCAGGATAATTAACAAATGTATAACTCAAAGGAAGAGGTTCCCACTGAAGGAACATCTAAGGGAACAAGGCCAAAGAGGTTAAAACCAGAACAAGTGCCTCTTACAATGAAGTACAAATTCCAAGGGAACCCAGTACCATCTAAGTTTGGGTCCAAGGTCATGAATATCACTGATACTCTAGTGGGACACATTGATTTAGAGTTTTTTCGCACAAATACCTTTTCAAAGGATGTTGCCCCAAGGGAAAGGAGGATTGCAGAGTTTGGGCTAGCTCATGTGGCCAGTTTTCCTATTATTGTACAATGTCCTGAGTTTATTCTAACTGTTGCGCAAACATACAATCCTATTCAAAGGTAGTGAATTGATGCCCAAGGCAATGTAATAATTGATCTAACCCCAACAATGATTAGCCATGTTTTTGACCTTCCTCTTTATCCCAATCTCAAGATCATGACTGAGGATCAAGCACTTGATATCTGGTTAAAGGATGTGGAAGGAAACAAGAAAATTATCAATAAACGATGGCTAAAGAAAGAGAAGTGACTGAAGATGTTGCCAACTAATCCTAAGAGGTCAAAATTTTCTAAGGATATAGGAGACATGATTACATTTCTGGCCAGGGTATTTGGAAAACAAAATTCCCATGTTTTTGAGCACTCGATGTTCTCATTCATCCAATTGATTCTAGAAGGGAAGCAATTTCTAGATTGGGGACAGATAATTTTTGATAATATACATAACCAACTGTTGAAAGTAGCAAAAACCAAGAAATTTTAAGTCTTCATATGTCATATATTGTGCTACAAGGATGCGACAGTTTCCTGGGTTGAATACTAAAGGGTTAATGGATGATGACCCAAATCAAAAGAAGGTCTGGGAATATTATAGCCAACTAGAGTTTAAGGAGGCAAAAAAACATTTTAAAAGAGTCAACAATGCATTTTTATAGGTTGTTATCAATCAACTCACAGGTGACATTGGTTTTAGATTGTCATGAGAGGCTATGGAATTCATTCAAGAATAGGGATATTGGTTTATTCAATACCCCAAGTCCACTTATTTCAGATTGTTTGGTCATGATGGTCACCCTTTTAAACTGCCAAGGTGTTGTGGGGATAGATGGGTCTTAATGGAGTTTGCTTGACAAGCTGCTGAGGTAAATGCCAAATTTTCTGTACAACATAAGACTGTTTGTCATTCTTTCCTAATGCAGTTGTGATTTTATTCTTGTTCCTCTTCAATAATGGATAAGACAACAACAAAGGAATTTCAATCCATGAATTTCTAGCAGCATACTTACAAGAAATTCTTTGATCCAAGGAGAAAAATGTATGGGTTGTATGCTTCTCAATTTCTGCATTATCAACCACTTCTCGAGGACTTTTGGGCCAATCTTCAGGATCAATTTGAAGTGAGAAAAAGGGGGTATGAAAGATTAACAATTCCCCAAATGAGATATTTTGAGGTTAAAATGGATATTTTGAAAGGCACTACTAATGATGGGATCACACTTGATCCTAGATATGAAATGGATAAAGTAGCCACTAAGGATTTGGAGCCCATCAATTGGGAAAAAAAAGAGGAAACTAAGATTCATAAGATATCACGGGGAGTGGTCAATAGAAGTTTGAAATGGATTAAGCTTCGGTTGAAGCAGCCAAGAGTTAAGGATTCAAAGAAAAGAGGTTCTAGTAGTGAACCTACTTCCTCCACAAAAACAAAACAATATAAGAGATTAAAGAAGGGTGTTGCAACAGTGGAGACAACCACAAAAGAGCCTCCCTCAATAGAAGAATTTTTTTTGCAGCAAATTGATGATGCTTTGCAAAAGGCAAAAGCTACTTTTGAGGCAGCTGTTGTTGGGGTTACTTCAAGTTTGGGTGCCACACCCTTAGCTCTTGTGCATCTTGGGGAAGAAGTTTCTGAACAAGCACCTTCTACTATCCCTCCACGAACCAAGGATACTATTCCTATTGTGCCATCAACGTCAAGAACAACAATTGTTGAAGAGGGGAGACCCCCTATGATTGATGTAACAAAATCACCTATTTCTTCAAACTCTGAAAGAACTTCATCTCAGGAAGGATAAATGATCGAATGGGAAGAATATCTAAAGAAGGTTGAGGAGGAACCTATAGAGGAAGAAATTGGATTTGAACTTGGGAGCCCATACAGTGAGGAATTGGGATTGAATGAAGTTTTGACTATAAAGGAGCAAGAGGAAATCATAGAAAGTGTCCAAAGGTTAGTTGTTGAACAATTGGCTCAAGAGGAGGAAGAACAAAGAAAGAAAATTGAAGAGCTTGCCCGAGAAAAGGAAGATGTTGAGGCAAAAAGGAAAGCAGAAGAAGAGGCTCTTGAACATGAACTAGAACAACGAAAGAAGGTTGAACAAGACAAGGCAACAGAGGAAGATCTCCATGCAAATGAGTTAGAACAACAAAGGTTGAAAGATGAAGAGCAAGTTGCACAAAAGGAAGAAGAAATGAAAAAGATAGAAGAAATAAGGGCCGAAAATGAGAGAATGGAGTAGGAAAGGTTACAGAAAGAACAAGAGGATCAATAAAAGGCTCCTTCTCAACAAACCGTTGAGGTAATTTCTTCTACACCTCTATCCTTGACACTTCCCAATGTTCAACAAGTCACTACTCAGTCGGCTGCTCCCACTTGGCTCGAGCTGAATTTAGAAAAGAGGTAGCAAGTGCAAGCTCAGCCAGTGATGTGGGATGAGATGGTAGTGGATATTGACAAAGTAAAATCAAGGAAGAAACCCCGTGCTATGTATTCCACAAAGTTAATCGATGAGTGAGATTTGATAGCAGATATTGCTACTCCTATTGCTAACAAGGATAATAGAGAATTGTAGGTTGAGGATTATCAGATAAGCACTGTTAATCTAGGGAAACACACAAAGAATCAACAAATAAACCTGATCGATATTATTGCCACCACCACTAAGTCAAGGTTAATCAAGGATAAGCAAGCTAAAGATAAGCTTAAGGTAGAAGTAGGAAAGATGAAAATTTTTCTGAAGGAGTTAATTTCATCTACTCCTGAGCAACCTACACCATCGTAGATCCCTATTTTGAAAAGTTTCAAACAGGTGGATGGTTTGAGTGAAATGAAAAAGAAGGCCACATGGTTTGATAATTGGTTCAATGTTTTTAGGTCTGATATGGATAGGCATCTAGATGAAGGTTTTAGACACTATGTTATAGGTCTTACCCTATTAAAAAAGATAGAATAATTTATAAGGAAATGGTGGGAAGAGGAAGAGAAGCTTAGGCAGTACTTGGGAAAACTAAAGGTGATTGCTAAAATTTTCGATGAAGAGTTGGTCCAATCACAAATTTTGGGTGATGAGAGCCCTGAATATGTTTCAAAGTCTATTAATGTGTCTATTTTCAAAACACAAAATCTCATTGAACAAATAATAGCCATGCTCAGAGGCATTCATGAGATATGGGAACATGCAAGTATCTTTGAGGAGATTGTTTCAAAACTCATTGATAAAACTTTACCTCTGGATTAGAGACTTGAATCATTGGGGGAAATAAAAGATGCTTGGGGGGTAAGACATGATAAAATAATGAAAGAAGGAGATATTTTTGAGTTAACACTTATGGATAGGCTACTAGACATCAGATGTGACATACGCTAGGCAATCACAGACATTGGTCAGCTAAGGGAATTGTTGTTGTAGTAGAGAAGAAGTTTGAAGACTCAAAGTTTAAAGTTGACTGGATTGATGAACTTGATTTGATACGTTGAAGCAGATTTTCTCCAATTATGATGAGTATCACAAGATTACTCATGAGGAGGGTAAGTAGGTTAGGCGCCTTTTTGGGACAACAAAATTTCCATGTTAGTTTTGAGCAGATGGACAACTCCAGATCAGTTTTTGATGAGTCAAAGATAAAGCATGGTGATGAACAAAGGATAGAGTTAGAATTCTTAGTTAGATTTTGGTTATGTGGAAACAAGGCATACCCTTTCAGCACTTACAGTTTCATCAAGGATAAACACTTGGATTTAATTGGGCATCCCTATAATTGTGGATCTTGATTTTTTGATAGGAGAAATTAGTGATAATTTTGTCTATATTTTGGAATTATCTCCTCATTGTAAAGGTCGGCTAATTGAAGTCAGATTGGATGCCTAAAGGAGATTATATATAGTTTACAAGTTTTTACAGCTTTTATGCAAGATACTTAAACACTTTTACAGTTTTAATGCAATTAGTTCTATTTCAAAAAGTTTGTTAGTTTAACGATGATGTTGATAAACAATGGTTATTTGTATGCCAATGAGCTTTGTTGTGCATAAATGTTTCTTATTTGATGAAAATCAATAGAAGAATCTAAATCTGAAACCATTTTGTTGCATTATATGTGGATGAAATTTCTTGATATTTGTTGATCTATTAATTTTGGTAATGAGCTTGTGGTATTTTGTTATTGAAAAGGTTTAAAAAAAAGTGACGATGAATGGTTGTATGCTCTAAATCTGCACTGTGAATGGATGCAATGTCATGGATTATTTCATGAATTGTGTTATTCTATGGTTTTGGTTAATTAGGAAAACCCTCGTTATAAGAATTGCATGTTTGAATTAAAAGAAATTTGTGTTCATGCTTTATTTTCCTAGGCTTTGATATATCTTTTGCTATTTATTTAAAACCCCCAATGTTAAATTGCTTTGTACCATCCAGTTTGTATTCGTTTACCAATAGGCCCCTTGAATATTATGGTTGCATGGACTAATGAAGGATAACAACACAGTTGAGAACCAACTACAAAGACCTTGGAAGATAGGTGGTTTTAGATCATTTATCTTTTTCAAGAGAAATAGAGTAGAAATATTTTGTTTTAACGTTGTTGTGTTACTTTTTCCCATCAACACTATGAATGCTAATTTTTTGGTGCTTATTCCTAAGAGTGAGGGTGCCAATTCTCTGGATCTGGTTAGGTCAAATTCTCTCTATAATATGGTGTATAAGATCATTTCTAAGTTAATTTCAAAAAGAATTAAGTCATTGCTTAACAAACTTATTTTAGAAGAGAAGGGAAATTTTGTAAATTTTGTCATTGAATTAATTCATTGCTTAATGGAGTTATTGCTTAACAAAAGGTGTTCACTAATTTTGGGTTTGGAAATGACTAGATCAGTTGGGTTATGAGTTGTGTTACTTGCACTTCCTATTCGGTTATTATTAACAATGATCCTTATGCCTTTTTAGGGGCCTCTCGGGGCCTTCAGCAGGGAGACCCCCTATCTCCTTACTTATTATAATAGCTGAGGGATTGGGATAATTTTTTAAAGAGAAAGTTAATCTTGGGCTTATACAAGGATGGCAATGGGGGGGTAGGCTTTCTCTCTCAATCTAATTTATAGTTTATGGATGATACGACCTTGTTGGGGGTTGCCAAGATCAGTGAAGAAAGCAACTGCAAGTGTGTATTGGAAATTTATCTAGTTGCCTCAGGGAAAAGGATAAATGAATCTAAATCCTCTATATTTTTTCAATACCTCTGCTCTTATTCAGTCTAGAATAGCTTAGATTCTCAAGTTTCAAATTGGTTCCCTTCCCCTTGTGTATTTGGGTATTCCTCTTTCAACTAGTTCTATGCCTAGGGAGACTTGGAAGAATGTGCTTGATAAGTTTAGGGGTAAAATAAACTGTTGGACTATCAAGTGGCTTTCCTTTACCTACAGAGTGTTGTTGAAATTAGTGGTTCAAGTGTTTCCTATTTACAAATGCATGGTGCAAGTTGCTCCCTTAAGCTTCATTGAGGAATTGGATAACCTCTTTAGATAATTTCTATGGTCGAGGAATATGGCCTCGACAAAGTGGAGTTTGGTGAAGTGGGAGAATGTATGCAGGCCAAAATAGGAGGGGGGCTTAGACTACGAAAATTTGTGCTTACCAGTCAGGTATTGGCTGCTAAGATTTACTAGAGGTGGTTCACAAACCAAGATCAAGCTTGGGATAGGATCCTTGCTTCTAAGTATTTGTGAGGAGTAGAAATGGAGGATATACCAAGATATGGCCTGGTTGGAAGGGGGTATATGATTTGAGACACTCTCAAGAGAGGTGCTAATTTAATCAAGCAAGGTTTGTTTGGGATATGCAATAGGGGATCTAGGGATCTCTTCTGATTTGATTCTTGGGATGGCTTCCCCCTAATAGTGACCATGTATTTGCACCTTCAATATTTATGTCATAGCTTCTTGGAGTTTGGATGGAATAGGGTGGAATATTTTTAAGTTAGTGAGAGATTGGGACATGTGGAGGTGTTTAAGTGGAAGGATTCTCAATTTTGGCCACTAGGAGGTTTAACAAAGAATCGTAAGGAGCTATCTCATATTTTAGTAGGTAGAGTTTGCAACTCATTGATATTGACTGATTTTTTGACTTGGAGTCCTAAACATAAGGGGGTGTACTAAATGGCTACTAGGTATCAAGTTCTAGATTAGAAGAAATACAGAGGGGAGAAAGTCCCTTTGTGAAATAATTTTGGGAACAAATTTGAATGACTTAAATGCAACTTCTTTCTTTGGTTAGTTTCTCTGGATCAATGTATTACTTGGGAGAATTTGAGAAACAGGGGCTTTCAATGTCTATCAATTTGTGTTCTTTGTGGTAACAATGAAGAATCCTCTTCATATTTATTCTTCTAATGCTCTTTTGTTTGGTTCATTTGGCACAAATGGTGGGGGTCTAGAAATAAGAATGCATGCATTCTTCATCTGTAGTTGAGTTTTGGAGGAGCTTGGGGAGACAACTTGCAACGAATTTTTTTCTTTAGGTGTATTGGAGTATTGGGACCTCATGTATTCTTTTGAAAACTTGGCTAGAAAGGAATTAGAGGATTTTTTAGGATCAAAAGATGGTGGTCCAACAAGTGTTGCAGAGGGTTATGGGTATGGTTCAAGAGACTATTCAGGTGAAGTGTGTGGTAGATACCCATATTGAAACTAGGGAATTGGAGGTGATGCAATGTAATGTGTGATGAGACCATAAATTGTCTCATATTTTATCAAAGAAAATCATCTATTTCTTCTTAATGCATTAGTGCTAAAGTGGATTTGAGTAATGATTGAAAGTTCTTTAGCTTGTTTAAAGTAAAATATAAAGTAAATGTTTGGTTTATTTTTGGTAATCTATGTGATCCAAATTCCTCTAATATGTCTCCATGAAGTGTTTAAAATGATATATTGCAGATAAATGAGTTATTAAATAACTCATGGTAAGAAGAAGCTTCATAGACACTTGCAACAAAGAGCTCTACACACTTGAGGAAATTAACTCCTGAAATATTTAGAAGGCTTTGAAGAAATAATGAGAAGATAGAGAAGACTCTCAGCACACTCCTACATTCATGAAAAATCATGAAGCATCAGTCATTCCTAAATTAATGGGATGAGTATTTGTTTCACGTTGAGTTCAAAGATCTCTCACAGTTATTAAATTTCATGCTTCCTTCTTCCACCAAAGATAACTCAAGTTACCACATCACTCAAATGTTGATGCATGATTATAGCATGTTATTCATGCTAATGAGAAAATATTTGGGCAAGGAAAAAGGAGAAAAATACCTTCATTCACATGGAGAACTGAAGGTTCCCTAAAAATCAAGTGCCCAAAAATTGTGAAAAATGCAATCTCAATAAAACAGTGATATCTCTCTCGTTTCTTAACAAAATTCAAAACTTCAAAATGATATAGAAGTAGATTTGAAGATATAAAAACCCTTTTGAGAATTTTGCGTGATGGAGGACAACAACTTTAGTTTTCTTTGAGTTTTGTAAACAACCACTCAAAAATAGAATCTTGGATCCAAATTCTTAGTGGATTGGTTGGATAGCTATAGAATATGAATTCTATAAATACAATGTAATCATTTGATCAAAGGGATGGGATTATAAAGGCTTGTTTTAGCCTAAGGAAATAGGATAGATCTAGTTTCATTTTCCAGCAATGTAATTCCAAATTTCTAGATTAAATTTGAATCCAAGAAAGCTTTTCATTTCCATCAAGTGTGAAGTAGTTTAGCCTTTTAAATTCTTGCAAGTGTTTTTTAGATTAGTTCCCTTTTATGCAACTTTCCTTTCATGCAAATAGGATTTATTTATGCAAGTAGAATAGACTATAGAATAGACTGTCGGACAAGTTTTCTACTTTCTCTCTTGCAGATAGCCATGGACACTACAATGGATTGATAAATTAAATGATGAGGATTACAATGACCCCATCAATGTGTCATACTTAATAATAATGATAAAAACTTTGAATAAAACCTCTCTCATACCCAATAAAAAACATTCATTCAATGTGCATCCTATTGCACTATCCTTGGTATTACATTATATTGAAGAGGCTTTGATGGTTCCTTAATGTGGTGTCTAAATATAGCAGAGGCTCATGAAAGTATATGTGGTGCCCATGATAGTGGTATGATATTAGCTAAGAATATTCTAAGAAAAGGTTATTATCGGCCCAATATAAAATATGATGTATGCCAATACATCAAATGGTGTCTAGCCTAGCAAAAATATGAAGAATTGATTTAGCCACCTTCACAAGCTTTATAGCCTATAACTACTCCTTGGCCTTTCTCTTGATGATTCCTTGATCTTTTTGGAAAGATTCATCCTTCATCTTCCTGATAAGTGACACCTCCATGCATTGAATCACTTACAAGATTATTAGAATCATCTTTATAGAAGCTACAATAAGAAAATCACAAGTCAGGAATTTAAAATTGGTGATCTAGTCTTGAAATAAAATTATAAAAATTCCCAACATTGTGATAAGAAAGGTAAATTTTAGCCTAATTGGTAAGGTCCCTATTTCATTGTTACCAATTATGGATTAGGTACATACCAGTTGACTACTCTAGATGGACAAAAAATAGATGAGCCTTTGAACATCACTCATCTAAAATTATTCTATGCTTAGCTTGCAAAGTATCCCCAACAAAATAAAACAAAGAAAAAACATAAAAAAAGAGAAATAAAAAACAAATAGTTAAGAGAAAAAATGTTCTCTTCTAAAAACCACTTCTTATGGTGCCTTAGAAAAGTACTATGGTTAAATCTTGCTCGTAGGCACCATGTGTAGAGCTAGAATCCATTATCTTTTAGGTCCTCTTTGTGAAATTTCCTTAGCATGTCATATCATTTTCCATATTTTAGTTCTTCTTGTTATCCCTTTATCATTACCATTACAATTTATCCACTTCATTATCCATTAAGCCTTGTCTTATTCTAGGGGAAAATGATGTTCCTTACTGTAGAAATCGATCTTTGTGCCTTCCCTTTTGCTCCTTCTTGTATTAGAGAAGTAGATTTTATTTGTTTGCACCTTTATGTACTTGCAAGTATAGTGATAGTTAGTAACCTAACACATAGCTCTTGGGAACACATGACATTAAACACATTTAAACTTTTCTCTTTTAATAACTTCGATAACATCAATCATTTGAATCATCTGACTTGATGTCATTTATCTACTCATTAATATTTTTTTCCTTCGCAATATATATATTGTTTTCCATATCAAGCTTCATCATAATCTCCATTTTTCATCATTCCTAATCTTTCTAAAATTTTTGGCAAGAATCACCATTATCCATGGTGTCAATCGGGGCATGATCTTACCTTTTTTCATCTATTTTCACATCTTCTCAAGGTCACCATGATCCTTAGTGTCAATCGGAGCATGATCTTATCTTTTAGTGTGTTGTGTTTGTTGGTTGTCTCACACTGCACCCACCAAGGTTTTTAATAACCTTATATTGCATTGGGGCATCCTCATGTTTACTATGTTTACAAGTTAGCCCTTTACACATTTGACACATCATCACCCTAGTCTTGATACCTTGGTGCATAATATCATATGCTATATCAAAAACCAAGTTACTCACACCATTTTTCATAGTGTTCTATTGTATCCTTGTTTCTTGAGGGCCTACTTAGGTTATTTTGGATCTCCCTTATTCTTTTGAGGGGGTATCATCCTATCCTCCTTTTTTATAAGCTCCGTCCTACATCTATATTTTCACTTTTCTTTGAAATGGCATTACTTCTTCCAATCATGATATCATCTCAAAGAGGGGGGAATGTAAACACCTAAAAATTACCTGCCTTGATTTGCCAACTCCTAAAAAATTTATCCCTTATACCCTGAGGTCTTGATTATTGCCTAAATTTTATTAATTCATTATTGGAACTTTATCCTTATTTATCATAATTTTCCCCTAATTTCTCATATTTTTCTCTAGGTCCTAACCCACTTTCCTAAGTCCTAATTCCTATTTCATGTTCCCTTCCACATAAATTTAATTAATGAATTTCATTAAATTCACCTATAACAACCTGAAATTCAATAAAATAAAATAAAAATCCCCTTTTTCTCCTCTCCACCCCATAACCAATTTCCAACTATCTCCCAAAAATAAATTTCAAATTTAATAACTCCCCATTACTCTCCACCCTCCTTCTCTTAACCACTTAACCAACTTGATCTAAGCCATCCATGCATCATTAGATCTCCACATTGATCTCCCTTCTTGGAAACCTATAAATCCACTATCCATGGACTGTTTTTGGAGTCCTAAATTCATATATCATCATGCTATCAATGTGAGTACCATAGTTCAATCATTTTTTAGCAAATCTACTTGCATAGTACAACATGAATCAATATTTTGGGTAACTTTTTTTTTATTCATTCATTTATGTTTTTTTGATTTCTTGCTCTAACTGAGGTCACATTTGATATAGATTCAAGCTTTTATATTACATTTGAAATATTTATTTGTTCTATATTTTATGTTGACAGTAGGTTGTAGTATGAGATGCATTCTCTATTCATAGTAATAATTTTATTTATTCTATATTGATTTATGTGTCTATTGTGATGTAGAGGACTAGTTGTACTATATGTTTGTTACATATTATGGTGTCACATTCTATTTGGTTTAAGACCACTTTATTGGTTATGTGTGGCTTGAGATGACATTATATGATTCTATGTGGTTGATACCACCTTATTTGGTTATACATGGTTTTAGACCATAGTGTTGTTGAGTAAATTGGTGAACAAAAAAATGAAAGTATCAAATTAAAGTGTACAAATATAATTAACTTTATTATAGGTATATGTGATTAACCATTAAAATTTAAATAAAACATGGATGAATATTTATTACAACAACAAGAAATTAGCAAATACATGTGACACAAAATATATAATTGAGAAACCCTTTTAAAAAAAATCCACAACCAAAGAGATATTGAGCTTATGTTAATCAAGTAGAAACAAGTATATTAATATAACTCAATATATAGACTTAAGAAGGCTTATAAAACTACCATAAAATAATAATAAAATCTTACATAAGGTGTTAATGTTTGATTAACTTGGTGCTACTAAGTAGACACACAACTCAAAGGATGGATTCCTAATTGAATAGTTCATCTTTCACACAAAAAGGCTTCATTTAATTATCAACTAGGGACTCATAAACTTTAGACAATGTTGGCATAATATATGCATTCATGGATCCTAAACACGTCCTATGTCAATGGAGTATAGGTGATTACACATGTACAAAAAATTGGAAAAGCTGGAAAACAAAATCAAATGCTAATTCATAAAACAAGGGAAATAAATATAAACTACTATCTTATGCTATGGGTACCTATCACTCAAGACTATAATTTTTAACTACTAAAACTGAGCTGTAACTAATTTCTCCAGAGTATGCAACAAAAATGAAGCTACAAATTTTAATACAAACTATAGAATCTCATTCATGAATTCCACATGCATGTAATTGGAAATTACCTCAACTAAATTCATTAATGCATTAATTAATCTAATAATAGGAAATGGAGTGGATTAGAAGTACCTCAAGTGGCCCTTGCTTGAGTTGATGCTTCCACAAAAAATATCACTCTCACTACTTAATCAAAAAATCATGATGTTGAACTAACTCCTATTATTGCATAAATTTTTTGAACTCTTATATACAATCTAACAAGAATCTACTAAAGATTTATTATTCAACAATACATATTTATTGCTGCAACTGGTAATAGGAAAATAACTAATCAACTAGAAAACAATGATCAACAATTACTAGTAACCAACAACTAGATTTTCTCCTCAACAACAGATCCCAATATATTAGGGTTTGAGAGTCTTATTCCTCTAGGACTAAAAACAAATTCATAAAATATCCATCCACTCTCTCTCAAAGATAGGGAGAGGACTTAGACTTGAAATAGAAAACCATGATTATGAAGCGGAAGAAGAGAAACTGAATTAGAACTATGTGCCTAACAGTTAACTGCCATGACAAAGACGTGTGCCTGAGAATTGTCACATCATGAGTTAGTCACACTCATAGAAAACTTCTTCTCCTTCAAGTAGTCTTATTCAATGGACAAGGCTATGTTGTGGTGACTCATGATGGATCTTTAAACGATCACCTTCGTTCTCTTCTAGAAAAGTCACACTTTGTTGTCTTTGACCTTTCCCCTACAACCGTTTGCAATCCCTTTGCTGGAGATTGGAAAACCTGATGTTGTAGGTTATAATCCTTCTAGTTGCAAGATGTTAGTTTCATCCTCAAGGAATACACATCATTAACAATCATAATTTAATCATAGAATCATACTAGATCTCATGAACATTCATGCATTCACACACACATATGTCAACATATCATATTTTTATTTCCACATACTTAAGTTTGCTTAAAGTATATGAAAAGCATATAAAAGATATATGAAGTCTTAGGAATATTTGTGAAACTTAGCAGATGAAATGATAAAAACATAAATAGTAAAGGAAAACTAGCCATTAATTGAATCCATCATAAGATCTCAAAATACCATGATAAAACTTCTCATAACCAACTATGTACAAGTGTGCTCCAAAATAGAAAGAAATCCTCTTATAAATTGACATGTAATATATTATATTACATCATAAAGTACCATTAAGCCCACTTTCCCATTTCTAAGTGCTCCGTGAAATGCAATAATTACATATTCATTATCTATTTTTAAAAAGGTGTTCCATAAATTTATATCTTTGACATTGTAATTTCATTTAGTTAATGTCACGACAATATTATCTCACATAGTCTAGGGAATAATACTATCAAACTATATTAACAAGTATGTGTCACTATGATGGTATTGACACTTGATATTTGGTTATAGGACATGTGAGCACATGGTTTTTGAGATTTAAATGATTGATTATAATATTCCCCTCCCTCTTTAGGTGGTTTAACCAAGCCACATAATGGTCATGATTTGTAAAAATGTTATACAAAATAATCCTTTAATTGTATAATTGATGTATTTCTTCTCATTCAAAAACCAATAGTGCATTGTTTTTATCCACTATGGGACGCTTAGCTACTTCTTTTGGATTGTTCTTGATGTCCTAGGAATTTTTGGTTTGATTTCATGTGTTTGACTTTTAAAGAACTTGTGTTTGATTTTTTTTTCTTTTAAATATTTTTATTTGATCTTACTATATATAATTTTTCATGCTTTTTTATTATTATCTTATTAGTTGATTTGACTTATTTTTTCTTATAGTATTCTTTAGTTTTATTTGTTATAATTATTTTTGGTGTGTTTTGAGTTTTTTTAATTTATGTGAAGTATTTTGCATAGTGTAAATTATCACATTTGGTAGGGATATTTTGAAGGTCATATAAAATAGTAGATGGTTTGAAGATAAATTATTTTTGAGAATGGGAGCTAGTAATGGGATCAATATAAGATGGTCATAATCTAGTTATCCTATATTTTATGTGTTTTCTTATTGTATCTTTCTCTTGAAGGTTAAATTTCTTACATGAATAAGATAAATACATTCAAAAACATATAGACAAGTTTGTTGTGCATCTCACAATATGTCTTATTTTGCTTCTTAAAAAAATAAGAGGACCACTTGTCATTTTAGGTATGTGCTTATTTTAGGGTTTTCCCAAAAGGTCAATGTTTTGCCTCTTATTTTTTGTAAGTGTCTATTGTCGCATGATTCAATTTCAAATTAATGTTGAGTCAAGAGGTTCTTGTTCCAAAATTGATCAAATTTTTAAAATGATTGGTTTTAATGATTTAATTTCATCATATCTTGTTAGAGAAACCAAAATGATCCTAAGTCTCTTTTGGAAGTTTGTCAATAGGAGTTAAGGGGAGTGAGAAATAACCTTGTGGAGTTTACCCCCTAAGTAAACCTAACTTTCACTACACTTATGATGGGCTCGTAAAATCCACAAGGGGTGAAATAACAATAAATACTCTATATTAATGATTTGTAGAAATTTGAGGCCTTACTAAACATGACTTAAATCATCGAGACAAAGCCTAGTTCACTTTGTTTTTCAAACCTTCAAGAAGTAAACATGTTCCTTTTGTAGAGATTTGATGTTCATATGAATTGAATATTATAGCTTCACCAAGATGTCTTGTTCACTTCAATTTTCCCACAAACATATTTTTAATGCAATAAAGTCTTCTCACAAAAAATTAACCCCTACTAAACAAGACATTGACCTTTAAAAATTTCACTTCAAAAAATCTCGCAACTTCACAAAGACCATTATTTTCACAAGGCAAAAGATGCAAAACATTTTATAAAAAGCTTAGTGGAAATATTATTTGCTACTACACATAACATCATTTACATTCAATTCAACACTACAATCCTACCAATGATAATTCGAATATAAAATCCGACAATGATAAAAATAAGTCATATATTTTACAAAATAAAGAGAATAAAAAATATATATTAAAATTGTTTAAACATTCATTTGAACCTCATTTCCAACAAAAGAAAGCATATATTTTACAACTTTAGCTTTTAAATGTTCGGTAGCAAATCATATTCCCACAACCAGAAAGAGGTAAAAGTTGAAGGCATTCTTTAATGATTATGTTTCACAAAGTAATGATTGTGGCTGGACAAAATCCATGTAAATAAAATGTAATGATTTTTCATCTATTCCAAAAATCCATGGGAGATAAAGCTAAAGGCTCTAAAAAGATAAGTCTAAAGTTTCAAAAGTTTTTAAAAAGGCCGATTAAACAAAGCTCATTCTAGTATAAAGAATCGACCATGATAAAGGTGTGCACTTTTTAAAGCAACGGATATAAATTTAAAATTTTAGATAGTGCTAAGAAGGTGCGGTGTCATGGTAAATAAATAGTTAAAAGCAACTCTTAATTAAACATAATAATATAGTTGATATTCTAATGATGTTTATTTTCTTGTAAATTGTGTAGGACATAATAAAATGTTAAATTATATGTAGTTTGTAAGATCTACAAGTATGTGTAACAATAATATTCACATGCAACTTCATTACAAATGTGAATTTCAATAAAAATGTATGAAATATAAACATTTTAATACAAGAGTAGTCATTTTAATAATTTTAGGGAGAAATTATAAAGTTAATCACTAGAAACGCTAAATTACTATTAAACCTAAACCTGAAGTAAAATGATCAAAATCTAAAAAATTATATTGTAAAATATTTGATTTCTGATGAATTCAATTTCTTTATTTTGTAGGGATAATGTCAAAAGGGATTTTAGCTTTATGGATTTCTTAGAAGACCTATTGAAGATCTTGACACCCTGTCATTTAAAAAGATGCCTAGAAATATGTTTGAGCTGATAATATACTCTTGAAAATAAAATATGCTATAATTTTAAATTTAGACGGATTGATCCAAGTTAAATTTCAACCATTGATTTGTAACTAATTTCTAAGTGCTTGTGTCTATAAAAGACCATCAAATTTATCATTTTTGGGAGAATTAAATTGTTGATAATTGAGGGATGTATTAATAAAGAACTATTATTAGTAAATTCACTTTATGATTTTCTTCCTAGCTGTGAAATTTTTTCTACAATTATTATGAGTTAGCATGTACAAATATCTATTCAAGTTATCAAAACTTTGAAAATTATTAGGTGACCTAAACTTGTTTTCTAATTATGAAAGATGTCCTAAAATTATGTCATTCCTAAGTATTTTATGTAATTCCTTTTGTAGTATGAACTTTCCATTGGAGCTTGCACTACTTATGCGTAATTGTGATAA
This sequence comes from Sequoia sempervirens, assembly GCA_007258455.2. NCBI lineage: Eukaryota > Viridiplantae > Streptophyta > Pinopsida > Cupressales > Cupressaceae > Sequoia > Sequoia sempervirens. Next base: position 508,069,901 of record VDFB02271358.1, read on the forward strand.
GGTCTAGCGAAGTACAAGACAACTATTTGATATCTTACTGCTGATTTACTATTAATTTTGAAAAAAAATAGATTAGGATTTCTAACATTTGTCTTTGTCTTTCTCACTCTCTTTTTATATTTTATTTTTATAAATTTTAAATTTTAAAAAGTAGAGCATCAAATATTGCATATCATAATATGTAAAGTGTTTCAAAAATGCATAAACTTAATTAGATTTTAGATCATAGAGCACTTATTTAAGGTGAAACATGTGCATTAAGTTGTTATTTCATAAATCTAACTCTATTTTGTAGTCTCCAAACATGTAAGTCTCTTTGTAAAATAGTATCCACAATGAACTATTGAGTTACCCCGCAAGTCAAGATCTAACATTCAAAGTATTGAGATCATTAAGTTATATTCTAAAATTTGGTTTTATTTCAAGATAGGTGAAATTCATTTTTAATTTTATCTAAGTCAATAGTGGCAACTTCATGTATCAATAGGGTCCTCAAAAATACCATGAGACCATCTTTCCAACCAACAATATAGTTTTATGATTATTGGCTCTATGGTTCTAAGGTTATTGTGACTATGGTTCTATATGGTTCTTTAGTTACTTGGCTTTACTATGGTACTTAGAATTTGTGAATCTCGTTAGGATAGTATGATATTTAATTGTAGTCCTAATGTATAATGTTGCATCTCTAACTTCTTTGGAATGGACACTTCGAAAAATTATTGTTTTCATATACAGTGTTAAGTAATGCTTAATTTTTTGATATTTTTATGTTTACTCTAAATAGTCATTATAAATTCTTAGGAAATTATTTGATTTAATTTAAATAATTGATAATTATATAATATTGAAAATGTTAATTTAGGAGTTGGTAGAATACAAATTTTAATACTATATTAAAAATTTGTGGCCTAAATAATTTAGTCTTAGTAAATATTACATAAAAATGTAAATGCTAACATAGATGTGAATTCAATTTGTTTAAAATGTTAAAATTGTGTACAATATGAAAAGCGAGTTAAATTTGATTAGTGTAATAGTATAGAAGATATTGATGTGGAATAACAACATGAATTAAATGATTGTGAATGAGTCAATTTAATTATATTAGTAATGAGATCAATTTGTATCTGTGATGATAGATAATGAATTTGGTCTTCATGATTTAAGTTATCATGTGTGTGTGAATAATGTAATTATTTGTATTTTTCTTAACTATACATTCTATGATAAAATTTGATGTGTGTAATGAGTTGTGCATATTAATAAAAGTTGTAAAATATGAGCATAGGAGGATTACCAAGAACCTTAATTACCATTCCACTTCACATTTTAACTATGTATTCCGAATGAAAGCATATTTTCTTAGCTATGTTAAGCTAAGATTTGATACAAAATTATGTTTTATTTCATACTAATTCTATTTAATTTTTATGCACTACTATTTATTGTATTTATTAGTGTTAGTGAAACTTAAGATTTAATTATTCCTAAGTGCCAGAAATTAGACTTAGAATTTATGGGCTTTTTGAGGGTTGGTTATTTTATTTTTTTGGGATTCCTAACTCAAAGTACTTATGGTTAGAATACTTGGGAAAGGGTGTTTGAGTTTTATTGTAAGCTTTTAGGTGCAACCTTGTGAAGAGTTATATTTAGTTCAAGATAGAAATATTGAGTGTGGATCTTCAAGTCAACTCTTCTTATTTTTTTAAGGGAAGCATGAATTAATTATACTCCATTTCACCATGCTTGAAGATAATGAGCCCATGTGGGTTCACACAAGAAGTATGCGTTGCATTTCATTTTTGTAAGGAAGTTTATTTAGTTCAATGTGTTTCTTTATGTTTTAATCCCATTAGATGGAGAGAGATAGCATGCCAAACCTGCTTTGGTGAGAGGGAATCTTTCATTTTTAATTCTACTTAAAGATTTTTTTTTTGAGAGTGTTGGAAATTTTTAGGAGTCTTTAGAGGTATTGAGAGTTCTTGGTTTGGATTGGAGCATTGTGTGTTGAGAAGAAGTTCGGAAGTTAGGAAAGGGACTTTTTCCTTTAGTTCTTATTTATGTCCTTATATGTTTTGCGATTTTTGATGTGTTGATTGATACTTAAAGTGTAATATTTAAAAAAAAAAATTGGAGAAGATTATGGTGTAGGTTATTTAAAATGAAAGTGTTGTTTTTATTTTGTATGGGAGAGTGATGGGGTCATCTCCTCATTCTCTTTGTTTCATTTTTGGTGTTTTATATATGTTATTATTATTGGATAAATAAGCTGATTTTTTTGTTATATTATGGCTTGGGAGAGGTAAGGTATTTTGGGTGGATTGATGGCACTTTAAAATTAACTTAAATAGTGGATTTGTGAATTGTGATAACATAGAAAAAATATTGTAGGGTTTTGATGGATTAGAGAGCTATATAATGTTTAATCATAGGTTTAAGACTCGATTTTTTATTTCCCATGGTTATGATATCTCTTCTTCCTTGTGAAAAAATAAGTTGAATTTTTGTGTGAAATATTCTTTTTTATGACCAAGGCTAATGCAAGAAGTTGGGTCCACAAAAAGTTCAAAAAGTGGAAGTGTTTGTTGTTTTTTATATTTTTTCACACTTAGACTAAAAATTTGAAGCACTTACACTATGAATCTTAAAAATAGTTAGTAATATTAAATTTAGTATTTTTAATCTAGTTTCCAAATATGTAATTTATTCTAATACCCAGATGATACAAATTAAATTTTAATAAGAATGTATACAAACCACTTTTTAAAAACCTTTTTTTTTACCATACCACACGCATGTACGAACACCACTTTTTGACCTAAATAAAAGTATTTTTCTAATTCCTTTTGGATAAAGTTATGTAACAACCTAAAGATTGATGAGGATATTTTTGTAATTTTTTTCTGAATAATTTTTTGTTTGGAATTTTTATTGGCCCTAATTGTTGTTTTTAAAAATCAATGTGTACACACAACATAATTGGACCTAAACTAGACATTTTTTTGAGTATTTTTTCATTGTGTAGATAATTGTCTAAAGATTGATGTCATATAAAAAAATTTGCAAAAAAAATTAACAAAAAAAAGAAGTTATTAAAAAATAAAAATAAAAACCAAATATTTCAAGTTTATAGACCAGTTTGCTTAGAAATTAATTAAAAAATAGAAAACATAATCCAATCTTAACAAAAATTATATATTTAAAAACTAGACATCATGATCTATAATGGATTTTAATTTCATAGATTAACTCTGAAGAAAAGTCCATTAGCTATATTGTCAAAATTGGACATTTCTCTTCAATCTGCCTTAGTTTTCTAGTTGCATGTCAAAGGTTAAGGGTCGAGTTGCCAAACCTTTCCCGAGCTTAAACCCAAGCAAAAAGTGGTTTGAGGATTTAGAATTTAAAAATCGTGTACCTGTTATAGAACACGTACTCGTTCTAAAAATTTCCAAAAATAGATTTTTTTTAGAATGGGTACCCATTTTTAAAAAAATCTATTTTTGGAAATTTTTAAAACAGATACCTATTTTATAAAATTTCTAATTTTTAGAATGGTGCTCATTTTAAAATGGGTACCCATTTTATCTTTAGAATGGGTACCTATTTTAAAACGGACACCTGTTTTGTCTTTAGAACGATTAAAACGGGTACCCATTTTGTCTTTAGAATAGGTACCCATTTTTTTAGGCTCGAGTTTTCATTCCTAAATGGGTACCCACTTTTTTCAAAATGGGTACCTGTTTCTTTCAACATTTTTTTTTGCTAAAACTTCCCCTCTTCGTGGACCCAACTTCTTGCACTTACCCATCAATTTTGTGTATATGCTAGTTACTTGTGATTATATGTTTCTATATAATAAAAAAATTCTATTAGTTCTCTTACCTTAGGGATAGGTGTGCTTTGTGCCACCATATGGTTCGAATGTAAGCATATCCACTAGACTTGTTCTTTTTTAATCTTGGAAATGGGGATCTATTCTTGAAAATGATACTTGATTTTTGTAAACACCATAAACTTAAGTTATCTCTGATGAAGAAAATGGTAAAAATAAATAAAATTATATAATGTATTTTTTGGGTTTCACATATATTTTTTAGTAGTTGCAATGCCATTGATATTTCAAAACAGATGGAGGACTTAGATCCTATTGTAAAATGTATTTGTATTAAAATTTGGAAATGGAAATTTAATAAGCTTTTAGTATGAAGATTTGACTAAATGTTTCAAAGGGTAGTTTGTAATATGATAATTATTTTATATGTTTAGTGGCTGGTTTGGAAAGGGAATAAAAATCGTAGCATATATTATTACACTTTTAGATATTTAGGAGGCACTTTTTAGTTCAAACATATTTTATTAAGACAATCAACAATTTTAGCATCGTGGAGAAGATTTTATCTATTTGGAGAATATTCCATTAGGTGAATTTATATTGATGTAAAACACACTCAACCCCAACTCAAACCCCTTCATTATTGATCTCTTACTTTTTGCACCTAAACCTCAAACACTTTATTCTTGGAAATACAAACTCATTTTTCAAATCAATTATGTTTTATCTTGGTCCTTTTAGTGAAATTAATCGTAGTGAATACATTTTTAAATATTGATACATTAAATTTCATCTAAAAATTATAGTTTTTCATAGGTTTTGGTACATAATCTCCATTTTTACGAAATTTTGGGGCTTTGTTTGAGTTCAAGTGGATTTTTTTAGGTGATATTTTAAAAAAATTGATTTTTTTTTGTACTTTATAATGATATTTCTATATTTTTCTCATTCAACTTCAAATTTATAGTTTCAAAATTGTAGCCTCTTGTTGGCATGTGTAAGCATTGAGGTCAAGTTCATCAAGTTGTGATATTTTTAAGTGGAAATTATACATACACTAGATATAAAGTGATAGAATTATTTTTATTGCGGGTTTCTTGATTGAGTAATTTTGGGTGTGTTCTTGTGATCATGTTTGTTACGGGTGTTCCTTGATTGGTTTTTTTATTGATTTGAGGAGTTCATCATACTTCATCATCGGTATTTTATCCCATCCTTATATTTTCACCTTGAATGGATGAAACTATGATGATCAATGACACAAAATTTTGAAGCATTTTAGTTGGATTAAATTATTTCCCTATCTCTATGGATTTATTCCAAGTACATATTGGTAGGAGATTGTATGAGAATAAAAAATAATTATGACATAGGATTTATCAGTTTTAATGTTGACATGAAAAAAATGTTTGTCACCTCACTCATTAAGTCCCCTCACACTCTTTGGACCAAATATCAGTCATGTCCTCCATTCCTAGATTATCTTACTTTAAATTTATTTATAACCTCAAATATTTTTAAGAATCCACCATATGCTAGTGATATAAGAAAGGTGCTCAATAATTGGAAAAGTTATCAATGTTGTTATTACATAAAGGCTTTTTCCAATTCTCCTCCTACAAAGACTTTTGTTGCTTCTTTGACTTCCTTGACCTCTATTGTAGATATGGAGGCTACCTTGTACATCTTCTTATATCCATTTAGAGGCTAAGGACTATTCTACTCCTCAAGAGCTTGTTACTTATATAGAGTTCAATGTTTCTTCAACAATGTTTTCTATTGTTTATCTATAGTAGGATCGTATTTATCTTCCTTATATATCTCATTGGGATGTCTACTTGTTAGATATTTATTATCTATTTTTGGGCTAGCCTCATGAGAGTCTTGAGGAAACCATTGAGAACATTTTTCTTCTCTTGCTTGAAATTTCTCCAAAAATTACATTATCATCTTTAGAACATATTATCTATATGGTTCTATGATGTCATCTTCTTTAGCTAGGCCTAAGACTCCTATTAGATCTTGTAAATTGTTAGTATTGATACTAGAAGAAATTAGATGATATTTTTTTTGGATAAATCCTTAGTAAATAATATTTTCTTGGGAAAGAAGCTATATACCTTGAGGATGGAGGATGGTGGTTCTATGACTACAAATATAAATACTTGTAATATGATTATAACCTAATTGAACTTTGTTGAATTGTATATGGAGGAATGATGTATGGATTTTTACATTCTTTTCAAATTCATGGGATGACCTTTTATAGATATTGCGAGCACCATCACCAATTTTAAAAATAGATGAGATGGTGTCACTCTTATTTTCTAAAGAGTTTCAAAGAAGGATTTTGAAATCTACTAAAGGAGGCCCTATTATTTGTGGAAGAAAAAAGAGGAATAAAAGAATAAGGGAAAAAATAAAGATAATTCTACATCTGAAATCACATGGGAGATCTAAAACTTATAGTATGACCAAGGTAAAATATTATAATTATAACAACCTTATCCATTTCAAAAGAGACTACAAGGAGGAGAAAATAATAAGAAGAGTGATTTTGATGATGACTTTTAAAATCTCTAGCAAGATGATGGTGATCACCTTGTAACAACTTTAGCTACACACATTGGATGGTGTATGGATGATTGACTCTAGTTCCTATTTCCACATGACTTCACATTAGGTTTGGTTCTTAAAATATGAATAATACAATAGTTAAAAGATGTACCATATACATGACTCTCATATGAATATTTTTTGCCATGGTAGAGTCTTGATTCAATTCTTTGATGGATGATTCAAGGGGATTAATGGTGTACTTCATATCCTTGGTTTGACACAAAACCTACTTTTTAAAAGTAAAATTAATGTTTTAGGTGTGTTGGTTGTTTACTTTAGTGGAGGATACAAGGTAGTGAGAGGGCATATGATTCTTTCTAAGGATGTTTGAATATACACTCTATTTTAGCTAGATGCATTAATTGATAAGTATAATAATTCTTTTATTCCTATGTGAAACCTTCATCCTTGGATCCAACATCAAGAGGAGTGTTGCATCCACTTTTGATTTAGTCATTTTTTTTGGTACCTAAGGGTGCTAATGTTTTGGAGACTAAGATACTAGCTAAGAGGAAAACATTATAGCACTTAGGGATAGACCATATAGGAGAGAAGGGTCTAAGGTTCCTAAAAGATAAAAACCTTATTGAGGGGTTAGTACTCTTGAATTCATTTATGTGAGCATAGTGCATATGGAAAATAAAACCATGTTCATTTTTACTCTAGTTCTCATTAATATTATAAGATATTAGAAAATTCATTCTAATACATTTGGTCTTGTTAATGTTCCTTAAATTTATAAATATATAGATCATGTATATTTTATTCATGACTATAGTTAAATGATATGGGTATATTTCCTTAGAATTAAATATGAAGTTTTTAGAAACTTAAAAGAGTTTAAAGCTCTTATAGAGAATCAATATGTTAAGAAGAATAACATTTTAAAGACTAATAATGGTGGTGAGTTTTGTTCAATATATTTTAAGATATTATAAAAGTATCATGACGTAGAGAGGACATAATAAAACTTTATACACCCATTAGTAGAATGAAGTGATAGAAAGGAGTGTGGCATTGATGGAGAGGGCTAGGGGTATACTTAGTGGATCTAGTTCAGAATTTTTTTATATAAAATTCTAGTTGCCACAACTTGTTACTTGGTTAACATGTCTCCTATATTAGCTCTTGTTGATGAAACAACTATTGAGATATATTTAAGTCTTTAGATGTGAGGCATATGCACATGTGTCTAGGGAGAGTAGTCTAAGTTGGAGAATAAGGTTGTAAAATGTATCTCATTGGTTATAAAATCATTGTGAAAGAATACAAGCTTTAGGATCCTATGATAAAAATAAAATAAAATAAAATAAATAATAATTATATAGAAAAAGTGTTATCTTTAAAGAATTTAAACATTATTCCATTATATTGTAGCTAGAGAAGGATGAAAAGAAAGATATGGTTCAACTATCCCTAAAAACAAAGAAGGTTGAACTAGGAGTACTTATAGCATCTAAGGAGGAGGAGCGCTTATATAGCTCAGATAGTTTTGAAGAGGAGAAAGGACCATCACATCAACTCTTGAGGAGGTCCAATTGACCCATAAAATAACCTAATAGGTGTAATCCTCTTAATTGGAGATATATTTTTCCTTTGATTAATAACCTAAATGAACCTAGAATATTGAAGGAGGCAATCAATATGGATGATGCAGAGTCCTAAAAAAATAGTCATGGATGAGGAGATGGTTGTATTGAAGAGAGAAAACACATGGGACTTAGTACCTTTACCTAATGGACCAAAACCTGGTGGATGCAAATGGATGTTGAAAACAAAGATTAGTTTAGATGGTAGTGTTAAGTAGTATAAGGTGAGATTGGTTGCACAGGGATATTACTAGGTTGAGGGAATTGATCATCATGATATTTTATCTCCACTTGTTAGATTAAAAATAAATTTTCTTGATGGTGATTTGGAGGAAGAAATTTACATGACCTATCCAAGAATTGCATTGAAAAATATAAAAAAAGTTGGTTTGTAAGTTGAATCTTTGTATGGTCTTAAGAAATCGCCTAGGATGTGGTACCAAAATTTTGATTCCTTTGCATGTTGGGATTAAGATTTTGGAGATCCAAATTATATCGCTACATCTATTATAATATAAATAATTATTGTTTCATTTTTATCAATTTACATGTCGATGATATGTTATGTTTTAGATAATGGTAAGAACTTTATTTGTGAATTGAAGTCTCAAATTTTAGCATAGTATAATATGAAATAATTAGGAATATAAAGTTCATCTTGGGTATGGAGATCAAAAGAGATAAAACCAATATACAAATTTGGTTGGGATAGAGAAAGTATGTGAACTTGGTGATGGAAAGATTCAACATGATAGCTTGCATACCATTGTATGTTTTTGGTAAAGTAAGCAGCATTTACAGGGTGGTGTACCCTTCACAAGGAGCCACATGGTCCAATAGAGTCCAAATCAAAAAGCAACAAAACAAAACACTAAAACAAAATAGACACAGATAAACAACACACAGTCCAACAGCAGACCAACAACAGACTAGCAGGTTTTCTCCCAATTCTTCGACGGAAGTTGAACCAAATCATCGCCAATCCACTCCTGGTGGTCTTCAACCTTCTTCATCTCAATCTCTTCTTTCATGACAGCATACAAGGTACTAGTAACACAATGAACTAATTTGACCATGAAACGAGTCAAACCATTGAATTTTTTGTCCATGTTTTCCATTCTTTTTTTCAGCACTTCAAGCTCCTCACCTCTGCCCATAGTATAGTCAGGATAATTCTGCTCAAACCCTAACGGTTTTGAAGAGTGAGAGGCAGAAACCTCCTTCTTAGCTTTACCCTTGTCAGGAATGGAAGGGGGACTACTAATTTTCACCTCATCATCACCTTCTGACACCTCTTCCACTATGTTATCTTTGATGTCTGACAGCTCCTCTTCAATGTCTAGATCTCTAACCAGCATTTTCTTTATGTTCTTCGCCAATCTACCCGAACACCGAATGATGGTATCACAACCCACAACCACAGTCTCTTCCACCACCGTGTCACCCAATGAATCCTTGCTCATGACATTTTTTCCTTTATTCGGAGGCACCTTCTCCTCCTTACTTTTCTTTTTCGACCTAGCCTTGCTGGGATTCTTCGCAAGGGTAGACTTGAGATCACATAGGCTCACCGCCGCACAGGTTTGGGCAGCTCCCTAAACACCCTTGAGTTTTTTGGTGGCATTTTTGGGTTTTTGGGCATCCTCTAGGACAAGGTGGCTTTTCTTGGCGGGGCCTTTGGATTCGACTGGACATAAGTTCGTCTCTTTGGGTGGCTCAATTTCTTCAATGCAGATGGCCGAAATGGATTTCAGAGGGCATAAAACCAGATGAAAGTGATAGTCTTAGGATAAGACCCTGGTGAAGTGGCAGAGGAGTGGGTTTGTTGGGATTTAAAGTAGCATACTCCACACATTTTTCAATAGAACTTTCAAGGTCCAAGAGTAGATAAAAGGGAAAGCTAATTAAAACTTTATGCCTAAGGTGATTCAATAGGGGGAAATGGTAATAGTAATAAGTCTTGTACCTTCCTTCCAACGTGACATATTTCATCAACGCAAGACACACCTAGTTCCATGGCTGAGGAAGAGCCTCCTATTCAAACCCAGACTGGTTGTGCACAGGTTTCTCATCACCCACAAAGAATTTTTCCATATTAGCATTGTCTTGGGTCTTCAAATGTTTAGGATGCTTCATGCTAGAACTCTGGAGGCTCGTCGCTTGCGCAATCACTTCCTCATCAACCGTAAAGGAGATGCCTCCCACAGTCACATGTTGATTCTTCCAAGAGTTGATGAATTGGGTCAACAAATTAGGGTCATGGCCCACAAGTCTCTCCATCAGAGGAGCAATGCCACCTTCAACGCAAATATGCCAGACAAGCGGATCCTTGCGAAAATCATTGCAATTATCCGGCTCTATTCGCACTCTATCCCCCCCATGACTTTGCACTGCTCACAGTAGAACCAAGAACCCTGAAAAACTAGAAAGTTAGAGAAAATAGCAAGGTGAAAAATCACCCCCACAAAAAGGCATTTAAGCCACAAACGACAATTTTTGGGAATCAAGCCTAAGGACAGATCACACACATGAGCTAATAATTTCCCGGTAAAAATATTAGTATAGGATTTCATGAGTAAATTCTCGCATAAATGACTAAGCACCAAGTACATGATTGGCAGGGAAGGATTTCCTTCCACATAGCAAAACTTTTGAAATCTAGGCAGGATAGTCGCGAAGAAAAAGTTAGAAATCTCTAAAAGGATAGAAATTTGAGGTTGATCAAATATAGTTATACCCCAGATAGAGGATAAAAGGCGCCAAACCAAAATAGCAGGTAAGGAACAACCAAAGAGGATTTTAGTTTCATAATTACAAGTCACATCAAATTCAAAAACACAAAAATTGTAAATTCGTGATCTCAAAAGAATCCTCATAAGGAGATTACGACAAGTATGGTCTAGCTTAGAGCTAATCAACTGGTACTTGCTGCAGTAAAAAATGATTTCCTTATTCCAAACGTGCTTTAATCTGTAATTTGAAAAAATCCACTTGGTATCCAGCCCATCGATATAGCTAATCATCCATCTCATCAAACCAATAAGACCACAAAGCCTGACGAGGAAGCTAGTGGGCCCCCCAATAATCCAGCTAAGCACAAGTTGTGTTTCCATCATGAGTCATGAAAGGGATTTGTTCCTTAACTATCATACTCTAAATATTTTGTGGAAGAAGACTTAAATCACGCCAACATTTGGATAAATTCTAGTGAGAGCCAAAATTTTCTAAGGCGTCACCCACTTGGTTCCCCTCTCTATAGATATGACTGGCCACCTTTAATTTTAATTTAGCCACAAGCAATCTGATGTCAAGAAGACTATCCTTAGTGTTCCACCCAAGGAGTCTATCAAAATTTATAGCATTAATTATGGACTTACAGTCACCTTCAATGTGCAGGTTTTCTATCCCCAAGGGAACCACAATCTGTAAGCCCTTTAATTGTGCTCTAGATTTCGCTGTCATAGATGAATGTTGACCAATCCCCCCAGCATAACTGGCCACCCACTTACCTCTGTGATCTCTGATAACACCACCTATGCTTGCTCTTCCCAGGTTTCCCTTAGTAGCCCCATCAAAGTTTAATTTAAACCAGTCTCTGTCAGGGGGTTTCTAAATAGTGGCTCTCCTAGCCAGAATTTTGGAATTGTCATACGAGTTGGCATCCAAGTTCTGATGCCACGCTTTAGCTATACTTATTTCCAACTCAGTGGGCCCTTTAGCTGAGGTTTTTCCTTTGAAAAGAGAAATATTTTCCCTAATGAGCTGATCTCCAATCCCAAACACCTCTTTCAGATCCATCCCATTGTTCCTGAATATCCTATTATTCCTCTCTTTCCATAAGCACCAACAAATAATGGGGGGAACTTGATTCCATATTTCCCTAGTTAGCGGATGGGAAAAGGGTCCAAACCAACTCAAAATAAAGGATGTGATTTCCTTGCACATAATCCACTGAATCCTTAATCTTCCAAAAGCCATCTCCCACACCTCAGTAGCAAAGGGGCAGTGTAATAGCAGATCAACAAATTATTCGTTGCATTTACATAAAAGGCATATGTTGGGGATTTGGAATCCCCTTTTCCTTAGATTATCCTGAGTAATAATTTTGTTATGACATACAGTCCACCAAAAAAAGTTCACTTTTGGTATCATATATCTATTCCACACCTTTTTCCATAGATTATTGGTCACCCCCTGAATAGTCAGTTGTCTGTAAGCAGTTTTTACAGTAAGATCACCCTGAATATCATGAATCCATAACAACTCATCCTCACGGATAGCAGGGGGTATCCTGGTGAGAGAGAGTAACTCCTACAACTTTCTGGCAAGGAGACACAGATTAGGAGATAAAGGACAACAAAGACTAATGTCATTCCATTTCCTAGCTCTTACAGGTCCAAGAAGATAATCACTAATATATATACCAAACACATGTTGGGCCCAATCCTTAAGAGGCATGAACTCCAAAGAATCCAAGGGAGATTCAAGCAACCAAGAATCCTCCCAGAATCTGATTTTGTTACCATTACCAATCTTCCATTTAATCACATTCCTCAAAAGGTCCTGAAGACTATAGATTCCCTTCCAGACTAAGGAACACGTAGGGTGAGCCTCCGAAAGGCAGTCAATTAACAGTTGGTTGAAAAGGTATTTGGCATTCATTATTTAAACCCAGTCCTTCCTATCCCTCAAATGATTCCAACCCACTTTTTCCATAAGAGCTTTGTTAGAATTAGAAATGATTCTTATCCCAAGACCACCACACCACTTCGGTTGGTAGACCTTATCCCATTTCACTAGAGCGAGTTTCTTTTTCTCCTCAGTGCCAAACCAGAGAAAAGACCTCTGTATTTTCTCCAACTTATCAGCAATATATCTAGGTATCTTAAATATGGATAGGAAATAGATTGGGATACCTTGAAGAACAACAAAAATAAGTTAAAGCTTACCAGCATGGCTGAGTAAAGAACCTTTCCACCCGACAAGTTTTCTTTGAATCCTTTCAAGAATAGAATTCCAAAACTCAGGAGTGACCTCTTTGATAGTTAGGGGAAGCCCAAGATAAACTGAGGGGAGAGAACCACTATGACAGCCCAAAACAGCAGTCACCCGATTTTATAGGTTAGGAGTGCTATTGAAGAAGTAAATCATGCTTTTATTGTAGTTAATGCATTGTCCAGAGCAAGCAGCATAATTGTTGAGGAAATTTTTCTATTTCCTAGCTTCTAGAACTGAGGCTTTCCCAAATAGAAAAGTATCATCCACAAATTTTTGGATCACAGTTGGCTCAAGGGTGGTAGCAGCCTTAATTCCTTTTATGGTTCCCTCTGATAGCATACTAGAGAAGTTCCTGCTTAGAACATCTGCCACCATTATGAACAAATAGGGAGAGAGAGGATCTCCCTGTCTGATTCCTCTCCCAACGTGAAAGAAACCAAAGGGAGATCCATTCACCAAAACATAGTACTTAACAGTAATGATGCATTCCATTATAAGATTGACCACTAACTGATTGAAACTGAACTTAGCCAACACTTTAGGAACAAAATTCCAAATCACCTTGTCATAGGCCTTAGAAATATCCAATTTAAGGGCCATACCAGCATAGTTGCACCTATCCATAGAATGAATTAGTTCATGAGTAGTAATGGTAGCATCAAGGATATTCCTACTAGGCACAAAACCTTTTTGAGTAGGGCTGATGATTTTATCAAGAAGAGGTTTGATACAGTTAACCAAAAATTTTGAGAGGATTTTATAAAAATTATTACAAAGGCTGATAGGGTGAAAATCAATTATGTGTTGAGGATCTGCCACCTTGGGAATAAGAGCAATGAATGTGTGATTTAGTTGCTTAAGAATCTTACCAGATTTGAAGAAATCATGAGCAACCAGAATGAGATCCTCAGTGATGATCTCCCAGAAGGACTGAAAGAAAGCTGGAGGGAAACCATTAGGGCCCGAGGCTTTGAAATCCCCCATGCTGAAAGTGGCTAGCTTAACCTCCTCAGATGAAACAGCACTGAGAATCCCCAAATTGTCATTTTGGGAAATTAAGTTCGGGAGCGAGTCAACCAGCAGACTATCAAGATCCAAATTAGGATCATCAATGGGAGCCACATAAGCTTTCTGAAAATAGTCTGCAGCCACTAACCCAATGAGGGAGGGAGAACTAACAACCTCACCCTGAGCATTGTGTAACTTGTTTATATGGTTCCTCTTCTTATGTTTGACACCAGAAATGTGAAAGAAGGAAGTGTTCCTATCTCCCTCTTTTAACCATTGCACCCTGGATTTCTATTTCCAAAAGATCTCCTCTTTCTTTAAAATTTGCTCCCACTCCCACCAGAACTCCTTCTCTTGGGTGCAAATGGAAAGACTAATGTCTCCCTCCTCCATTCGCTTTTGAACCATTTTCAACTTTTCCCCAATGATTTTTTTCTTCTGGAAAACATCCCCAAAAACCCTTTTATTACATCCTTTCACCATTCCTTTAATGTGTTTTAGCTTAAAGAACAATCTAAACATGGGGGAACCACACACAGGGATATTCCACCATTCAACAATTTTCATTTTAAAATCCGGATGAGAATTCCACATGATTTCAAAACAAAAGGGATAAGGCCCGACAATAGACTAGTCACAAGAAGTTAGTAACAAGGGATTTTGATCAGAGACAGTCCTAGGTAAAGCCCACAAAGAAGCACTAAGCAAGCCAGACCAGTCACAAGAACATAAAAGGCGATCTAGCCTAACTTGCTTATGGGAGCTTGATAGGGAGGTTGGGTGAAACTTTCACAGTTTCATGCTCTATGTCTTGTTAGAAGACTTTCAAGGTGTTTTGCTCCATCACCTTAACCTATAGGTCCCCTTCTCATGTTTAGGTACCCCTGGTTCTCCTGGCCAACCCCACTATCAACACTTATTCAACCAACCAATTCAAACTTGGTGCCAAAGCTCTAACTCTTCCTTAGCCTTTAATCTGCCCTAAAGACTAACAACACCTCAAATCTCCATTAGACCTTGCAGGGGTATAGAAATTCCTTCAATAGTTTCCAACCATCCTCCTAGGGTTCCTGAAGGTTCACAACACTTCACCCTTTCCATCGCTTTCACCAAACCCCCAACTAGGGTTAAAAAGGCTACTAGCCCTTGAGCCCCAATTAGGCCTCCATCTCCGAGAAAATAGGCTTAATATCCAATCTTTCTAAAGAACATCCCAATCTTTCCTTGGGGTTCCTAATTCATTTTCCTATCTCTCAAATATTTTTGAGGTCATAGGCCTTCACTGTCCGTACAACACCCACATTTGGAAATGGACTAAAACTAGGGTTTTTATAGCCTTCCCTGGTTGTTTTGAAACTGTCAAGATTTACTCTCATCAAATGCGCTGAAGGAGATTCCTCCTCTTTGCTATGAAATTCCAAGACACTCATCTATCCTCTCCAAGCAAAGATTTTCTAAAATTTTAACACCCCTGCAATTTTAGTGCCCTGCACTTCTTGTCTTCCCTAGCCGGACTCTCCCTAGCTCGCCTAGGGCGAGACCTTGCCAGAAACTCCTACACACACACACACCCTAAAGCATACCATATTTACACTCATGGAGCCTATTCACTATTCCCAAAGGTTCGTACAATTTGTACAGTGGGAAAGTGAGCTAAACCTCCATTTTCTACAGACTGCCTGGTTCAGACCAGCAACAGACTAGAAACAAACTTATTTACAAATAATGCCTGAAAAATGAACAAGAAACTAAATTAATGGCACACAAAGCTTATACAATAATAGCACTACATCCTACATACAAAATAGTAACATATTCAATCCATTAAAGTACTATTTTGAAGCAAAATCAGAAAATAACTCTCAAAACACTATCTTTCCTTCAATTCCACAAGATTTCTCTACAATGTCAATGCTTCTAACCCCACTCTTAGGTCGAGGCACATCTTAAATAGGTTTCAAAAATAGTTAAGCTCCCTTGGTCGGTCATGTAAGTCATTAAATGGCAAAGTTGTAAAACGCGCTGTGTTTTTCAACTTTTGCCAAGTTTTAGAAAACTAAGCAAAAAATGAGTTTTTAGACTCATTCTCCCTCTCCACTTCTTAACCTACTGACCACTACTGAGCACAACCTACTTTCAAACCTCTAACTCTATCTAAATGGTCAACATGACCTTCATGGAAAACATCAGAAACAAAAGAATTGCATCCTATACTTCCTAAATGATTAGTGTTTCCTAGGTGCTCCTGCACCAGAGCTATTCATCCCACGCATATTCTAAGACATAACCTTCATTTTTGACCTTTCTTTGAGGACACTTCCAATGTCCTCTATTTTCCCAAAGCAATCTCATTTGTGGTTTCCCTTAATCGTGTGGATCTTTGGGAAGGCCTACCAGGCTTGGAATCACCTCCCACATCTGCCTTTTTCTTCCTCCATTTCTTTTTCAAAGTAATCCAGTTCTCCTCATCGACAACAAATTCTTGTTTCATATCTTCTGGGATGCAAGCATACGCCTCCTCCAAACCTAGATCCTCCCATATTTTTCCCTCTTCTCCAACAGTCTCACAAGTACCAATAAATGCCACCTCTGACAACACTCCACCAGTAAAGGCTTCTTCCCCAACAATAGTGTTGGACTCAAGAAACCCAACTTCTTGGATATTAAGATTATCCATAAACTCAGCTACAGACATATTAGCAAGGCCCTTAATTAGAGAAATCACTGACCTAGGAATAGGAACATCAGGATTGGGAGATTCTACATTGGCCACTAACTCCAGCAAAGGATTCTCAGAGTTAGAGTCAGGAGAAGCCGTCAAGGAAGCAGAGTCCTCCTTGGACTGGTCTACAGAACCAGGAGGAGAACTAGAGGGAGTAGCAGAATCTCTCTTAATAGGATCCTTATTAAAGGTAGACTTACAGTTAGAAATAAGATGCCCAAGTTTGGCACACTTATGAGAGTACACCACAACATTTTCATAGCACACCGGTTGCACCCATGACCCGAATTTAGAGCAGAGCTTAATAGAGTTAGGCAGCGATTTGTTCACACAAATATTCATGTAGAAGTGAGAAAACACTAACCTGGACTTCGATTTGATGATGGAATCAGAAGTAATGAAGTTCCCTAGGAATCACCGATGCTCTTAAAGATTGATTCATCCCAATACTCCAACGGTAGCCCGGGAAGGCGAATCCATACTGGAGCTGATTTATTGAGGTCCACCTTAGGGTTAAACCCTGGTTTCCAATGACATAAAGCCAAACTATGCTTACCATACACCCAAGGTCCTAAGGACAAAACCGATAACAAATCTTCAGGCACTGTGAACTTAAAAAGGAAAATTCCACCAGACATAGCACATATTTCTACACTTCCTTTGAGCCTCCACTTAACAGCAACCCACTTTTTGACCATATCCACTGTAGGGCAGAAAGAGAGAAACCTACCCACCACTACATTCTCCATTGAAGAGAGGATCCTATCGTTGACCAAATCAGAGATAGCAAAGTCTGTTCTAGACACAATAACCTCATCATCATGAGGAGGAGGGAGAGGGCCCAAATTACTATTGGTTAGAACATCTTTCCACCTGAGGGATTTGGAAGGAATTTCAATTGTCGGCACTTCAACCAGAGACACGGGTGGCATTGAAAGATCCACAGGAAAAAGGCACGTCCCGCCAGGAGTTTCTCCCAAGGGACACCAATCTGCATGAGACAAGGCAAGGATCGGGTTAGGGGTGGGCAGAGGGGCCCCGTGAGGTACCCCCAAGCCAGAATCCACCATGCACGTAGGAAGTTCAAACGCGGCCAGAGGGCGGCCAGAGAACAGGAAAAGAGTGCAAGGTTTAATTTTGTGACAACTGCAGACCATTGTATGTTTCTATTTTGATGGGGATGGCATTATTTGAAGAGTGGTGTTTGAATTATCTTAGTGAGATGGTGGATATGGCCATAGAACCTTATGATAGTTCCATTGGGATATTAATGTATGTTACACTTTGTACAAGACAAGACATTACCTAAGCTATGGGAGTTCTTATCCATTTAATGGCTAAGATTTGATGAGAAGATTGAGATAAAATGAAGAGGGTATTCAAATATTTGTGAGGTACCTCAAAATATATTTTTTTATCATAGAAATTATATAATGGACTAAAATTCAATTATTCATGAATTTATGGTTTCAAATCGAGTTGGGGATGTTGATAGTAAGAGAACCACTAGTGAATAAGTTTTAACTATGTTTGATGGTGGTATCAATTGGATGAATAAGAAATAGGCTATGGTCACTTTTTTCAATGTCAAGGAAGATCACATGCTAGCTACTCATGCTTGTAAGGAATCCATTTGGATTAAATATTTGTGTTTAAAAGTGGGGATAACTCAAACTTTCATGTGAGGGCAAAGAATATTGATTTAAAATAATATTTTTTTCATGAAATGATAAAGGATGGGATGTTGGTTCTAGATAAAGTCTACATTTTATTGAATGTTGTAGGTGTATTGGTGAAGTAAGTGATCACAAATTTCTTTAGGTGGTGCTACAAGTCTATGGGCCTCTCAACCCTTAGCAATTAATTGATAGTGTTGGTACTCCCTTTTCCCTTAAGGTGTTTTACAAGTGGGATAGTTTTGGGAATGTATCTCAACTTTACTAATAATTTTAAGATTACAAACAATGTAATTTTTAGACTATAGAATTAAAAAA
The DNA here is from genome assembly GCA_007258455.2 of Sequoia sempervirens. NCBI lineage: Eukaryota > Viridiplantae > Streptophyta > Pinopsida > Cupressales > Cupressaceae > Sequoia > Sequoia sempervirens. The sequence continues at coordinate 508,088,669 of VDFB02271358.1, forward strand.
ATATTGTTGGGCTATAAAGTTTGTTTTTAGTCAAAAATAAGAATTGTAGGTTATTTCACATTGTGTCTAGGATGATCAATGCATAAATATTTTCAATATCTATAATTTAAAAATAGAAGACCCCAACAACCTCCAAAATTAAAAGTTGTGGCCTCCAAATGTTAGGCTTGCCACATTGGAAATATCAAAAATATATGTGACACATAAAAGAGCTATAAGAGAGAGTTGCACTTGTTGACCAAATTATGATGGATGTTATAGTGTGTTATAAGACATTTTTTAATGGAGATAATGAAACAAAAATAAAATTCCTAAGTTTATGAGTGAGTTGTAATGAGTTTATGGTAGGTGGAAGGAATATGTTATTTTTATCCTATGGATTCATCTTGGGATTTGGGTGTTGGGTGTCATATTTTAGGTGGTTTTATCTCATAATTTTTTAATTATCATTTGATGGTTTTGTGTATTATTTATCTTATTTATTGGGTACTTGAGACGAAAGTTTTGATAATGAGTTTTGTATGTATTTGTATGTTGTTCAAAATACTCTAGACCTTTGGTCAATGATACTCCTATAAAGGCTTATACTCTACAAGTGTATTGTATTCTTGGATTATTTAATAATACATTGAGTTAATCTAGAGTGTGGGTTTTTTCTCCAAAAGAAATTCCCCATTTAAGCCACTCTATAACAATATACTATTTTTTTTAGTATTTTTTCTTGTAACTAGAAAGATTTAGTTTATTTTCGCATACCTTCTCTCATATATTAGTGTAGGAATTTTTATACTCCTTTAATTCCTTTCACAATTTTTATTGAGTTTATCTCTTTATTTGGATGTTATTATGGTACATTTAGATGATATTGTTTTGTATTCACCTCTTCATGCTTCCATGGTGACAAATCCCACAAATATTCATGAGTCCACTAATTTGACACAATCATTGTTCATGTTGACACTTTCTATGGGAATACCTAATTCCTATTAGTTTAGTTCTCTTGTCTACTTGGAGAACCATTTGTAGATGGTTTGTGTACCATAAAATTAAATGGTTGATGCAAACAAGAACACATACCCATCCACAAACGCACACAATGGAGATTAAATAAATAAGAGCTTTGGCATTCAAATCTAAAACCATATTCAATCATGTGAAACAATTGCAAGTTTGTGCAAGAAAACAATAAGTAAAATCAGATTTACAAAGTTTGGCTCTCATAGCCATTCCCTCACAGCTTATGTTCAAGAAGTCTTCCAACTTTGTCATCAACCCAACATTATTCTAGTCCTCTGCTGCTGCTCAAAATAAATTAAAATGTGTTTACAACAGCCCCAAAATGGGCTACTCTCTATTCCACACCTTTGCTCCTTCCTTCTCTTCACTTCTCACACATTGGAACCATGTCCTTCCTTCACTAGCGCTTCTCAAACCTGCAACAAAAACCCCCAATGAATACCTCTACAGAGGTATCTTTTTTCCTTCCCATTCCTCTCAAACTCCTTACCACGTTTTTCTTTAAAAACCCCCAAAAAAATGCATTGAAGAACATCAATTATTGCTCCCGAGTGGGTGCCCAACTCTCCCCAGGCATAGCTATGCATATTCTAAGTTTGTGCAACATTAAATGAGATGTTTTAAGCCTCCATTGACTCCACCAACTACTGTATTTATTCCCAGGGGCGTTTTTCTCTATTATGGGCATTTTAAAAGCTCTAAAATCTTGATTTTTTGCCTATTTTCTGTTCCAAACGCCCCCCATATTATTTATGCAATATATAAATAGTAAATGAACAAATAAAAACCAATATTTAATTTCCATGACCCTCGTAATACCCTTCCACAATAAAATTGATCAAATTGGTACTTTGGAAGTGTTGTTGATAGACGAAAAAAATGAAAGTTTTCTAATTCACACAAAAATTGGCGTGCAAGCTTGGAATGGTACCACATGGACTCCTAAGGCTTGTTTTTGGTTGATGCTAATTGTCAGTCCACCTAGATGCTCCTACATCAATAGTACTTAATTTCATTAATTATTTTGATTCACATTCAACATAGATTTAGAGAAGATTGAGAAAATTCTAAAGATATCCTTCCTAATTCTTTTGATTTCTCTTGGTTGGGAATTCAATAGATGTGTAGCTTAGGGTTTATTTCTTTCAAGGGAAGGTTGATTGTTCATTATGGATCAATATGTAATTATCTATGTTCACACACACTCTCTCTCTTCTTTGCAGAGACATTCATGCGCCTAGTCTTCTAGGAATTTAGGACAAGTATTTCATCTTTGGGAGGGGCTACATGTAGTCCTTATCACTTCTTCCTCTTTGGAAAAAAATTTCATTCTCATATAGGGGAATGGTAGGGGGATGGAATTATTTCTCCTCTTATTTTTGGGGGAAATTTTTTTATATGGGTACTATGGCTACACATTTTTTGTGACCCATCTATATGCATCCACCTAAGGTACACTTATGGGGGTGTTGGTGTATTATTTTATTGGATGATACACCACTTGAGTTAACTTGGGAATATGAAATATTTTCATACAAGAACAGGATGTATGAGGCCATGGGACTAATCGCACTAAATGTTTCAGATAACCTATTGTTTCACATTGAGTCTTGTAGAACTCTTAAGAAAAGAAGGGATAAGTATAGGGATATTTTGGGTAAAATTAATGAGTTTTAGGCATTAGGAATTGAGGTAAAATTGAATAAAATTGCATCTAATTCCTTCTCCTCCATTGAGGAATTTTTAGTAAAATTCAAGTCACTGTTTGAAGGTTTTAGAAAGGACAAGGCTAACAAAGAATGTATCTTCTAGATTCAATCTAAAAGTCAAGGGACATTTCAGCTCTTTTTTCTAAATTTTATTCTACTATGGATGCATTGGGTGAGAATTTTTCCATGTCTTCATTTGAGGTTTTTGTGATCGTTTGACACAAGAATAGATATATTCACTCTCCAATTCCAAAAACCAAGCAATGGTAGCATAGTCATCCAAACGAAAAGGGAAGATAAAACAAAATCCTAATATGGATTCTTCATCAAGCAGTGAGAATTCCTCAAAACTAAAATAGAAGTAAAATAAAAAATACAATTCACTCCTAAAAATAAATCTTGTAAGTCTAGAGAGTCTTCCTCCAAGGAAAAGAAAAAATCAAGAGAACTTTACAATTTTCATAGCAAAGACGAACATGCTATAGCAAGATGTTGGAAGAAACTAGATGTTTTAGAGGAATTCATGCAACACCACACCATTTCATCCTCTAAGTCTCATTCCACCAATATGGGAAAAGGCCAAGATATTTGTGCAAGGGCTTTATCTTTAACATCGAGTTGGATATTTGACTCAAGAGCTTCTCATCATATGACACATTCCCAAATATTGTCACATCACTTTCATATTTTAGAACTTTACATATTATTGTGGGGGATGCTACACAACTTTCAATTTTTTGATCAAGTATTGCTCACTTGGAGGATGGTTGTATTGAGGATGTACTTGTGATTCCTAATATTTTAGCCAACCAACTTCTTTTTTATTTATCAAATTTTTCACTTTGAAACTAGAAGGATAGTTGAGTTCTCACTTCATGATGTGGTTGTTTGGGTGCTTCATGATTATGATATTTTTGTGGATTCAAGGAGTATTGATCACACATCATGCCTATATAGGTTTTATGATTTTTAGATCTCATCAGTATCATCTCTTATAGCGCATGAATATTCATTGAGTAATATTTACCATGAACACTTTGGTCATGTCAATTATAGGTATATATAGCAGGAAATCACATAGACATTAGTGACTAGCCTACCTAATAGTTCATGCATTGAGAGAATTTTTTGAGGTCGTGTGCTTGGTAGACATCAACAAGAATCTTTTTACAGATGTTAGGAAACACAAGCAAAGGCACCTTTAGAGTTGGTACACAATGATCTCATGCCATTTACGACTCTTTCATTTTAGGGGCTAAGTATGTGCTCACATCCATTGATGATTTCTCTAGATGTATATGGGTGTACTTTATTAAGCACAAAAGTGAGGTCTTCAATAATTTTAGGACCTACAAGGAATTTGTAGAAAAGTTTTCTACTTTTTCTATCAAGAGTATATGCATAAATAATAGAGGTATTATGTCAATTAGACATTCAATGATTTTTGTAGTGAGAATGGTATTCAACATCAACTTATAGTTCCCTGCACCCCTCAAAAAATGGGTGTAGTTGAGAGAAGGAAAAAAAATATATAATAGATTGCCAATTGTATGATTCAATCATGAAATATGAATACTATTTTTTGGGCTAAGGTAGTTAATTGTGCTAATTACATTTAAAATCATGTCACATAAGGTACTACAAAATATAACTCCTGAGGAGGCTTGGTCCCATGTCAATCTAGGTTTATCTTTATTCCAAGTATTTGGTAGTGAGGTTTTAGAATTTATTCAAGATGGTTACTGAAAATCCACGGAGAGGAAGAGTTTATCACTCATATTTGTTGGCTATTGTGGGGATGTTAAGGCTTACAGGTTGTTTGATCTGGTTCTTAGAGATGTCTTGTTCAAGTTGTATTTATAGTTTAATGAGATATTTCCTTTGATGGATTCTCCATCACCACTTTGTCCCTCATTACCTACTCCTCCCTCTCTTAAGGACTCCTTGTTTCTTGAGGATGAAGATTGTTTTCTAACACCAATTACATGAACTTTACCCAAATGGACTTGCAAGACTCTTGATGTAGCTATATCTTTGGCAGGCGATCCTTCAAATTCTCATTGTACACACTCATAGACATCAATTGTTAGTAATTTGATTCATGTCATTTTGGATGCTCTTAAAAAAATAGATGTGAAGAAATATTCCTGAGTGGGAAACAACTATGGCAGAAAAGTATTCTTCTTTGATGAAGACTCTAAAAGGAAGCAAGGTACACAAAACACACTTCCTGAATTTTTCCGTTTAACCAATTATAGTAATGAGATACACAATACAAGAGATGGGCATCCAAATCCACTAGGCACATTTTTTCACCACCTCCAAGCATGTAAATGACACTTGTACATGATTCTTTGACTCCTCATTCAAACCTTCAAACTTGGGCACCCCATTTTTACACAAAATATGCATGATAGGTGCTCTTACACACCTTATAGTTGTCATAGAATTTCATAACTAACAACACTTATTCCCTCATAACTGACTAAGAATATCTTATTCCCTTACAACATGTCATACCACAACTTGGGTGCCTATATTTCCCATGCAAAGATGTCTTCCAACACTTGTCCAATTGTCATAGAATCTAGTTCTTATACATCATAACTTGTGATAGGAAATCTATCATACAATAATTACAAGATGTTGACACGTGGTAGATATTCTCTACCAAAAAGTGTGATGTCTAATTTCCCATGTGGGGACACAAACATCCTTGCCACCTCCCATGTCACTTGCTAGCATGATGACAACTCATTGTGCCAAGTCACATTAAATGATGAAATAAGATGAGCAAGAAAATATAACATAGGCATAAATAAAATATAATATTAAATTTAAATCAATGCTAGAAAATACTAAGGTTGAGACACCTTAATTCCCAACATAATCATGGGATCTTGTACCTCTTCCTAGGGGAAGAAAGTTGGTATGGTTGAAGTGGGTGTATTGCACCAAATATTCAATTGATGGTTTTATTAAATGTACAAGGCATGTCTTTTTACAAAGACATTATCTAATCTAAGACTTTTTCTCATGTTGCTAATATGGATTCCATTTGTCTTATACTTTCACTTGCAACTTCACAAGGATAATCAATTTATCAAATGGATGTGAAGAGTGTCTTCTTGCATGGGGATCTCTATGAGGAGATTTATATCGAGCAACCTCTAGGTTTAGTGCAAGACTCTTTACTAGTCTTTAGGCTTCGTCATTCATTTTATGGTCTCAAACAATCCCATTAGGCTTAGTATGAGAAGATGGACAATTTTATTTTTTATTTTTATTTACATGCTGTCATTCTAATCCCACAGTTTACACTTAGAGACAAGAGGATGATCTTTTAATTTTAATTTTGTATGTGGATGACTTGATTCTTATAGATAGTTCATCTTCAATGATCCAAAGTTTTCAGTGAGCATTGATGGAGCAATTTGATATGATACATCTTGGACTTCTATATTACTTTCTTAGTTTATAGGTGATTTGGTCTTCAGATGGGATTGTCATTTTTTAAGAAGAAGCTTTCTCTTGATTTTATTTAGAGATTTGACATGCTTGATCGAAATCCTACCCTCACACTGTTCCAATTAGGTGTCGTATTATCTTCCAATTGTTCTACTCCTTCAATCAATGCTACAATTTATGGGAAGTTGGTTGGAAATATTTTGTACTTGACACATTCTCATCTTGATATTTATTTTGTGGTTGGCCTTGTCTCATTTTTCTCTCGTGATCCATATGAGAGTCACTAGAAGGCTACCAAACATATTTTGAGATATATTTAGGGTAGCACGAATGTTGGCATTCATTGTATATTAGGAAACTCTTGAATTGTTTGATTCATTGAATCAAATTGGGTTGGGGTGTTGATGATAGGAAGTCTACTTCTGATTTTCTTTGTCTTGGTTCTAGCCCCATTGCATATTCTTGCAAGAAGCAATATGCTATTGCATTATCATATGCAGAGGTTAAGTATCAAGCAATAGTTATAGCTATCCAAGAAGTTTTTGACTTTGACAATTGTGGATAGAGTTTAGATTTCCTCCTAATGGCCTCACTATTCTTTGGTGTGATAATCAAAGTTCCATTCACATTTCATGCAGCCTAGTGGAGCATCAACGGACTAAGAATATTGAGATCCACATGCACTTCATTCAATAGCTCATCTGAGATGGTTTTCTCAACTTGAAGTATTTTCCTACAAAGGAGCAAGTTGTCAACATCTTCACTAAGCCTTTGACATACCCTCCTTATCTTTTGTTGTTATTGATCCTTGGGGTGAAGGATTTTTTCCTTAGGTGGTCTTCTTAATTCATCCTTTACATTATTTAGTTTTTCATTTCATGTTTGTATCTCTCTTTTTTGGAGAGTAGCTTTTTCCATGAGGTTTTCTCTTTTTCTTTGTTTATGAGAGATGTGTTGTTTACATGGGTACCTCATCAATCCTTGTTTTCATGACCCATATTTTATTTTCATGAATTATTTTATGCATCCCTAAATTGCACTTAAGGGGAGGTGTCAATGTGAATGTATTACTTTATCTACCTAGTTAGACATTATAACCTAAATGCACACCTAAATTCACACCTTAGTATTAAAATTACTTAAGCTATTTTTTCTCTTTGTCTCACTTTATATGATTTGGACACATGGCATACTCTTAGTTGACTTGGATCTTTTATCTTTTCTCATATAGCAAGGTTAATTTTTTCATTGTACTATTTTATAATTTAATTTTATTGAGGCAATATAGTAATTTACATTGCAACTTTCATTTGTGGAAGATTTTTGGCTTTTGTTGGTTGATTGTTGTACCTATGGGTTCACCAACATCCCAATACCTATAACAACAATACAAAAGATATACAAATTTACAAAAAATCTCTATATGTTGGAGATCCCTTCTACACACTTCTACAAAATTAAAACTATTACAATGCTTTCAACATACATGCAACTTTAGGGTGAAATTTCCTTTAGGACACTAGAGGGTTTCCATCCTCTCATCTACAAGAATCCAAGGGATTTTATCCTTAGATTGATGAATGAACCTGAGTGCTCAAACAATTTTGACAAAGTTTTGTTAAGATAAAAAGAAATGATCATATGAAGAACATTGCATCCAATATATAAATGTTGAGGGCTCAAAGTCCCATGTTTCTCTCCACTATTAAATAATATTTACTATTATTTTCAACTTTTCCCTCCAAAGGTGCCCAATAAAGATTTTTCATAATCCTCATTTGATTCTCAACTAAATTTAGTCAATAACTCCCACTTACATCATTCATAAAGGCTGCCATATAATTTATCATAATTAGGTGGCCACAAGATCTTGGGAGTTACAAAATGTTCCATAAGGAATCACACTTCTCATTTTGGGTTTCCAATATTTAATATTAAATTAATACTTCATTGGCCAAATTTACCAAATTTGAAAAATATAAATTAAAATTATTTCCTTGACACTTTATCCTTAGTCTATGGGAAATATTGGAATGAGTTTTTCGGTCCTCAAATTAAATTATTAAGAAATTGGACATCCTTGTAAATAGGATCCTCCAACAAACTAGATACTTTGTGCACAAAGAGACTCTACAAACCTAATAAAATATCTTATTAGTACTTGCCCTAGGAAATACTAAGTTTGCTTTTTGTTAGTTAATTAGTTATTAATAAGTTGGCTTTCAACCAATCAAAAATAATAATAAAAATTTAGAAAAAAATAAAATTCAATTTTATAAAGTGAACTAGCAAATTATTTAATTTTATAAATTATAAAAATTATTTTTCTTTTTTAAATATGATTGGCTAAAAAGTTTGTGTTATTGACATATTTTTAGGAAAAGGTGAAAGTTCTATTATTTTGCCTATTATTCATAAATTTGAACTATTATTTTACCTAATTATTTTGGAACAGTTTCTATGCATTGAATATAAAATGTCTCCATTCTTTTGATATGGTAATTTGGTGGGTTATATGTTGTACGCAATTATTGGTATCAATTTAGAGGATTAGAGATAGGGATTATACCAATCAATAATTGGTAAACTTGCCTAAATTTGAGGGTTTGCCTATTTTATTACCCATATAGATGGACACATAATTTTTATTGTTATTATTAGATATACTTGCTTTATTTTTTATATGATTTTTTACTTTAATTTTATTAATTCTTATGTTTTGTTTTTTCTTTTAAGAAATCAGTATATATATTATTTCTTAATAGTTCTATTTGTAGTTATATATATTTTAAAATTTTGATATTTTTATATTTAAACAATAAATAAATATTGGTTTTTAATTTTTTTTAATGATCATCAGATGGTTCTCTTTATTATTAGAGGTTATATTTTTCTTATTTTTAGGATTTATAATATAAGGAATATGTAATGAACTTTATCCTAAATTTACTCTTGATATTTACCGAAATAAATTACTGTGAAGAGGTGTGAGAAGAGGAATATCATAAATTGAGGTTGAAAAGATAAACTCACTTTATAACTTTTTTCTTAAGATAGTTTTAGAAGCATTATGTTCTATGTTTGGATAAACAACTAATATATTTGGTGTTATTTATTTATTTGACAATATCACTTTTTCAAAATATATATTTTGAATTGGAGCACCATGTTTACCAACATGATCAAATACTCTCACCTCCAACAAGAAAAGATCTAAAAAAACTTTCCACATTTACTACTAAAATGTTCTTCTTTATTAACAATCATCTAACAAATTAATTGATATTTCCACATTCAAAGTTATATTGTAACAATGAAGATTCTAGTCACACAAAATAAACATAGCTTTCCCTTGTTAATTGAATGCTTAGAATAATTACAGAGTTATTCAATAAGCTAATTCAAATTGTGTATAATCTTTATATCTAATGACTACACATTGATATAAGAGTATTATAGTACTTTACATTTATTTCTTCCAACTATTCCTATCTTCCAACTACTCTTATCTTATTTATTTCTCGTTTCCTTGTTACTAAACTCGGTACTGCAATCAAAATTAAATTACTATAAACAAAGTCTATAAAATTATAATTAAAACACTATAAAGACAAGTACGTGCCACTACGTGACACTTGTTTTAGTTGGGTCACTACCAATTTCCTTTAGTAGAACCAATACATTTCTAGTGGTCTGAATCCATGAGTAAGGAACATGATACAACCTTTGAAAAGGTTGGCCATGATTTCTCACATATTTGTATTGGTCATAACTTCCTTTATATTCCCTTCTACTATTCCAACCATTTTATGAAGAGAGGAAAGTAGGCCAGTAACGTCCAATACTATGTCCATTTACCCAGGCATGACCCTTGTCCATGCTAACAAAGTCCAAATCCATTGAGTTATTTTCATCTAGACTTTCAAATTGAGCCTTGCACAATATCATACTCTGATTTATAGGTGGATTTGGTCATAAAATCCAATTTGTACCTTTTTGTGTTATTTCTAAGATACGAGCAAAGCTGCTTACATTCTAGTCTAATCTGATATGTCCATTCTTTCGCTGAAAGATCTTGTGTACCATTCTTCAAACCAATATATTCTTTCCTAGATTTGACTTTTCCAAAGTAATGATTGAATATTCAATATTACCAGATCCAGTTCGTGCAAAAATTTTGTTGTAAAAAAATAGTCAATGCATGACAATGACTCTTCATGTAGAATTGGTAGGATACTATTTGGGAAGTTCATTATCATTGATTTCAGCACTGATTGTGTACCACAAACAATAATGAGTTTTTTGTTGTATATATTTGCTTCATTAGGCTAGTATTTATGAGTGAATTATTCCCCATACTCCTATAGCCTCGTTATACCACTTCCACTTTGGCCCTATTGTTTCATAAGCCTTATCAAATAAGCTTTGATTGTACAATAGTGGATTGTGTGGAAATATTTGTTGTGTTGAAGATCGCATTGTTGCAATAAGGAAGGATTCTTAGGCAAGCTATATGTATTACCATTGAATTTCACATTGAAACCAGAACAATCATTGGTATTACCAGCAGCATATATAGATGGCAACTTGTCTTGAAGAGAAAAACCTTGGAGACCAATGGTGGCAGCATTCTTTAGTTTTCCTGCAACTATACTGGGGCTTTTCCAAGCTTCACTATCATTTCCTTGTTTCTTTCTAGTAAGGGCCTTTCCATGAGAATGTGGACTTGGTGAAGGATAGGGAGAAATTGAAGCATCTGGATCATGTGATGCTCCTAATAATATTCCCAAAATTGATGAGGCTGCCTGAGATCCAACCTCTATCATCTCAGCCTTTGCTTTAGAACTAGCCAATGAAACATCCAACTTAGATGTTTCAAACATCCACAGATGTGGTTGTGAGGTTTATATTAGAAATCTTCTCTATTAACATAGTTGGTGAAGCAGTTTTTTAAACAATGATCTCAAATTCACTTTATATTTGAGCCTCTTTATCAGGAGTTGACTGGTCCTTCTAGAGTTATCTCACTTGTTACTTTTGGAAGTGCAACTTTATCAAATTTTATTAGCATCATTCCTCAATAAATTTTATTTATTCTAGTGTCTATCCTTTCTCCCAAGATCATTGCCCTCCCCCTAAAGATGATGTCCCTAGCCCTTGAGCAAATGTTTGTACAACCATCTCTATTTTTGTTTTCCTTACCTTTCCAATATTTGGCAATATTAAAGTTGCTTTGGCTTTTCATTTTTAATGAACTGCTGCTTCACAAGTTCATTAGCTATAGACCGTAGATGAGGCTATTTTGTTAGGAATTTAGCAACAAAATCATGGAAGACAAGAGGCCACTTTTCTTCATCCTCAAGCATGGGTGCAGGTTCACTCCATATCATGGACAATACTCTCATCGATTGTACATTAGATCAAGGAGGAAATATCTCTGTTGTATCAATTGCAAAGACTCATAGCACCCATACTTTCACCTTCCCATCATAGTGTCTCTCTTGAATTACTTTAGGAGCCATCCAAGGTGGAGACTAGAGGGACAATAAATGTAATGTGTTTCGACATGGTCCTGGTCAATTGTGAAGCAACACCAAAGTCACCAAGTTTTACTTCTCCCTGTTCTATAAGCAATATGTTGCCACCCTTTATGTCTCAGTGAACCTTGAAAATCAAATGTGAATATGACAATCCCTTTAGAACTTCCCTACAAATGTAAGCCATTTGATGCTTCTCCAAAGGATCATCAATTATGTTCATTAGATCAACAACACTTCCCTTGCTCTTATGGTGACTTCATTCAATATCTGATTGTAGATCCTATGGAGATTCATCAAATAGAGGAAACTTAGTAATTGTACATTTCTCCTATATTTAGCTCTCTTCGATTCAAACTCCTTCACACTCTCAGACTTCCTATTAAAGATAATATTAAAATCCTTTGATGGTCGTGTGTTTGAGTGCAAAGTCTTTGGGTCTATTTTCAAAGGCTTTGATCCATCCACAACATTGCTAAAGTTAGTGTCCTTTTTAACATTTATGTCTCTTCTTTAGTGACAATGTATTGTCTTTCTTCTCTTCTAACATATGTAGATTTTTGATGCAGGAGCATCCAACGGTGTAGGGAAATATTGCATCACCAAAAAAAAAATGTTTTCTTCATTTTCTTTAGTTATTTTGAGTCCCATGATGACACTTAAGGGGTGTAAGACAGTCAAGCGTCAAAAATAGCAAAAAAGGGGCACTTATTATTTTTAGTAAGTCAACCTAAGTGAGCTCGTATGGAACTAAAAATTTACCCCAAGGAGTAGAATTGAAAAACATTTCCAGTCACGAAAGAATCACCTCAATACCCTACATGATTTGGGAGATCTTAAAGTTTTCGTCCCAAGAAATCTTCCCAATGTAGCTTCAACTTCATATATGAAGACTTTAGAGGCCAAGAAACAACTCAAAAAGTTGACGAACTGACCTAAGGTGATGTGTGTGTTGTAGATCTCTTTGAAAGCTTTCCAATGATATGTAATAATAGAAAATCAGACACTCAGATCAAAAGTTATGGCCCCGTGAAGTTGCCCCTCTAAAAAGTGAATTTCATTAAAATTTCTTCTTAGGCCAGAAATCAAATGGCAAAACTTTTGGCGCCAAAACAAAAGGGAAAGTTGAACTTTCTAGAGCATTCTAGGGCGGCTATTGGGTAAACTAAAAAGGGTTAAGTGGGGGTTGTAGAAGGTGGCTCAAATAGTGCAGATTGTGGCTTCAAGTAATATATTTTCTTTTCAAAGTTGATTTTGTTGTAATGAATCAAGCCCATGAGGTTGTAGCATGTAAGTTTTGAATCTGTAATTTCATTATCTGAAAATAATTGAAAGTGAGTTTATTTTTTGTCTCGCATCTTCTATGTCAGTATCTATTGTTGTGATTTGTGTAGTTTCAGGTGGCTTGGCCCTCATCAAGTGGTATCAGAGTAGGAGTTCTTGAGCCTGTAACAGAGCATTGAACGTGAGGCAGTTGCAACAGGACCTATGAGTGTGGGTTGGGTTCAAGATGCCTCCAAGACTTTCCCAACATGGTAGAGGTAGAGGCCAAGGTGGTGGAGGAAGAGATCCACCTAGAGATGAAATTAGAGCCCTTAGAAGGCAATTAGAAACCTTGCAGCAAGAGGTTCGAAGAAGAGATGTGCAATGAGACAAAGATGACAGTGAAGATGAAACGAAAGAGGAAATGGAAGAGGAAGAGCACAATCCAATAGATCCTAGAGAAAGTAGATTGTTGCGAGCGATCTAAAGCATTGGGAAGAGACCTAAAATGGAAGTTTCAACTTTCAGTGGAAGTCTAAATCTTGAAGAATTGATCGATTGGATCAATGACATGGAGGAATTTTTTGAGTTTGAGGAGATTGAAGATCCTCACAGAGTGAGGTTTGCAAAGAAAAAATTGAAAGGTCACACCAATATATGGTGGAAAGAGGTCCAATTAGAAAGAGGAAGACAAGGGAAAGATAAAATTTCTAGATGGGACAAAATGGTGTCAAAATTAAAGAAACAATTTATTCCAGTCGATTACAAATTGGATCTACTCAAGAAGATGTAGAGCTTGAGGCAAGGAACAAGGATGATGAAATAATACACAAAGGAATTTCACAAGGTCCTTATTCAAATAGGACATTCTGAGGTGAATAAAGAGAAAATTGCTTGTTATATTAATGGGTTGAAGCCAAGCATAAAGGAAGAATTGGCGCTAGTAAGAATGACCACCATTGAGGATGCTTATCAATTTTCTCTAAAGGTTGAAGAATGGTTGAACAAGAGGTTTGAGAAAAAACAACGAGGTGGAGGCCGTGGAGGAAAAACCGGTGGATGGTCATATGGAGGTCGAAATGAAGATCAAAAGAAGGGTGAAGGCTCTAGTAGCAGCCAGAACCAAAAAGGAGATAATACCTTCCGTCCTCATGATCAAAATAATGGAAACCAAAGAAGAAGAGAAAGATCTAGACGAGGACCAAGAAGAGGAGGCTTTTGTGGAACCTATTTTTAGTGCAAAGAAGAAGGACATAGAGCCAATGAGTGTCCTCAACATCAAGGAAGGAAAAATAGAAGACCTAAGGGTAATGCACAAGTTGCACATGTAGATGAAGATGTTGAGTCTTCACATTCTGAGGATGCAAAAAGAGGAGAAGTTCTTGTTACTAGAAGAGCCTTGTTGAATGAGGAGAAGGAACCAACTCAAAGGAAGAATTTGTTTCACACCATATGTAAGTGTGAAGGTAAATTTTGCAATGTTATTATTGATGGAGGTACGACTGATAGCCTTGTTTCAGAAGAAATGGTTTAGTAAGTTGCGGTTGGAGAGAAGAAGGCATCCAAACCCATACCAGATTGCTTGGTTGTAGAAGGACCACAAAGCCTTGGTAAATGAACAATGTCTGGTAAAGTTCAAGATTCGAAATTACCGTGATGAGGTATTGTGTGATATTATGCCTATGGATGTTTGTCATATGTTGTTAGGTAGACCGTGGCAGTCTGATCGGCGAGCAATACATGATGGGAATGCCAACACCTATTCTTTGACAAAGGATATGGTTCATCATAAGTTGAAGCCCTTGAAAGAGGCAAAAGAAAAGGTATGCAATAATGCAAGAATTTTTTTGGTTGATGGAAGAAAGTTCCTAGAAGGTATGAGGCATGAGCATATGTGTTTTGCATTGATCCCTAGAATTGACAAAGAAGATACTACTGAGGTACCTGTAGAGGTTTCAGATTTGTTGAATGAGTTTCAAGCTATTATTTATGATAACGTACCTGAAGGTTTGCCTCTAGTAAGAAAGATTAGTCATTAGATGGACTTGATTCCTAGAGCCAATTTATCGAATAAGGCAACTCATCGTATGCCTCCAGCAGAGAGTGAAGAGCTAAACAAACAAGTGCAAGAGTTGTTGTGGAAGGGATTGATCAGAGAGAGTTTGAGTCCATGTGCAGTACCTGCAGTACTAGCACCAAAAAAATATGTGGAATGGCGGATGTGTATAGATTCTAGAGCCATCAACAAGATCACCGGCAAGTATAGATGACATTATGGATTGTTTAAGTGGAGTTGAGTACTTCATGAAGATAGATTTGAAGAGCGGATATCACCAGATCCATATTAGAGAAGGAGATGAATGGAAGACAACCTTTAAAACCAAGGAGGGCTTGTACAAGTGGTTAGTCATGCCTTTTGGACTAACCAATGCACCGAACACATTCATGTGGCTTATGAATGAGATATTGAAAGAATTTTTAAGAAATTTTTTTATTGTTTATTTGGATGATATTTTGATTTTCAGTAAGACATTGGAGGATCATTTGATGCATATCTGAAGAGTTTTTGAGAAGCAAAGGGAGGAGAAGCTATTGATTAATTTGAAGAAATGAAGTTTCGTGAAGAGAGAGTTGGTGTATCCGAGATTTTTTTTCTCAGTAGAGGGTCTTAAAATGGATCCAAAGAAGGTGAGAGCTATCATTGAATGGCCTACCCCGAGGAATGTTACATAGGTAAGATCATTTCATGGTCTAGCAATTTTTTGCAAAAAGTTTATTAAGAATTTCAATAGTATTTGTGCACCTCTAACTGAAGCGATGAGAGGGGATAGAAAAGAGTTTAAGTGGACTACAGGAGCAGCCAAAAGTTTTGATATGTTGAAGAAGAAAGTTACAGAGAAACCTGTTTTTGCACTTCCAAATTTCAATAAGGTCTTTCAGGTAGATTGTGATGCTAGTGGCACTACCATAGGAGTTGTTTTGATTCAAGAAGGTAAGTTTGTTGCCTATTTTAGTGAGAAGTTGAATGATGCTAAGAAGAAATATTATGCCTATGATCAGGAGTTTTTATGCTATAGTTCAAGATTTGAAGAAATGGAGACACTTTTTGTTGCCAAAAGAATTTTTTTATATACTGATCACCAAGCTTTGCAGTATCTCAATAGTCAAGGAAAGTTAAATTAGAGGCACTTAAAGTGGGTTGAGTTTTTGTAGAGTTATGCCTTTGTTTTGAAGCACAAGAGTGGAAGGTCAAATAGAGTTGCAGATGCCTTGAGTAGAAGGAAAAATTTGTTGATAGAAATGAATATAGAGGTTGTTGGGTTCAATGAACTCAAGAGTTTGTATCCTGAAGATCCAAACTTTGCAAAAGCTTGGAGGCTTGTTTGGAACATGTTACATTGGATAGGACAAGATGGTTGGATTTCTTAATCCAAGATGGGATGTTGTTTAGAGGAAGCCAATTGTGCATTCCAAAGAGTTCTATGAGTGAGAATCTAATCAAGGAGAAGCATAGTGGAGGATTGGCTGGACATTTTGGTTGAGATAAGACTATTTATCTTGTCAGTGAGAATTATTATTAGCCATAGTTACAACAAGATGTGAAGAAGTTTGTACAAAGTTGCAAAGTATGTCAAATGTCGAAAGGAACAAGACATAATACTAGATTGTATCAACCATTACCTGGACCTAAGAGGCCATGGGAGGATATTAGCATGGATTTTTTTCTTGGCTTTCCAAGAACACAGAGAGGGTGTGATTCCACATTTGTGGTGGTGGATAGATTTTCAAAGATGGCACATTTCATTCCGTGTCATAAGACCAGTGATGTTGTTCATGTTGCAGAGTTATTTTTCATAGAGGTGGTGAGACTACATGGTCTAGTCTACCAAAGAGTATAGTTTTAGACATAGATTCTAAATTTGTTGGTTATTTTTGGAGGACATTATGGAAGAAGTTGAAGAAAGATTTGAAGTTCAATTCTGCACACCATCCACAGACTGATGGACAAACAGAGGTGGTGAATAGGAGTTTAAGTAACTCGCTACGATGCTTAGTAGGAGATAAGCCTAAGGGATGGGATTTGATTATACCACAAGCAGAATTTGCTTATAATAATTTTGTCAACAGGAGCACTGGTATATCACCATTCCAGATTGTGTATGAGAGTATTCCAAGTACTGCTTCTGAACTGAGAAAGATGGATAAGGGAGAGAAGAGTAGTGTTGGGGCTGAAAATTTTGCTAAGCACCTGAAGAATTTGCACAAAGAGGTGAAGAAACATATCAATAAGATGAACTCACAATATATGGCTCAGGAAAATCAAAAAAGGAGGTATAAGGAGTTCCAGGTAGTAGATGAAGTCATGGTTCATTTGTGAAAGGAAAGGTTTCCATTTGGTGCATACAAGTTAAAGATGAAGGAGTTTGGACCATGCAAGATCCTGAAGAAGCATGATTCAGAAAATGCTTATGAGGTAGAGTTTCTTAGTGGAATAAACATTTTTCTTGTGTTCAACATTGTTGATTTGACAAAGTATCATGAAGGTGATATAGAGGAGGGACCGATAAAAGAACAGTGGAAAATTCTAGCACCTACTTCAGAGAAGGAAGAGATAGAAGAAATCTTGGATAGTCGTGTGGGTAGAAGCACAAGAAACATACAATATGTAGAGTACTTGGTGAAATGGAGAGGAAGGCTTGTTGAAGATTCATCATGTTTGTCTGAGGCCGAGGTTAACCATCTTGGTTTCCCTCTAACTCCTGAGAAGTGATAGGGTCACTTTTCAAATTACCCTAGGTGTCTGATGTAGGAGCATCCAACGCTGTAGGGAAATCTTGCATCATCCAAAAAAAATTGGTTTCTTTATTTTCTTTAGTTGTTTTGAGTCCTATGATGACACTTAAGGGGTGTAAGACAATCAAGCATCAAAAATAGTGAAAAATGAGAACTTACTATTTTTAGTAAGTGAGTCTAAATGGGCTCCTATGGAACTGAAAATTTACTCCAAGGAACATAACTGAAAAAAAAATTTGATCGCGAAAGAATCACCTCAATACCCTACATAGTTTGGGAGATCTTAAAGTTTTCATCCCAAGAAATTTCTCCAATGCAGCTTCAATTTCATATATGAAGACTTTAGAGGGCCCAAAATAGCTCGAAAAGTTGACAAACTGGCCTATGGTGGTTCACATGTTGTAGATTTCTTCGAGAGCTTTCCAATGATATGCAATACTAGCAAATCGGACACCTGGATCAAAATTTATGGCCCTGCGAAGTTGCCCCTCTAAAAAGTGAATTTCATTAAAATTTCTTCCTAGGCCAGAAATCAAATGGTGGGACTTTTGGCACCAAAACAAAAGGGAAAGTTGTACTTTCTAGAACATTCTAGGGCAGTTATTGGGTAAAATAAAAAGGGTTACGTGGGGGTTGTAGAAGGTGGCTCCAATAGTGCAAATTGTGGCTCCAAGTTATATATTTTCTTTTCAGAGTTGATTTTGTTGTAATGAATCAATCTCATGAGGCTGTAGCATGTAAGTTTTGAATCTGTAATTTCATTATCTAAAAATAATTGAAAGTGGGTTATTTTTTTTGTCTCACATCTTCTGTGTTGATATCTATTGTTGTGATTTGTGTGGTTTCAGTGGCTTGGCCCTCATCAATTTCTTTTTGTTATACATAGTATCATCATCAGTTATTTCATCTATAGGCCACTGATAACTCTCTAGCCTCCTAATACTTTTCATTGGCAATTAATATTTATTATCAATCTTTCTTGTTTCGTTCTATTGATTTATCTACCAAGTCACACTATTATGAGACTTTGCATTCTCAGAATGACTTTCAACATAATCCCTCCCAGGCAACTCGTTACCATTCAAGGTTTGAATTTCAGATTCTACAGACTCGTTAGAACAAGGCCTACTAGATGTTCGTCAATTATTTAATTGAAATTCCATCATCTGCTTGTCACTTGAGCTTAAGCTATAGGAAATAGATCCATTTCTTCTTGAATATTTCTTTTGAAGTATAGTATGCTTTAAATTTTTAGCAGTAGCTTTTACAGCCTTACTCAACCTTTCTACAGAATAAGCAACCGCCTACACAAAAATACATCTTTGAATTTTATTTTCCACTCTTTGTTGTTAGAAACTTCAATCGCATTTGACACACTAGATAAATCAACAAAATGCATTAGGTTGATCAATCCTCTAGGGTCAACAATGTATTTCTTGGGGTTAATGTATTTCTCTTACCAGAGGAAAGAGAATCAAATTTTTTTTTTTCTAAAATTTCTTGATTGAAATCTGACTTGCTGGATCTTGAGTAGGTTTTTCCTTAACATTGCTTCTAGAAACAGATGAGTCCATTTTGTTTCTTTTCTCACTTTGTGAATCTTCAATATATGGCATACCTAAGGTTGTAGAGATTTTGGAAATATTACTCCTTGAGGATGCCATATAATTGGTACCCTCTACAGAGTGAGAAGTTCCTGAACTATTAGCATTTTACTTGTAAGAACTTGAAAATTGGGTTTGTTCTTCTAACCATAAATAGATTGGTAAGATTATTTCTTATGCTCTGTCAAGATTTTGACAGCCCCAGAAAACTTATGTGGACCATTAATCAGGCCATCAGGGGGCTTCAAAAGATATTTCTCAGATTTAGATGGATCCCATTTGATTTAGAGTTTCTTGGCTATAACATAATCAGCACTATCAAGATCCCTAGGAAAATTCACAGTCAGCAATTCACTATGGGAAAATTCACTGCCATAACAAATTTACCTCAAGGAAAATTCACCACGAGCAATTCACCAACATGGAAAATTCATCATATACAATTAGAAATTTTGATTTATGATAATAAAAATGAAACCATTTTTCAATATATTTTATTTTATTATAATAAATCAATTATATAACAATATCAGTCATCTATAATCAATTATACATGTTAAACTTATTCTTTTGCAACAAAAAAAAAATGGGCGGTGAATTGTTGGTGGTTGAAAGGAAGCCAGGTACTACGCGGAAAAGCTTCCAACACTAATCTATGAGAGGAGAGAATGTGCAAATTTTGACTGTTTCAAACCCTTAAACAATTACAATAAAAAGAGATGCACATTACAAGTAAAGATAAAACAATATCAGAAATACAATAAAACACATAACACCAAATATACGTGGGGAAAACCCTTTCGGGAAAAAAAACCCCACTCCAAAAGCCTGAACAATGTATTTTTTGTGAACAACGGTTACAATACACTTGCAATGCAAGCCTCTACAGGAGTTTGTTTGTGTTACAATTCTGGAGTAAATCCGGAAGCATAACAATATCTTAACACAACTTCATACAACTCCAAAATACACAAGTGTTCAATACATAAGAGCTTACAATGCATAAAATAAATATTTCTAAAACAACTACAAAAGGTTGAAGATGCAAAATGGAAAGCATACAAAAACACTGCAAATGCACAATGGTAAGTTTTCAAATTGTCACCACATGCCAATCTACAAAATATGCACTTTCCAAAATAAATACTCTTCGAAAACTCACATTCCATGCAAACTCAACACAAAAATAGAAAAAGAATTATGCACAACTCCACCGGTAAAAAACAAAACAACTTTCTAACTTGACTCCTCATTCAAAAGGAAATTGCAAGTTGTAACTCACAAAGACAGAGTGAGAAAATCAGCAACATTTAATATTTAGAAAAATCCAATCTACAGAAAAATCAAAAGTTGAGACACCTTCTTTTTCCTAACAGTGGTGAATTTTTAATTTTCCCGCGGTGAATTTTTGGCAATGAATTTTCCGATAATGAATTGCTAGCAGTGAATTTGTCTAATGCCCAAAATCCCATACCATCATGCATTAGCAATCTGCGATCTAGGGAAGAAAGGTTCACTATGCCATTTTCTCTAAATTGTACCTTTCATCTTTTCATCACCTTTAGCGTTCTTCCCATGATGACAAGAATTTTGAAATGACATGGTATGATATTGGTACAGTATTTGTTGCTACTATCCTCCTTATTCTTGAGGTGAACTTGAAAGAGGAATCAAAGTTTCTACCTTCCATTGTTGATTTGGAAATTTGAGAGATTTGCAGCAACGTTATCATTCTCAAAATGAAGACCATCAACGAACAAGAATCAACTAAAGTATCCTTCCAAAATTCATGCCCCCAACTTGGCTAACTTTAAAATCATTCTCACATAGCAAATGTTCCATCTTTTCAACGCTTGAGAGCTTGATAGGTGTTTCTTGGGCACAATTAGAAATCACTAAATATCTCTCAATTTTGAAAAGTTCACATTCAAAATGCTGCTGATTTCTCATTGACTTCATCAAGACGAACATTTTCGTGGCATCTAAACTCATTAGAAGTCACTAGAATTTTTTTTTAGTTAAGATCTCTTTACCTTTGACTTGCATAGTGGATTTCTTTTGCTCTTTTGTAATGCTTCAACTCTCTTATTTAGTCATACAGGCCTCTTTTGTTTGGACACCTCTTTCTCACTACCTCCAAGTACTAATTGAAAGGTTGTACAACTCTTAAAGCTTCAAATTTCCTTTGATACTCCTCAATGATTCTATCAATCTTCTTTTATTTGGTTTTATTTTGCTATAGTTGTTTGATCATATTATCTTGATCCCTCTACATTTCATCTAGGTTCTTCCATATTTGCGTCATTGTATTCTGAATAAGATCTACATTTTTTCCATTTGTTAGAAATCTCAAGAATCCTCTCATGATTCTAAGGAGCAATCATAAATGACAGAGAAATCTAATTTCTCCTTCACATCAACAATTTTATTTACTTTGTAAGCTAGCAAGATCAAAGATCTAATACCACTATAATGTCCCATACAACATATTTTGCAAACCATATTAAATCTGAAATATCTCAACATATTTCAACAAATATTTAAATTCATGTAACAAATTTACTAAAAAATAATCAACATCAATGTGCAAATTTTGTATTAACAAGATTAACTTACCAAATATGTTGGAGTTGAACTATATTGATAAAATATACAATGATTGGTGATATAACATATATAGTAGCAATACAATAGATATACAAATGTCTAGGCAAACTTTATACATTGAAGCTCCTTTCTACACACTTTGCAAAACTAAAACTACTATAATCCTTTGAGCACAAATGTAACTTCTAGGTGAAATTGTCTTTAGGTCACGTCACCAAAAGTTTTTCATCCTCCAATTTTCAAGAATCCAAGAGGTTTCATCCTCAAATTTATGAATGAAAACAAATGCTCAAACAATTTTGACAATGTTTTGCTAAGATAAAAAGAGATGATCATGTGAAAAGCATTGTATCCAATATATGGATGATTAGGGCTCAAAATCCTACAACTCTCTCCACCAAAAAATAGTATTTAATTTTATTTTCAATATTTTCCCTCCAAAGATGCCCAATAAAGATTTGGCATAATCCTTCATATGATTCCTAGTTAAATTTAGTTGGCAACTCCCACTTACATCATCCATGAATGTTGTCATACAATTTGTCATAATTAGATGGCCACAAGATCTTGGGAGTTACAAAATGCTCCAGAAGGAAGCACACTTCCCATTTTTGGCTACCAACATTTATTATTAAATTAATATTTAATTGATCCAATTTACCAAATTTAAACAATATTAATTAACTTTGGTCCAAAACCAAATATTAATTAAAATTATTTCTCCAACACTTTCCCTTTAATCCATGAGAAGTATTGAATGGCCTTTTGGGTCCTCAAATTAAATTACTAAGAAAAGGGGCATTATTGTGTGTGCATGTGTGTTGTGAGTGAGAGAGGGGGAGGAGGGAGAGTGTGAGTTATGAAAACTTAGCAAAATAGTGACTTACAAGTAGAGGGTCATAATATGTGATTTGAAAAGAAAATATATGCTCTTTTAAACTTGTGAAAAGAAAAGTTATTTTCAGTTCTTATATATTGGAAAAAGAGATTCATTATTGAGAGTTCTACAATTTTTGAGATTGAAAGAGAGCATAGAGAGTTTCTTTTCAAAACTTAGAGAGTGTTCTTGGAGATTTTGAAAGAGACGTGTGCTTTCAAAATGAATTGAATTACTTGGAGTGTTCTTGATATTGAAGATTCATGAAACCCTTGGATTCCTCATTTGTGAAAGATTAATGTATACATCTTATGATTTTTAGTGCTTTACAATAAAACAAATTGTTTGCCATTACTATGTGTTTAAAATGAGTTGTAATTTTTTTATTGTTCTTGAGAAAAATAGCCTAAGACTCAAATGATGGAGGTCTGTTTATTTTGGGATCTTTCAAAGGAAACTTGAAAAAATGAATTGTATTATTCAATTGTTTAATAGGTTTACTTTGTGGGTACTTCCAAAGTATGATGGTAAAGGAAAATCTAAGGCGTAAAGTTTGTTTGTCAATTATGTGTATCCATTTCATCCTTCCTAAGATTCATTTTGTGCATTTGGTCTTCTTACATTGCTTTAGGAATTGATGAGATCGTAGAAGGCTTGAGTTGTCATTCTTTTCCAAACTCAATTGAATTTTATCTAGAGTTTGATGCCAAAAAATGGATTTGTTAAATAAATAAGAAAATAATTAAAGTAACATTATTTTCCAAACATTAATGGATTTTTTTCTAGTGTTTGATGCAAATGATATAAGAAAATGAATAGATGCAGCATTTAGACCAAATACTATTGGATTTTATCTAATGTTTGATGCAAAATGTTTTATGAGAAGCATTCATAGTGGACATGAGCACTTACTAAGAGACTTGATTTGTCTTCCTTGATTTTCATCTTGTACTTTAGATAGCCAACATGGATGATGCTCAATGTCTTAGCCTAATCTCTTCTTCCCTATGTAAATTGGATCATGTATGTGTCCAATTTGTGATTGAGAAATTCATGTTTCATTATTTTCTTACATATTGTCAATTTTGTGTGATTGATGAGTGTGTTTTGAAACTTGATCTCATAGTCAAGTGGGGTGGACCTTTGGGTTTCACATAGTTAGGTGGTAGAATCACTACCATTGGTTTGTAGAAGGATCCACAAAGAAATCCATTTGGTAGTTTGAAGAGTTCCTTGTTTCATTTATTTTATTTATGCATTTAATAGTTGTGCAAAATAGAAAAGTGTAATGATTGATCTTATGAATTAACTTATGTATTTGGAATTGATGATATGAGTTAGTTATCTTCATTGTAATCTTTATTGGAGCAAAATTATATTGAAATTGGGTTCAGTGTTGTTTTATGGTATTTACTTGAAGAGGAAAACTTATATTTAAAATTTGAAATTCGGCATTTTGCAATTGTGAGGATTAGGCCTTGTTGTCCTTTGAAATTGTGATCCAATGGACTATAAAGTAGGTCTATAGGACATCCCTATCAACTTTGAATGTTAATTGTAGGTTTTAGGCCATGCTTCTAATAATTGAGAGCTATGGAAAATGTAGATGCATTCTTAGTTCATGTAAACATAAGAGTAGTGTTCTTTTACCATGTTATGCTCAATTTTGATGTGTTAATTTGGAAGGTTAGTGAATCCTAATGGAATTTCTTGTGTAAAATTTTACTTCCAAAAATTATGTTTTTCTCTATTTTTTGGAATTTTATGGAGGCATCTTGATAGTTGCAAAAGCATGTGGGGTTTTGTGGGAGCATCAACCCTATCACAAAAGCATCCTAGGCATGATTTTTCTACTAAAAATTTAGGATTCAATTCTCTGCAAACTTGGGTTCCTTCTTCTATGATTAATTTCTAGAATGAATTTTAGTGTTTTCATCTTAGCAAAAATTAGTGTAAATCTTCAATATGTGATTATTGCCTTGAAAAGAATGTTGTAATCATCTTCTCCCCATTGTTAGAAAGGTGTTATGATGTTTTTTCTTTGTTTTTGGTGTTGTCAAGGTTATTGGAATCTTTCATGGTATTTGGAATGATTCTCCATTTTAGCATTTCTTTCCTTTATAATCTTGTGTTTTAATGAAGGAACAAATTAATTATTTGAGTAATAGTTTTATGCTTTATTCTCAAACTAGTTAATTTATAATAAATTGTACTTTTCCTTTTTCTTTAGTTCTTGGTTTGCATGTTTGATTGATGGGTTAAAGTACCTAATGATTGGTATACAATGAGACCATGTTCCACTTTTGAACCTCACATTCAAGGGGTTAAATTATTTCACTTATGCTTTTGTGCATTATTGTCATGTGCAATGACATCCTTAGTATGTGAGTATGCATGGTGACATGGTTATGTTGCAATTTTTAACATAAAAATTTTGTTCATTTTTTAAACCACTAATGTCCTTTATAATTGTTGTACTACAACAGACACATGTTATAGAACCTACTCTAATGCTAATCTAATTTTAAACTAGTAGGATATTCCCTACACTAGATCATTGGCAATGGATTCTCTTACAAAAATCCTAAAAACAAACTATAAACATAGACTATTCCACCTACAATGGATATTACTAAAATGTTTGTAGTTCGTTTAGACTCCTAATGTGCATTAAAAAACACAACATAGCCAAAGGAAAATGTAGAGAAGCATTACACAACTAAAACAAGCTAGAATTAGAGAAACCCTAGAATATGGAGAAAACTCAAAAAAGAGAGTAAAACTCCTTGTGCCACAATTGTATAGTTGGTTAAAAGTGTTATAATGCCAAAAAAGGCATATATAGAGCACAATAATAGTCTACACCAACTCAAAAACCTTGTCTTGTACTCTCAAAACATGAACTATGAAGGTTTAAAATTGAGGTTTACAAATCTATGTCCTAATACATGTCAACCAAGCTTTACATGAAGCCTATAGCTTCCCAATAACCTCCCAAAGCCTCAACAACTCAAAAACCTTGTCTTGTATAATATCTCAAAACATGATCTATGAAGGTTTAAAATTGAGTTTTACAAATCTATGCCCTATTATGTGTCAACCAACCTTTTCATGAAGCCTATAGCTTCCCAATAACCTCCCAAACACACAAGAATGGAAGTTTAATTTTCCAAAGAGGATCTGAAATGCTTTAACTCTTCATATTACACTTATTGCCCATGTAGTGACGAAGTTGCCATTTTACACATATTTGGTTCATTGCTTCATGACATGGTCACCATGGATTTTAGAGAGTTTGCCACAACAATCACTATGTTTGTCACCTAGCTAACTAGTGAACTCACCAAAATTAGTTGCTCGAGTTGGTTTAATGTTTGCATTTTTTTCTTAGTGGGTCTTGAAAATGTCCCATTCCATCTTAGATGTTTTCTTAAATTTTATCACATCCCTTCTCATCACAAAATCCACCAATAATAATCAATTCCATGAAGTTAATGCATAAGGCTAATTCGAGGACTAATAATGGAAACCATTATCTTGATGATCTTTCAACTTGACTTGACTTTTTAGATCACTAGAATAAGAGATTTAGGACTATCTAGAAAACTATTGTGGAACCTAAAATTACACATTATGTTCAATATCTATTGTATGAAAGTCTTCCTATTTGAAAATGATTAATTCACTTGGGGGTTTCAAACCTCAAATGCTTATTTTTGGATATTTTGAGACTATTAAATGTCTCTTTTGGTTTTGCTCCAAAGCTCAATTTGCTTGGTCATGGATTTGTGACCTTTTTAAGCATTTTCAATGAGAGCACTTCTCTTGGTTTAATGTTCTTGGAGGAATGGGCCTAGACTCCTTGCTAGGTTCTGCAACTTTGGCATGCTTTCAAAATGAAGATTTTATTTACCATTTGGAAAGATAGAAATGCTACTATTTTTCTACTAATTCAATTGACATATTTTTCTACTTTAGATCTTTGGTGATATCTTATGTGTTTATGTAGATACAAGTGTAGGCTAACAAGGTGGCTCTAAAAGTGGCTCACCTTCAAATCTTGTTTGATCATTGGGGAAATGCTCGTTGCATGGTGGTGTGCATTCCTCCTCCTTCACCACCTCAAGGCCAATTCCCATGTCAAGGTGAAAGACATGGCCACAATGAAACTTCTCAACAACACTCCAAAGTTGAGGTCATCAGTCGCCTTCTCCATTGACTAGGCATCAAATTGGGTGGTTCCCAACCTTGCAGATTGGTTTCCACCCCTCTTTCATATCTTCTCGATGGAATGGATGGGATCCTTCTACTAGACAAGGTAAATTTCCTCGATAGGCTTTCTCCTTAGCAATATATACTAGAGAGTCAACCTCTTAACCAACAAGAACAAAATGATGATTAACAATGTTCTCATTCACTAGGAATTGATTGATGAAGGCCAACATTTTCCAAATGGTGGATGGGTCTCCAAATCTTATGACAGGGACCCTCCCCTAGCCATTGGCTTTATCACTCTTGCTACTTTGTTATCTTCTATTGTTATTTTTTCATGTTACAAACTTAAAAACTTTGATTGATTGTTTCCTTTTTGGGGCCATTTGTTGGTGACTGCATGATATTTTGATATTTTTCATTTTTTTGGGCTTGACCCAATTCGTGTGAATTTGGGGCATGATTCCATTTTGTCCACTCTTTTTGTGAATAGTCCATAAATTATTTGTACAATAATATATAAAATTATTGCATGAAAAAAATATTTATTACATTTATCTATACAGTAAACTACTGTTTTCCTGACAATTTCAAGTGGCAACAATATACTTACACATAAACAGTTGTACTTGGACTCAATATTTTCACTCCATCAGAAGAAGAAATAATTTCAAGTAACATGTAAAGAATTTTTCTTGTAATTGTAGAATGTCTCGAGCTTTGTTAGCTCTATATGAACTTGGCAATGCCAAAGTTATCGTTGCATCTAGGTTTTCTATTACATGTGACACATAATAAATCATCCATCAAACAAGGTCACACTTACACTAATTAATGGTAATGCAGAGGTGAGTAAAAAATCAAAACCATCCCATTATCCTATGTGGGTGGAACTTCCTTTTTTGAACTTAGATTTTAGACCTTTCCTTCGAAAAATTGTTTCACAACTTGGAAGGGTTATTTGGTGCAAGAATAATTCTGACAAATTTTCCAAGCTAAGGGTGCACCCAAGTGTATGTGTGGAAATGGACTTGAACCAACCATTTCCAAAAAATATTAAACTCATTGGACCAGGGTTTGAAGTTTATCAGCCAGTTGTCTATTTGAACAAACCTAATGCTTGTTTTTACTACCATCAAGAAGACCATTTGATTAGAGATTGTGCTGCTAGAAGGAATAAATCATTACAAGTCCCTTTGTTGAAATGCCACCTAGGAAACAACAAACTAATAGCAAGTTGTCTATCCCTACCAATCTTAAGGGTCCAACCAATGCAAAATTGCTAGAACCACCCACTGAAACCCAAAAGCATAATAAGGCTATGATCACAAATAACCCAAATCCCAAAGATGAGGAGATGCAGGATGGATGGAATATTGTAAGAAAGAGAAAAGAACCTTCTAGTTCTGTTTCAAGTCATAATGGTGATACTACGCCCTAAGGCCTCCAACTTTCACCCCCTCATTGTAGCCATAAATTTGGAAGTAAGGCTTCTAATTCCCCCCTCCTTCTACAAGACAAAGATCTAGGTCCCCTCTTATTACAAAATATTTGGGCATCTCTGATCTAGCGATTGCCTTAGTCAATCAATTTGAAGCTTTGCCACAAGAAGAGGATCTTTTTATCTCTTCTTTACTATGAATTACAAAATTATGTCATGGAATGTAAGAGGGATGTCGTCTCTTCCTCATCATAAATATGGTTTAAAATATGTTATTGTGAAGTGGAAACTGGATATTGTCTTCTTCCAAGAGGTTAAACTTAATGGTCTTCATCTTGCTTCTTCTCTATTTGACATATGGAGAGATGCATCTTTTCTTTATACTTCACATAGAGAAGGATGGGGGGTTGTGATTGGATTTGCTCCTTGGGTCTATAAATTTTTCATTGATAAAGGTGAGGACCCTTCTCATAGTTGTGTGTGGGCCCTAACCTTTATCAATGGCCAACCTATTTGCTTTTGCTCAGTTTATGCTACAAAGTATGCTAAAGAGAAATCTGAATTGTAGGACTAGATGGCTAAAAACCTCCCCAATGTTGATTGGGTTATAGGTGATTTCAATATGGTAGAACATCATAATGATCAAAGTTGGCTCAGCCATAGCAAGTTGAATAATGATGAATTTGACAAGTGGTTGTTATGTTGCAATACATTAGGTGTTGTTAATCCAATTCATAACAAAAAGGGTAGTCATGGCAGTCATTGGTTCACTTGGTCTAATTGCAGATTTGGGGAGGGTAGGAAGCTAAGTAGACTTGATTGATTTTATATATCTCCAAATATTTTTATTGTTCAAGACCCTTCAGGTTTGGTGGTCAGGGTTGACTATTCTGCAACTCTTTCTGACCATTACCCTATCATCTACACTATATCTAGAGTTGATAATAGTAATGTGGACTCCAAGTTACCTTATAAGCTTAATGTTTCTCATTTAAAAAATCCTTCCTATGTGGGAGCGTTGGTGGGCCTTTAGAATTCTTTCCCCAAACCAAATGAAGGGGAATCCTATAGACTATGGTGGCATAAGGCTATTTCTAAATGTGTTGAATTCCTATGTGCTTTTGGCAAAAGAATTGCTTGGAAGCGGAAATGGAAATTAAAATTCCTTCAAGGGAAGTCAGAAAATAGCAAAAAATTGCTTAATAACAATCCGTTTAACCATAATTTACAAACTTCGATAGCTGCCTTTGAAACTCAAATTCATAAAATAGATAATTATAAAGGGCAGGGGGCTTAGTTACACTAGATTAAAGAAGGGAAAAGAGGCTCTAAATATTTCTTGAAGTATCTTAATTACAAGCACAAGAAAGAATTTATCGATGTTATTCAAGATGATGTTGGTTTGGTTCATACCAAGAAAACAGAGATTAAAGGGTTGTTTTAGAAATATTATGAGTTGTTCAAAGAAGATCCACATTGGCAGGATGTACAAGCTATCTTGGAAGATATGCTTAAGATTATTATTCCCCAGAGGGTAGACTCTGAATATAGTCATTTTATTGATCGTGTTTTATTCATTGAAGACTTAGAACATGTTTTTTCTTTTGCCTTCTTATAAAAGTCCTGGAGTTGATGGATTGCTAGTGGAATTTTATCAAAAAAAGTGGACACACATTAAAGATGTTTTCTACCTAGTTTACCTAGAGACATTGGAGCATGGGTCTTTAGGGCCTAACATAAACAAAGGTTTAATTAAACTCCTTCCAAAAGGGAAAAATAAGGATACTATTTCGGGTTGGCGACCAATCACCTTGCTTAATACTTCATATAAAACTATTGCCAAAGCTTTAGCAACAAGAATTAAACCAATTGTGAAAAAGATAGTCAAACCTGAACAAACTGGGTTTCTTGGCGGGAGGTCCATCTTGGATAATCTTATCCTTGCTTGGGAAACTTTGAAATGAGCTCAACAATCGGGCCAACAAGCTCTTCTGGTCAAGCTAGATTTTGACAAGGCATATGATAGAATGCGCTAGAGCTTTATAATCAAGATGTTACAGTTGTTGGGTTTTGGCCCTAAACTATGTAGACATGTGCAAATGTTGTTTAATGATGTCAGTGCTCTATTGGTGATTAATAAAGAGTTGACCCATATCTTTCCTTTACAACGTTCAATTAGACAAGGTTGTCCCTTGTCTCTATTCTTGTATGTGCTTGTTGTTGATGCTTTGGGTTATTTATTGCAAAAATATAATCAATTGAATCTAATTAAGGGTACTTTTATCCCCCATAATGTAGTGGTGATTAACTCTCATTGCGCAAATGATAGCATGTTGTTTATCCAAAATTTTGAGACAGAGATCAATAATGTTATGAGAGTCCTTAATCTTTATTGTGAAGTGTCCAGCTCAAAACTTGCCCACCATAAGACTAAATTTTTGATGGTACAATCAGGTTCACCTCCATGGTGGATTCTTAAATAATGGAAACAAATTAAACATGGGCAGATTACTCGGTATCTTGGCATTCCATTTTCGATGGGTGTCTCAATTTCTAAGATGTGGAACTGGTACTTACAAAAATTAAAAATAAAATTGTGTACTTGGGGGAATAAATTTGTCATTTGCTGGAAAAATTCAAATTGTGAATCAAATCTTTTTGGCTTCGTATATATATTATTCTTCTTGTTGGATGCCATCAAAAAAAAGTTGTGACGATCTTATTAAAATTGTTCGCAGCTTTCTATGGGTGAATTGGGGTGGTAAAACAAGTTTTATATTTGCCTCATGGCTTCATTGTATCCAACCCAAAGCCAAAGGTGGGTTGGGCCTTGTGGATCCAAGGACTCAAGAGACTTGCTTGGCAGCAAAATGGATTGTTAGAATAGTTAATGGAGATGCTCTATGGAAAAATCTAGTTTGTTTTCGGATTTCTCAAGCTACTGTCAAAGTTAAATAGCAAGCTGTCAATTGGGAAGATAAAAATTTACTAACCCCTTTCTTCCATTTTAAAAGCTTCCTTTCCCTTACTTTCAATCTAGAAGGCATGGCAACAGATCAGTAATTTTTTGGATTGGAAAAGTTCCCTTCAACATGGGTTCAAATTTGAATCATCATCAATATGGTGGAATAAACAAGTGCAAGATCATGGTGTTCCTCTTGTTGTTGCCTTTCCAAGGCTAGCATACTACTTATTTAGGAAAGGAATTCAAAGATTCGGGGACTTGTGGGATTTCAATGCTTGTGAGTGGGTCAATTGGCACTCCCTCCAAAATAACTTTGGTCTCAATTGTAAATATAAAAGTTTTATTATATTTGTTAAGTCATTGGTTTCCTTTGAGCTAGTGATGAAGATGTGTACACCCCTTCATTGTAATCCTTTTAAGGATTGGTGGTGGCTATCCAAGTGTCAGTTTGTGTTGTTTCCCCTTAAAAAAGGTCTACTTAAATCTGCTTCCACGCTTGCCTCTAAATTCTAGATTGGATATGAAATGGAACTGCAAGTTTTAAGAGAAAACTTGGAAAAAGTTGAGTGCTCAAATTTGGCATTCTAAAACTGAAGCTAATGTTCAAATCTTAGTGTGGAAAATATTGCATTCTAAGTTGTCTGATGGTGACAAGTTGGTTCACATGTAGATTCATCATGTTAAATGCCCCTTTTGTGAACGCATTGAAATTTTGAAACATATATTTTGGGATTGTTTTCTGACGAAAAGGAAATGGAGGGTTGTTTTTGTATATCTCCTTGCTGTTTTTTAGCATACTTTGAACTGGAAAGAAGTCATTTTGGGGGCTTGGAATTGCAAAACAATGTTGTTGTTGATTCTATAAGGCAAATTGTCTTGTTTAATTTATGGAAAAGTAGATGCATGGTTGTTTTCATTGATCATGATATTCATCTGGGAACGGAAATGTTAAAGTTTTACTCTGACATCGTTTTGCAAATTGTTTTCCTATGTTCTCAATTGCAGGGAGTTCCCAAAGTCAACATGAAGATCAACAATCATTTGAACAAGATTAAATGGCAGATATTGCAACTGCATAAAAGTGATGTAATTTGTTCTAAACAGCGTCAGCACATGTTAAAATTTAGAGTTTGATGGTTCTCCTTACAGCTGTTCACACTAACATTTTTCCAGATGTTAGGCCGGATTGTTTAGTTTGGTGATCTATTGTTTGTAATATCTTTCTAACAGCCTTTGGTTGCCCTCTATTTGTATTATTTCGCATTGACTCAATAAATAAATAAAAACAAAACAAAAAAAACTTGGCAATGCCAAAATTATCGCTGCATCTAAGTTTGCTATTACATGTGACACATAATAAATCAGCCATCAAACAAGGTCACGTTTACACTAATTAATGGTAATTTAGAGGTGAGTAAAAAGTCAAAACCATCCCATACAAAGAATATGAGGACTCTTGAAACTTTAAGTTTTCGCAAATCTTAATTACGTTTACCTAGAAATTAAACAACCACTTTCCTTACAGTGTTTCACGTGGCAACAATACAATGGTTGTACTCTGAGTCAAAGCATTTCGACTAGCATGTATCGAAAATTTTCTTGTACTAATAAAATGTCTCAAGCTTTGTTAACCATCATCGAAATAGTTAAATTCCAGTCATGGTCTTCTTCAGTTGTGTTAAAAAGAAGTTCAAATAGTATCATAAATAATTAACAACTAAAAAAGAAGATTACATAGACAGATTTGTCAAACATTAAAAAAAAAAATGCAAGTATAAATCAGATAGACAAAATATCATCTTCAAATTATTTGAAACCAAAAGAAACTTATATGTGAATAAATGCATGCTGTATAATTAGTAATTACTGAATTGAATACAAACGTAGAATGTTATCAGCTATATTATATATTGTTGGAAGGTGATAAGAAAGTCCAGCCCATTTCATTAAAAAAAATGTCGGTACTTTGATGTATGCGTTTAGCATTATTACATAGCTCAGTTATATTTTGTTGGAAGGTGATAAGAAAGTCTAGTCCATTGCATAAAAAACATGTCAAACACTTTGATTATACATTTAGCATCATTGCATAAAATTCGACACTCAGCTATAAGTTACACGTACATGAGTTCATGCTTCGAAAGTTCATTAGTACTCCCATCTTTTTCTGGCTGCTCATTTACTTTCAGAACTTGGCAACTCTTTCTCCAAGAAATGTCGCATTGCTTGCCAATAGCGCTCACCACCCATATACCAAGTGTTCATATGACTACCTTCTGAAAATTCTTCAAAAATGCACCTTTGGTTGTGCTTTGTTTTTTCATATAGCATGCGCATGTGGGCTGGAGGAACCAACTCATCTCGAGAGCCAGATATGAATAAAATCGGTTGCTTAATCTGGAATGCAAAAAGAAAGTCAGAAAATGATCTAATGGAAAAGCACAAAAAAGTACTTTCGCATACAGAAAACAAATGTAAGAAATCACCTCTAAATTTCGCATTATTATTTGTGGATGTCTTCTTCAAAATGATTTCCTACCATGACTAGGCCTAAAATATGCATTATTATATTAAAAACATCATTTTTGGAAAGAAATTAGGATTTTTAGTCAGAGCAACATTTAGGATCACACCACATGTTAGGCTTGCAGACTAGAGCTCCCATGAACATAACGTAAATTGAACCTCCCCACAAAAATCTACAAAAACAATAAACACCAGATTGAACATTAAGTGCCATCTCTTATGGAAGGGGATCTAGCCTTAATTTGAAAAGGGTCTCCTTCTGTGGCTTAAACTTAAGCCATCGTCCCTGTTTAAATTGTGATTTCCACTGCCTCCATTGAATTCATTGTTAATTATTGTCATAGAACAGTCCATAAGCAGACTGAAACCAGCACATTACAAGGTTTCAATAGTATATTGACCAATCTACCAATTAACTGCGCTTATAATGCCCAGTATAACCACCAAATCTAGCCTTTAAATACCATATCTCCCAAGGATCACCATGAATGAATTAAACTTGAGCCCTCATCCCTGCTTGAATTGTGATTTCCACCGACTCCCTTAAGAGTTGCTCAAATTAGTGGTCCTGAAGAGAGAGCTTTTTCATCCTCAATGCATTATTAACTATTTGTCATAGAGCAATCCATGAGCAGACTGTAACCAGCACATCATACAGTTTCAATGGAAGTATATCAAGCAATCTGCCAATTACATGCACTCAATTTACTCAATGATAAGATTATACACCAAGACAAAGGGCAGTTATCCTATTATTTAGTACATAATGAACCTAAAAAAAATCCAATACACTGAATTAGAAATTTTAAACATAATCACTAGACAATCAGAAAGCATAGAGGGACTGGGAAAATTGAAACCATAAAGAAATCTGCTTCAGTTTTGACAGTCAGGTATAGGAATTTGAATCCAGAGTTTTCCAAATTCAGTACTGATTCTTCAGCTATGGATACATATAATAAGACACATGTCTCTGATACAAGGTACCGAAAAATCTCAATAATTAATATGATTAACATAAGCTGGTAAGCACTATATTCGCAATCAAACATAAGGTTGGTGGCAAGGATGTATGGTTAATTGAAGGATGTCCTGTCAATATTAATCTTCAAATGTCTTGTATCATGGACCAGTTGTTTGCATTGTATATTTATAGGTTATTTTGTATGTTAAGGATTGTAACCTGTATTGTTCCCCAAAACATTTGGGGCTACTGAAGATTTCTTAATCTGCCGTATAGAAGATAGAAAACAATCAAATGTAATAAAACCATTACTATGGGTCATCAGCTTATCTATTTTAAATATGGGCGTTCCACTTTATTCCATTCTCCTTCCGTGACAATTATTTAGCAATATTTCCTCATTTCTGGTTCCATTCCATCAGATAGACAAAATTATTGCAATAGCAATGGCACTGTAACTGGCACAGAGAAAAAAATGTTCTGAAATCACAAACTTACAATGCTTAATTCAACTTTACTCACAGATGTGAAAAAATGAATATAAAAAAAAATTACAATTTACTACTAAAGTTCACACCAAAGTATTAGTTTGCAACCTCACCTGATCTATAATATCAATAGTATTCCATGGAGAACGAACCAGAAAATTTAAAACTCTTGGACCATTGGAACCAGTGCTTCCAATAAACCACTTCAGAGAAGGTAGCACAACTCCAGCCATGTCCAGTATAGATGTAAATGTATTCTCCAGTATCAATGCTGAAATCTGCGATATGCCAAGAAAAAAGAAGGTGAAAAATATCTGTGTATACCCTTTAATATCTCCCAAAAAAGCATCTGAACCAATAAATGCCATTTCACTGGCATAGATTCACTGTAATGACAAAAACTGTCAAAGAAATATAGCTTCGATATATTATCTGTTGAGAAAAATGGATCGATAATCTGATCTAAGAGTTAGTTTCTTGTTTTATATCAGATTTACATCAAACTATAATCACCACAAATCTGAAATCTGTCTGTGAATCAGCAACTATGGAGATAGAAACAATCACACATAACAACTCATATGCCCTAGGAAAACACTTTCAAGAAAAACCCAGCATCAAATAAGTACCACTCACTATATTGATGAAATATGGTTATAATACAATAAGCAAGCTAATTATAGTCTCCATGCTATGATCTAAATCTAGCAGCATTCCGGCAGCACCTCCTTATTCCATACACAACAAATTTTCTGTGTCAAGCCAATGTCCCTAGCCTTTGTATATAGGCAAGAGGGAAGCAAGAAAACTTACTAAGTTTTCCAAATTGATGCAAAAAGAGATTTCCCAAGATGGACACCCAAGTTTGACCCTACACCCAAAAATCATTCTAACTTCCAAGAAAACCCTCACATTAAATGTATTTTTGTGTGATCCAAAATTAAATGCATCTCCAATGTCACATATAACATTATAAAGTGGTCCCTAGGTTGTATATCCTAGCATGAAGTCCACATCCCAAGATGCACCACATCTAACCCAAAACAATATTACAATGTTTATGCAAGGTGTACAACATCTAACTCAACAATCTCCCACTTGTATACATTGCATAAGAAGCCAAACAATAACAAAATATTAACTAATTACTAGAGGCAAAAGTGCCCATAGCTCTCCTACACCAAGAAACCTTCTTTTCCAACTTATTGGCAGCTTCTTCATGGAAAAAACAACACTTTCTGTCTATACCTTTTTCACAACCATGTCCAAACTCACAACTCCAATTGTAGCATGGCTCATGTCCTCAACATCCTAAAAACCTTTAGATTTTTTCTTCGTTTGAGACACTTGTTTATCATCCACAGGAACCATGTAACCATCACATCCACCACTCAACGCTTTAGAATCCAATTTGTACAAAATCCCATAGTGAATTCCCCTTTTCTAACATCAAAGCTCATTTGACCATTTTACAACTGTCTTTACCAAAGACAACCTCCACACCTACATCACTCAACTTGCTTACAAAATTAGACCAAAACCATGTAGGATTTTAGGGAATCACTTCACCCTCCCATCCATTAGCATCCCTTTGACCTTACCTCAACCAAAAACATTGTGTTATCACCTAAGAAGCTCTTAAATCTATTTGTCATGCACCATCACATGCATGAATACCTAAAGATTCCATAAAAAAATCTTAATCTTCACCTTCCTCACTAGAGGATCTTGAATATGAAGAAGAACCATCATCTAATACCTTTCCTTTATTCATCTTCTTAAACTTGTATTCCCCTCTAAGATGACCAAATTTTCCACAATCCCAACACTTTACCTTATACTTTCTAGTAGATCTAAACCTTCTATCTCCACTCTTGTCTTTATCTTCAACATGAAAGAATCAATTTCACCACCATCCGTGGACTTTCTTCTCGTTTCTTCTAAGAATAGAGATGCTACAACTTCTTCAAGCTTCAACTTAGAAGATTCACCACTAATTTCCATAGCAAGATTATTGCATGAATCTAGAAGGGAACAAATCAATGTCATCCATGTATCCTCTTCATCCATAACCGCATATATAGATGCTAATTGATGTACAATGACAAGGAAAGCTTTCAAACGATCAGAAACCTTGTCTCCATCATCCATTCTCAAGGAATATTGTTTCTTTCTCAAGAAAAGTTTGTTAACAAGAGACTTTGCTTGATACAAATTCCCTAGTTTTTCCCAGAAATTTTGTGATGTATCTTAATTAAAGAAATTAAACAACACTGAATCAGCAAGACACAATCTAATAGTCCTCCTTCCTTTCCTATAAAGCTTTGCCCAATCTTCATCAGTCATACAAGAGGGTTTTTGAGTTTTTGCACTTTAATTGCTATCTACTGATGTCTTTCAACCAAGAGATCTTCCATCTTGAGTTTCCACTACTCAAAGCTTTGTCTATTAATCTTTCCAACCTCTATCATTGATGTACTTGTCATGATTCACACAAATCTAAGACAAGCATAAACTACGCCCACTAAAACCACATATCTCTTAAGACAAGAGCGTCCTTCTCAAGTATCAACCTACAATTCAACTCTGATAGCAATTGTGAAGAAAAATAGATGGATAATCTGATTTAGGAATTAATTTATTGTTTTATGTCTAATTTACATCAGACCTATAATCACCACAAATCTGAAATATGTATGCAAATCAGCATGTATGGAGATAGAAGCAATCACACAAAGTACAAATAACACCTCATATACCCCAAAGAAACCCAACATCAAATCAATTCCAATCACAATATTATTAATAAGATATGATTACAATACAATGAACAAGTTGATTCTTATGCCTCCACTCTATGCTCTATATCTAACAGAATTCTAGTAACATTCCAACAACACCTCCTTAGTCCAAAAGCAACTTCATGTGTGTGTGTGTGTGTGTATGAGACACTATCCCAAGCCTCTATATTTAAGCAAGAAAGCAACAAGAAAACTTACTAAATTTTCTAAACCAATGCACCAAGTGAAATTTTCCAATGCATGTGCCCAAGTTTGACCTTGCACTCAAGATTCATTCCAATTTCCAAGACAAACTTTCACATTAAATGCATTTTCAAGTGACCCCCAAATTAAAAGTATCTCCAATGTTACAACATTACAAAGTGGTCCAATAGATTAATTTTTTGAAATGTGCCCCCCTGGTTTCAAGTGGGAAAACTGTGTTGCTGCAACTAGCAAGCATGGAGATGGGATACCTACATGTGGGTCCTCTCCTACATTGATGGGGGATCTACCCAGAAAAAGCTATTTCAAGAAGAGTAATCTTGAGCAGATCTTTTCAAATCTCCCATTCCTAATAGTGGAAAAGTAGGGGTGTCAATTTTCTTGACTAAAGAGGGCTTCTTCTTGAAGATTGACGACCAAGCCATAGGCAGGCTTGTCTCTCAAATGAACAATGTACTAGTGGGCAAGTTTTTGGGGAGACAACTCAATATTGAGCTGGTTCACAAGTGAACCAACTCTAAATGGAAATCTAAAGGGAGTGTGAGGTCATTTCCCTACCCAAGGGCATTTTCCTTTTCCAACTCTCTCTCAAAGAAGACTATACATAGGTTTTGTTGAGTGGCCTATGGTTTTTTGGGAAAACCAATATCTCGCTTTGCAAGTGGAAGCCTAGATTTGACCATAGAGCTGACCTTTCTACTTTGGCTCCAACTTGGGTTCGTCTCCCCAATCTCCCCCTAAAGTACTGGAATGAGGAGATCATAGCAAGAATCACTAATTCTTTTGGCCACTTCTTGACTCTTGACAATGTCACAAGATGCAAAAGCCAGATAGTTTTTGCTAGATGTTGTGTTAATGTGGAGGTCTGCAAAGTGCTTCCAAATTCCATTGCTTTGGAGTCAAAGCTTGGACACTAGTTACAAAGCATCCTATATGAAAACTCAGCCCCTTTTTGTCGAAGTTGTACTAAAAAAGGTCATGTAATTAATGTTTGTCCTCGCAAGGCAAAAGATAAGAGAAAAATTGAAGATGCAACAAAGAAAAACAAAGGAAAATTGTGTGATTCTACTGGCAATGATGGGGAAACCTCTCTATTGCAGTAGAGGATTTGCCTCCCAACAGAAATGGTATTTTTCAAGAGGGTGAAATAGAACCTCCTATTATGCCTACAATTGAAATAGGACAACAAGGGTGAGCTGGAGCTTTTTGCTAAAGGCTGCCCACCTGCTAACGTTGTGTTTTCCCACCTACTAAGGTAGATGAAACAAGGCAACAAGGGAAGGGAAATTTGGAAATTTATGCTAAAGGGTTCCCACTTGTTCATGCAGTATGTTCTCCACCTGCTATGTAGAAGAGGAAGATATGTCCCATTAAGTGGAAGAGTCAATGGTGAAAATCCCTCCCCCTTCCCCATTACACCTACAAAAGAAAGATATACAAAGGAAAATAGAGATCCCTATGGTCTCACCCTCAACTCCATAAGTAGGCACAAGTAAAGGATCATAGAAATTCAAAGAGCAAAGAAAAATAATAGACGTTGGAGTAGACTCTAAACCTAGAAAAAGGTCCAACAGGGAAACAAGAGTGAATGAGATAGCAGGGGAAGTAGCTAACAGAAAAAGAAAAAAAGCCTTGAAGCTAATATGCCCCAAGAAAGGGAAAAAATGAAATTCACATCATGGAATATTAGAGGGCTTAACAACCCTCACAAGCAAAATATCCTTAAGAATTCTCTAAAGAATTTTAAACCGAACTCTCTGACTCTTTAGGAAACCATAATGACTTCAAATTCCTTCTCTTCTATTAGCAAGAAATTTTGTCTTTCTATTGAGTTTCAATTTGTCAATGCGGAAGGAGCATCGAGAGTGGTCATCACCATGTGGAATGACTCAATTTTCGAAGGTGCTCTTATCTCTAAACACAAGAATTTTCTAAATATTTTTAAGCATAAAATAACTGGCAATACTTGGATCTTATCCAATATATATGTGCCCAATACTAGACACCTTAAAAAGAATTTGTGGGAGGATCTAATTCTTTTCAAACAAAACTACCAAAATCATAGATGGATGGTGGTGAGGGATTTTAACTCCCCCATACCCCTCAAAACAAATGGGAGGAATCACAGACTTTTTATATAGTATGGCAAACCTAGCTAACTTTCTCTTTGAAGGAGGTCTCTTGGATATTGAGCTCAATAGTTCCTCATTCAACTAGTCCAACAAAAGGGGAAGAAACTTCCTTATACAAGTCAAATTAGATAAATTCCTAATCTCCTCTAACTAGCTTATATTGGATAAATGTAGCCTATCAGCACTGTTAAGAATAGGATCTAATCATATTCTTCTATTGTTGGAGTGGGAAATAGATATCAGGAGAGTAAACCACCGTTTTAGATTTGAAATGATATGAACCCTTCACCTTAACATGAAAAATATTATAGAGAATTCATGGAACCTTGAGATGAGAGGGGCAACCTTGTTCAGTCTAAACAGAAAAATCAAAAATGTTAAGAAAAACATAAAATTGTGGAACAAGTACTCTTTTGGGAATATTTTTTAGCAAAAGAAGGAAGCCAAATAAAAACTGCAAGAAATACAACACAAAATGGATACTAAGGGAGCTAATGAAGAAATCTGCCAGAAGGAAAAGGAAATCATAAGCAACCCTTCACAACCTTATAGAAAAATTGGAAATATTTTTGAATTGTGATATTGCTATCAGGATTCAACCATGTAGTTTTATGAGTCAAACTCATTGACCCATGTTTCATGAGTAGTGGTTCACAAGAACCCATCTCTCATGATAGTGAATGGTCCACTTAGCACTCATTACATCTAGGTGATGCTCGTAGAGGTGAAGCACTGGGCCTTTCCGGGAGGTCACCCATCCAGTACTACTCTAGCTCAAGCACGCTTAACCACGGAGTTTTCCTCGAGGTTAAACCCACTTAGCTTGTAACCCCATTTGCAAAAGCTTCAGCAACTGTTGTGCCTTATGAACCATTCATTATAGAGCCCCTTTAGCTCATCAATTGATAAGTAGGAGGTATTTTCCACATCGTGTCAAATTGTGATGAGCTAAAGGGGCTCTATAATGAATGATTCATAAGGCAAAGGCACGACACTTGTTGAAGGTTTTGCAAATGGGGTTGCAAGCTAAGTGGGTTTTTAACCTCGGGGAAAACTTCGTGGTTAAGCGCGCTTGAGCTGGAATAGTACTAGGATGGGTGACCTCCCAGGAAGGCTCAACACTTCTCCTCTGTGAGCATCACCTAGATGCAATAAGTGCTAAGTGGACCATTCACTATCATGAGAGATGGGTTCTTGTGAACCACTACTCATGAAACATGGTTCAATGAGTTTGACTCATAAAACTACACGGTTGAATCCTGATAGCAATATCACAATTTGACACGATGTCGAAAATACCTCCTACTTATCAATTGATGAGCTAAAGGGGCTCAATAATGAATGGTTCATAAGGCACAACACTTGTTGAAGGTTTTGCAAATGGGGTTGCAAGCTAAGTGGGTTTAACCTTGGGGAAAACTCCGTGGTTAAGTGTACTTGAGCTAGAGTAGTACTGAGATGGGTGACCTCCCGGAAAGGCCTAGTGCTTCACCTTTGTGAGCATCACCTAGATGCAATGAGTGCTAAGTGGACCGTTCACTATCATGAGAGATGGGTTCTTGTGAACCACTACTCATGAAACATGGGCCAATAAGTTTGACTCATAAAACTACACGATTGAATCCTGATAGCAATATCACAATTTGACATGCTGTGGAAAATACCTCCTACTTATCAATTGATGAGCTAAAGGGGCTCTATAATGAATTGTTCATAAGGCACAACACTTGCTGAAGGTTTTGCAAATGGGGTTGCAAGCTAAGTGGGTTTAACCTCGGGGAAAACTCTGTGGTTAAGCGCACTTGAGCTAGAGTAGTATTGGGATGGGTGACCTCTCGAGAAGGCCCAATGTTGCACCTTTGTGAGAATCACCTAGATGCAATGAGTGCTAAGTGGACCATTCACTATCATGAGAGATGGGTTCTTGTGAACCACTACTCATGAAAACTAGGTCAATGAGTTTGACTCGTAAAACTACACGATTGAATCTTGATAGCAATATCACAATTTGACACGATGTGGAAAATAGCTCCTACTTATCAATATTTTTGAAGCAAAAATCCAAAATTTAATGGCTTAAAACTAGCGGGAGGAACACAAAGGTTTTCCACCAATCTATCCTATAGCATTAGAACAACAATAGAATCTCAAAATTGTTCAAAAATTATGGAACTAAATTATCTAATGAGAAGGAAATACAATAGAAGGGAGTCAGATTCTTCCAAGATTTGATCAATATTATCCCTAACACAAATCAATTTGATGAGGAAGAACTTTTGGATGTTATTCCTTGCACCCTTACAGCTAATGATATTGAGGAGATGGGACAAGAGGTTTTGGAGGAAGAGGTTAGAGGTGCCATTTTCTCCTTTGACCCATACAAAGTCGTTGGCTTGGATGGTTTTCCCCTTGCCTTCTTCCAAACCTTTTTGGATATCATTGGTTCGGATGTCACCAAAGTTGTCAAAGAATTATTTTCCTTGGGGAGCTTCTTGATGGAAATCAATAACACCTTGGTTACGATACCCAAGAGGAAGGGGGCTAACAATATGAAGGACTTTCGTCCTATAAGCCTCTACAACATGATCTACAATATCTTGGCTAAATAGTTGGTGTTGAGGTTACAGTCTTTTCTAAATAAAAGTATTCACACAAATCAAAGTAGGTTTGTATAAAGAAGACAAATTCTTGATGTCATTATCTCTATCTATGAAATTTTTCACTCTATGGAAAAGAGCAAAAAGGAGAGCACAGTGCTAAAATTAGACATATCTAAGGCCTATGATAAAGTTTCTTGGGATTTTCTGCTAAAGTTCTTACAACTGTTCAACTTCTATGGTAAAATCGTGAATCTCTTGAAGAGTTGTTTCACCACACCTATGTTCTTCGTCATAATTAACAAATCCCCTAAATGGCCATTTTCCCTCT
Organism: Sequoia sempervirens; assembly: GCA_007258455.2. Lineage (NCBI taxonomy): Eukaryota > Viridiplantae > Streptophyta > Pinopsida > Cupressales > Cupressaceae > Sequoia > Sequoia sempervirens. The sequence goes on from VDFB02271358.1 coordinate 508,132,206, forward strand.
AGAGGAGGATTAAGATAGGGTGACCCTCTTTCTCTATACATGTTTATCATACTAGTTGAGGTCTTGTGAAGAAATATATCTCTAAATACCAACAAAGGTTTCACAAAAGGTTTCAAACTTGTTTCAATCCTTAACTCCAACTCTCATCAACAATTTGTTGATGACACCATCCTCCTTGGGACAACAACCATTGTAGAAGTTAAAGGCTGGAAAAAGATCCTCTCACATTATGCTACTATTTTAGGACAAGATATAAATCTCGATGAAAGTGGGGTTTTCTTCTTTAATACCAATCAAACCTTACAGAATTAAATTGTTGATTCGTTAGGCTGCAGCATAAAGCAACTTCCAACTACATATCTACGAATGCCCTTGAGCTTAGGAAGAATCCACAACAACACTTGGAACATCCTAATTGAAAGAATGTAGAGGAAGTTGGCAGCTTGGAAAGGTAGTTTATTAAGCCAAGCTAGAAAACTACAATTGATCAAATCTTCTCTTCAAAGTATCCCAATATATGTGCATTCATTGTTCAAAATCCCCCACTTCCTAGCTAAAAAATTTGAACAAATCCAAAGAAGATTCCTCTAGTCAAGGATGGAGGACAAGCAGAGGATTTCGTTGGTGGCAAGGGTTATAAAGTTTGCCTCCCCAAGAAAGTCAAAGGTTTGAGGATCCATAAAAATATAGACATGAGTAAGGATCTAATAGCCAAAATTGGTTAAAAACTCATTATGTTCAACAATGAATGGAGAAAAATTATGAAGGCCAAATATTTGGGCAATTAGGGAAGACCTTCCTCTCATTTCCCTAACTAGCCTTCCGATAGGCTTAGCTATAAGGAACAGTCTTATAAAATCTAAACAGTTGTTGAGAGATAGCATAAAATGAAAAGAGGGGAAAAGAGAGAATATCTGGTTCTAGGAGGACCACTAGATCTTTTAAGTGCCTCTTGAGCTCTCATTCCCTTGTGTGGAAGATTTGGGAGGGTCATGAAAGGTTATTGGAAGTACAAAAGGCAAGTCACCTCTTCGAAGATCTTTACTAGCATGCCAATTATCAAAGATTCTACTGCTCTGAATGATTTAACCCCTAAAATTGTCCTTATAGATTTAACCTCTTCCATAGACAAGATGAAATTGTATAGATAGTTGACCCTACTATTGCAATGGCTTTGTCATTGCACCAAAAGATCAACCTGTTAACGCCCGATACAAACGCTAGATCTATACAAGATCCAAAGGAGGCAGTTAAGCCATGTCATGAATCTAAAGGGCAGCACTCGACAAGCACCAACCTAGCCAAGGGGACGAAGGCACCAACCTTCCAACAATCCCCCCCAGGGCAACCGCAAGATTTGAACCCATGACCTCGCTCTGATACCATTTGTTGCAATGGCTTTGTTGTTGCGCCAAAAGATCAACCTGTTAACGCCCAATACAAACACTATATCTATACAAAATCCACAAGAGGTAGTTAAGCCATGTCACAGATCCAAAGGGCAACGCTGGATAGTCACCAACCTATCCAAGGGGAAAAAAGCACCAACCTTCCAACACCTGCAAGCAACAATTCAATCAAATATGGCTTCAACATGCTGAGGGACCCTCCATTGTCTAACTTCAATTAGAGTTTGATATGGAACCATAACCTCATCCCCAAGATCAATTTCTTTTGATGGGCCACATGTTAAGGGAAAAAATTCACAATTGACAACCTAAAAAATAGAAGATTCTCTCTAGTAAACAAATGTATCTTATGCAAACAGGCAAAGCAATCCATAAACCATTTTCTTAGATAATCAAACAAGCCATGTTGGAGATATTCAATACCCATCAGGTCTAGCCTAAGGATATTAGAATGATAGAAGCTAGTTGGGTTCCCCCTTTTAGTCACCCTACAATCAAAGAAATATGGTTGCAAGCCCTCCCTAACATTTTTTAGTGCATCTAGAAGGAGAGGAATACTAGGATTTTCATAAATAAAAGCAAGCCTTGGAATGTGCTTCTAGTTAAAATAAGCCAGAATATCCAAGAGAATGTAAAAGTAGCCCAAATTAAAGGACCTAAAAAGCTCCCTATTGTGGTTGAGAAGGAAATTTTTGTTAACTAGAACATTCATCCCAACTTGGACGATATGGGTATCACAAAAATTCAAAAAAGAAGAAACACGTTGTGGACCCCATTGATCCAAGATGGGTTAAAATGAACTTGGACAGCTCTGCAAAAGGTAACCCAAGTCAAGCAAGTGGGGGTGGAATGCTAAGGAAAAAAAAAAGGTGAGTTCATTGCTACTTTTGCTGAAAACTTGGGGGTCCAAACAAACAACTATACTCAAACCCTTGCAGCTATACAAGGTGTTGGGACTCAATCCCACAATTTCAAATTTTGCTTGAGTCCCTTCCCTTTTTATGTGTCATAGCCCTATTTGACCCATTATTGATAATGAATCTGAGGCATCCTAAACGGGTACCCTAAGTGTCAAGAGATGCAAAAATCCATAAAAAATCTAGATCTAGGTTGTTTTTGGTGTTTTTGTGTTCATCAAAGTTATGGACTTTCAAGGTTTCCCTTGATGTCATGCCTTTCCCCTCAGCCCCAATATCCTAATCCTTCACCTAAAAAGCTTTCCAAGTCCTTTAGATTGGATTGTCGGACATTCCTATTCTCGAGTACCATTTCCCTCCAAACCTCGCCATCCCAATCCTCCACCAATTAAATAATTGCCTACCTATTTTGGATTTTTGAACTTGCTCCCGGATGCATACCTTCTCGTCCAACTTTGATTCCTTGACATTGATGTCATCATGACATCATATTTGTATGATGTGGATGTCATCCTTTGCCAAAGTCACATGCTAACCCATACCTATTGATGTCATCTTGACATCATCTCTTCATGCTCCAAAAATTTCTATCTTTCAGAGTCAAAGTTGTGGCCTCCCCTTAACTTTGGTACTCATTTCCTACCATTCTAAAAGCCCAAAACTCCACTGCTCCTTTATAAAACCTTTCAGAGTCAAACTTTCGACCATTCCTTATCTCAGTACCAATCATAAGGTTTTCCTCCTACCCCGATCCCAACATCTCGAAGCCTTGTCCTTTGTCAAGGTTCCCCTTTTGGACTTCCCCCATTCCACATCCCATTTTGGCATGACTTCCCAATCACCCAAACCCTAACACTTTGACCTAAGACATGATTTTCCCCCAACCTCCAACAATTCAAAACCCCCCATCCAAGTGCACTTCCAATGATTTTTCCTGCAAAGCAATTATCCTTTGCTCACTCTCCTCTTCCTCCTTGCAAGATTTCGATGTTCAAGTGAACCTACCAGGTGTAGTACCAAAATTCACTTCCAATGGAAGCAATTCATCACCTACCTTCCTCATTGTAGAACTTCACCCTCTATCTGCACCTTCCCCATTTCCAATTGCATATCTAGTTCAAATGATTTTTCCCACAACCCCTCCATCACTAACATCACGCTGGTCTACTACATCCACCAAGTGATCTCCCCTTCCACCATGATGTCATCTCCCTTTCACCTTGTGAAATTACTCCCCCATTCAAACCTCACATCCTATGTGCACTTCACTTCACCATGTTTTTTGCCACCTCCTCTTGTGGAAATTTGACCCCCAATTGCACCTCCATCCAATTCAAATCCACTTTCCCTTCATTTCTTGGTAGCTCCCACCTACCCTCCTAAATGACCTAGAATGCATTTAATGAGCCGATTTGGCCCTACAACCACTAGATTTTACCCATTGGCGCCTAGAAAACCCTATTTTAATCAAGGGCATGGATCTAAAGGAAGACTAGAATGAAAAAGGCAGATGCGCTAATTAATGCAATGTTTATTATTGTAGAGACCGATAACTAATACGCTATCAACAAGCTGGTATTTCATCGGATTTTGTGGGCAATTCTCCCATCCTTGCACTCAAATCCACATGCCATTAATGCTCAAAGGTATGGTGAGTGCACAGAGAATGAGTTTCTCATTTTTCCAAGTATTTGCAAATCTTGAAGGGGTGATTTCTATTCAGAGCACTAATGAAAATGACATGTAAGGCATACGTGATCTTTACACTACCAAATCTACACGTTCCTTTTCTCATAGCTCGAGTACCTAGGTTACAAATCTATATATACAATTTTTTCATTGATTCAAAGGGTTGGTCACTTTGTGTTTTCACAAAACATAGATGTAGAGCTTTCTAGCATTTCCATAGTTGCTAGTATGTCTGCCATTAGAGCTATCAATCAAAACTTGCAAGAAGGTAGCTACAGAAGTAGATGTTTGTGACCATATCTCTCCTTGACCAATTGTAGACATTTTGGAAGGTTTTGAGTAGTAGGGTATGACAAGTTTCTTACTATCTTAAAATCTTCCTTCAAATGTGTGGTGTGATTGACAAAGAGATTAGATAAGTGTCGTAGCACTTTAAATCAACGCAAGTTGGTATTTGTATTGGTCTTCTTTGTTTTGCATATGAAAGTTCATGAGTTTGATGAAGGACCATTAAGTCAATGTGTTTGCATTATATCATACCTTTGCTAAAACTTCTTGTTTGATGTCTTAATGGTTGTATATGACTTTGTTACCCAATAAGGCATTGATCTTGAAGACTCCAACCTTCCACATACATTTCAACTCATCAAAAACCAACTACTCAGTAGTGTAGGAAAAAGGAGTAGATTAATAATCGTTTATGATTCAGTATTGCAAAACCAGGGATGAATCTTAAGTAGAACAAAATGTTACAATTTTTGTGAATCATTTCCACCATGTTCATACTTTGCCAATACCTATGAAGTTATAAATGGAACTACCTCAAGGAATTGTAACACTATCATTATTTGTAGACACGTGCGAAGTATTTATCAACTATAAAGAGGTTTATTGCAGCTGGTCAAACTTAACCTAGTGATAGTTATTGGGGGTTAAGTTTACATTTAGGTATAGTTGTTGTGGGTTATATTAGATGTTCATTTTTGTTTGATTTGAATGCTTACTAAGGCGTACCTATGGAACACCCTTTTGAGTTCGATATAAGCTCAAAGAGGAGAGATCACCCACTCTCATAGTTAGCCTTTAACCATGCTAAGTTTGTTGATGAGCCTCTATTTACCTTCTTCAAGACAAACCCCTAGGCTCAAAGGTGGAAAAAAGCTCTAGGATTTTGGAGAACAGTTTTGGGACATAACACAAGCTTTAGCTATGGCTAGGGATCTTGGCATCACCAACATTGTGGTGGAAGGAGACTCAAAAAACATAATTGACATGCTTAACTTTAAATGTGTTTCTTGTTGGTCTTGTAAGACCACCATTGAGGATGATAAGGATTTATTAAGGTCCTTCAAAATTTCAAAATTGTGCGTAACTATAGATAAAGCAACAAGACTATGGATCTCCTTCCAAACATTGGAGGCACCTTAGGTTACTACTATTATTGACATGTGGAGGAGTCTCTTCCCCCTAACATTAAACAAAGTCTTGATAATGAATATAGAAAGCTCCACTATCTCCCTTCTACCCTTTCAAGTTTATATTGGTGTATCATAAGGATGATTAATGAGGAGTACCAGAGAAATCATGACAAAGCAGATTGCATTAAGAAGAGGATGTGCTATAATCATGACAATATCAAGTTGAACTAGCATTAAGTAACCCTTCATTTGTATGATTCAACTCTTCATGACCATTGTGAAAAGTCAAATTTAGTTTCCAAAAACTACAAGTCTATTGAAAGAAACTAAGCCATGGAGGGGACATGCTAAGAATAGAGCCCTCAACATGTGAACAAGTTCATAGGAATTCCACCATCTAGAGCATCTTGAGTATAGATGGTCTTACACCATTTCTAGAAGCTATTAACAAGTATGACCCCGTTTTGTCTTATGATTTTTCCAAGTCTTGGAAGAATAAGACTATCTATGTGCGAGGGATTTCCTTCAAGGTCTTAAATGAACGAATTTCCGTGGCAAATGGGCTTAGTATGGAGGGCATGAAGCACTAGAAAACTATCAAAAATCAGAACCGGCAATATATGGAAGCCTTCCTCAAGAGGGGACAAAATTTTTCTAGGTTTCATAATGGATTTAAGTGTGAGGACCTACCTAGACGGTGGAAGGTTGTAGTGGAAGTCATCATGCATTACTTCATATTGAAGGGCAGGGCCTCATCTACTACATGTATAGGTTTGAGCAAGCCAAAATTCCCAATCTTTTGTTCTTCCCTAGGATCATCAACCCTACCCTAGTTCCCCCAAAAGTGTCAAACTCCCACCCTAGCCTACCCTCATTCCATATTCCTCAAAGAGGGTTCATGGATTCTCACCCTCCCCTACTCCCCAAGGCCATAGTCAAGGATAAGCCTAATCCTACACCAGTTGTGAAAATTCTTGTGTCTCCCACTAAACACCATTTGATTTCCACCACAATCTCCATTCACCCATTTCCACTAGACCATAATCCTCAACAAAAGGAAAGTTATTTTGGAAGAGGGTCCCTCTATTACAAACTCTACTCCTAACCCTAAACTACCTGCTAAGCTCTTTGTGACAAGATGAGGAGTGTCCCAATTGTAGCAACCTGAAGGACCATGTGGAGAAACTCCATGAAAGTCTCAACCACTATAACAATATGATGAAATGGTTTTCTGACCAACATCATTCCACCTAGCAAAGAATGCAAGATATTGAGATGAAACTATTTAAACAAGTTAAAAACCAACAAAAAACACAAATCGGTGAAGACAAACAGCAAGACGTGGAGAAATTTTCTGCCACCTTCCAAAACTAGGAGAACCTAGAGAAGAAATTCCTCATCATGCAAAAGAATTAGGAGGAGCTGAAGGAGAACCTATCCCAAGTGCTGGCCTTCAGCAAGGAAACAATAAAAAATTCCATTAGTAGTCTTTATGTTTTGTAGAGTGAACTTTAGAAAAGGTAGAGAGAATAAACAAGAAGACCCAACTAGAAGAACTAGGGCCAAGACCACAAGCCAAAAAGGTGAAACCATTGCTCTCGAAGATGGCTCCTTGGAAGTTACCTTTGCAAATCAGGTCAATTTCGTGACCAAGGAGTGGCAAGCGGCTAGTGGACTTCAAAGATTGATTGATAACAAATAATTTGTGTGCTTTCTTGTTTTGTTTTGCTGTTGTTCTATTGTTGGTCCTCTCTTTCTAGTTGTTTATGCTGTTTTGGTGCTTTTTGATAGCCCCATACCTCATGGAACTCTTTATGTCTGCCTAATGGCTGTTGTTTTATAAAAGGGTACAGGCCCTTTCAAAATCCCACTTTTATCAATATCAAAAACAATATAAAGTAATCCCAAGATTGTCTATCCTAGTATGGCATCCACATCCCAAGATTTGTCACATCTAACCCAGAACAACAATACAATGTTTTATGCAAGGTGTACAACACCTAACCCAACATTATCAGCAGCAAAAAATTTATACGCCTTCAACATAATTTTCTTGAACCAGTTTGCTCCTATTGTGAAACCATTGCTCTTGATGATGGCTCCTTGGAAGTTACCTTTGCAAATCAGGTTAATTTCTTGACCAAGGAGTGGCAGGCTGCTAGTGGACTTTAGAAGTTGATTGTAACAAATAATTTATGTGCTTTCTTGTTTTGTTTTGCTGTTGTTCTATTGTTGGTCCTCTCTTTTCTAGTTGTTTCTGCTGTTTTGGTGTTTTTTGATAGTCCCATACCTTGTGGAACTCTTTATGTCTGCCTAATGGCTGTTGTTTTATAAAAGGATTCAGACTCTTTCAAAATCCCACTTTTATCAATATCAAAGACATTATAAAGTAATCCCAAGATTGTCTATCCTAGTGTGGCATCCACATCCCAAGATGTATCACATCTAACCCAAAACAACAATACAATGTTTTATGCAAGGTGTACAGCACCTAACCCAACATTATCAGCAGCAAAAAAATTATACACCTTCAACATCATTTTGAGATTTGCCTTTGTTCCCAGGTTTACACCTTCAACATAATTTTTTTAAACCAGCTTGCTCCTATTCTTGTAACTATCTCCACTATCAAACATTTTTTCTAATGAAACAAGCTATTTAGGGAGAGTGTTGGTTTCTAATTACACTATCTCATTTCCAAACAATGTTTCTTTTCCATCCTCAATTTCAACCATAGATTGCCAATCAATGAGTTGACTGTCAAATTCATCCAGACACTTAAGGAAACTATATATTTGCAAGCTATCATATTGTCTAGAATAGTTGACCTTGTGAGAATCTCCACACTGCAATGATATGTGGGGGAAAAACTTTCAAATCACATTTGGATGATGCAACTGCTAGAGAGTCAACCTCTACATTTTTCCTGTCCATCCATTTGATGCCAATTGCATCAAATAGTTTCATGCTATCCCAAACAGCATGTCTATATGTCTTCAATGGTTTTTCCTTGGTCGCAAAGATGTTCTTTACTTGCTACACTATCACCTCTGAATCTCCCTGAATTCTTACACACCTAATCCCATGCCTATGGGCAATGTTCAGCCCTAACATTAAAGCTTCACACCCAGCAATATTGTTTGTGCATTGAAATGTCAACTTAAATGAAAAATTGGATAATTCGCCACTTGGTGAAACAAGGAAAACACCTGCACTTGAACCATCCTTTGAACAAGCACCATCAAAAGACATGGCCTATAAATCATTCACATTTTTGTCACCAACAAGGTGAGGGATGAAATCAACTTTCTTATTCTCATGTTAACACAAAAACCAATGAAATGGTCAATACCAACATCAAAGAAATTTATATCATTAGTGGTTTTGTACCTGTCCTCCACATTGTCCAGTATCTTTTGTTCTCTATGTAAGTTGACATTTACCCCATGCACAAGGATGGTAGCATAGGACAAATCCATTTGACAGCTACCTCCAATAGATGCTGCCCACTTTCTAGACAGTAGCATACCCCATTTGGGAGGACAATCCACAATGATTATATCCATCAAAAATGATTTATCCAGGTATGTAGCAAGCTGAAACTTACCATTTACAATACCTATGGCATTCGCTCCCCTAAAGTGCATAGAAGAATATTTACCATAAGACTTGGATACTTGCAATCCCAATTCATTCAAAACTTGAAGTGGCATGACATTACTAGAGGCACCAAATTCTAACATGCAGTTATGTAATAGCCATCCATTAATCATTAAGGTGGTATAAAAAAGATCAACACTCAGTTCACTGTTGACTAAGGAAGGGCCTAGGTACACTTCGCAATAGTAACTTGGAACATTCACAGCAGTGACATATGACACAGCCCTACCCCTATGTTCAAGAAGCCTAAATAGTTCTCCTATTGGCACAAAGATCCTAACTTGACTTAAAACTTCCACCATATCAATAGGGTGATAGCTTCGAAGGGTGTGTCATGTGGAACAATTACATCCTTTGCATCAAGAATAAAAGGTATAACTACATCAAAGGAGCCAATGTTCTTACCTTTTGATTCCTTCCTCTTATCTTCAACCCCACTTAGCTCTTTCAATGGTACTGCTTGATCTTGCTTGGTTTTATTACTTGGGATATTTGTCTATGAGGCAGGCACAACACTTGATTGTATGGCATGATTGGTAGAGGGAGTAGAGATAGGTCTAGGGATGCAAGTATGAGAATGTTTGGCATGCCTGACCAAAATACAGAAGCACATATTGTTAACCAACACCATGTTTCACCTACCAGGTCACAAGAGCATATAGAGGATACAAAAATTCTTGATAAAAATTAGTAGATGCATCCTGATGCTAAGAGAAAGAAAGAATCCTCAATGAGGAGTTAGCTTTATTGGACCTTGAAAGGCAGAGGAATCAATAACTTAGGGCTAAGAATGAAAGAATTGAACAACTAAATCAGTATAGGCTCTAGATCAAGCTAGAGTAGCTCAGCAACAGAACTTAAATTAGCATTAACAACAACAAAAAATAAGAAATCAACAACATGGGAATTATAACAATAATCAGGTTTCACAAAATCAGTGCCAACAATAGTTCAACTGACAACAAATTCAATGGTTTCGTAGAGGTGATCCTAAATAGGATTGAAGGTCCTAAAAGGTAAAACACTAAGTTGCCGGTTTGGGTATGGGTATGGCGGTACAGAAAAAAAATTCCTTGGGTATGGATATGGGAATATATATATATATAAAAACATGTTCAAAATTATAAATTTAATTATAAGAACAATGATACTCATAAGATAGAAACATAATTGCCAATAAATAGAATATTTAAATAACTCATATAATCATATTCATAATTTGCAAAAATGTAAACACAAGTCTCAAAATGTCATTACACAATAAAAGTTCAAATTACAATCAATATTTAACTTAGTAGTCTTCAAATTCATCTTCATCAAAAGCATCAAGGTCATGGTAAACACTTGGTTCAATTTCATTTGAACCACAATCGATGGGATTGCCGCTCCCACTAGGTGCATCAAGTGCAGCAATTGGCTAAGGCAAGTTGTGCAACTATAGCATCTAAATCAGCACACTTAGGGACTAGATACCAATTCTTTGTCACACCCTCATTATATTCAAGTTTCTTATGTGACAAGAAGCAAAGGATGGAGTGTATATAGACCAAATCCTTTGCTTTTTTTGCACCCAAAGGGTTGCGCTTGATCGAGTGGATGAAGGAGTATGTACTCCAATTCCACTCAGTTGAAGAGAACTTGCACCTGTTGAGTTTGCATCCAACATTTAGTATTTAATTTTACTTGCCAATAATATATAGCATAATAGCATCAAATGAAAAACAAAAAAATAAATAAATAAAAAGATAAATACTTGGGAGAGTATTTTAATTGCAAGAGGCTGCAAGTAATTGGAGCCTTAACCATGTAGATACCACCACTCATCAGTACTTTTCCTATATTTGTCTAGAAGAGCGGAAACATCATGATATTTTGAAGATATGAATTGGCCAAACTCGCTAAAGACAACACTTTGGATATCTTCATCTGAAAATATCTTTCTAAATGCAACCTTATAGCCAGCAACAACCTCCCCATCCCTATATGGTGGCACCCTCCTTGGCAATGAAAGTACCTCTTTGCTATAATACTTCAGTGACAAAGCAAATGTTAAGAGATGTAAAGGAGTGGTCATCTTGTTCCAACAGTCAACAATAATCTTTTGCACAGTTTTGAAAAATGTTTCCGTTGGGTCATGTTCCTTGGCATCTATTATTGATCTTATTTTCTCCACCATGGAATCCATGCCATCATAAATTTCACCCAAACATGGATGATCAGTATCAGCATACCTAATCATGCTCATAATGGGCTTAGTGAAATTTAAAACATATTCCACGAGTCCACCACTCACCATCTAAGATAAATGCTTTTACATTTTGAGCTCTTTTTGTGCTTGATTGCCTCCATACACTCCACAAGCTATCAATGACCATAGGACTCAAGGCCTCTCGCACCTTCACAAGTCATCTTAAGACGATTGTGTGAGATACAAATCAAGTTTTAGCAACCTAACATGGTATGAAAAATACAAGTCACAAATCAACAATGAAAAATTAAAATTAAAATATTAAAAATTATATTAAAAAATCAAATTTAAATTACCTTCAACAACTCCAACTTGGAGAAGGTCCTGAAGATGGCTTGTGACATATGATGATTAGTCACAAACATTTGATCTCCTCGCCCTCTGCATAAATTTGTTTGACCCACTCAATTTGTGTGCCAATCTTTTGCAATATCAAATTAAGTGAGTTGACTGCACATGGTGTCCAAAAAATGTGACTATATGTAGCCTCCACTATAGACCCAACTGCCATACAATTTTTAGCATTGTCTATTATGACTTGGACAACACTTTTAGACCCCACCATTTCAATGGCTTCTATGAGGATATTGGCAATAAAACTTGCATCTTTTATTTGCCTTTCACAATCGACTGCCTTCAAAAACATCGCCCCGTTAGGGGACACTGCTATAACATTGATCAATGGTCTATTTTTGCAATCTTTCCATCAATCAGAAATGGACACACCTATTTCGGGCCATGTATCCTTGATTACTCTCAATGATGGCTCTACTAAAGTTTTCTCCTTCGCCAATAAGGTGGTTCGCACCTTTTCATATCCAGGACTAACATAATCAAAAGTTGTATTGGAAATGGCTGTTACCATTTCCCGCCAATAAGGTGATCTAACAAGGTTGAAAGGAAGCCCATTGCCATAAAGGCAACGAGCAATGCTCTGATCTACAATCTCCCTTGCTTCATTTTTGAAGGCATTCTCCAATGGGCCTCTTTTTCGTGTAACTGAAACATTCTCCTTCAAAAGATGGTGGCATTTGCATGAAAGGATGTGGCCAATCAATTGTGATAAGCCACTAGGTCTTTGCAAGCTTCTCTTGGCAAGAGGATGTGCCATAGACGTTGAATTTATTACATGCTATGTCACCCTCCTCTTGTTCTTTAATATAAGCCAATATTTGGGGTTTTGGCAACCCTTTTTTATTTGGCCTGAGGCAAAGTTTTATTCCTTGTAAAGGAATAGCCCATAAATGAGCTTTCACTCGTAAGTACGAGCTCTTATACTGAGTTCCACATTGGCTACAACGCCAAATATAACCCCCACCATCGAGAGTTTTTTGAATCATTGTCATATGTCGCCAAAGAGGTGACAATGCATCATATTTCAATTGACTCTTTGCATCTAGGCCAACTGAACCAGAACTACTGGCCATTCTGTATGAACCTAAAATAAATAAAAAACATTACAAATTAACAACACAACTAATTTTTTTTAGGAAAAAATTAGCATTATAACCCCTTATTATGCATAAAAAGTTCTTAAAAAAATTCAAAACTTACTAAAAAACAAAAAAAAAACTTGATTTTTTTTTAAAATAACTTGAAAAACCTTCAAAAAAATTATTGAAAATTTGAAAAAAAAGGGAAGATTCACTCACCTTTGATGGTTAGATCTTCTTTGTGCAGCTGTTTCTCCCTTGTTCTTTGTAGGTTGAACTCCTTCATAACTTTCACCTTCGAAAAAAAAAGACAAAACCTTCAAAAACCAACAATGGCAACTTGGAGGCAAAAAATGGTGTTTTTGGCCTTTTGTGTTTGTGAAATGACTTAGATTAGGGCAGCCAAGGCATCATATCACTTTTATTAGGTTTGAAAAATGTTTTTTTTTTTTTGGGTGCTTTTTGAGGCCCCTACCCCACGGGTCCTCTTGGGTATGCCCGAGTACGGCACGAGTACGCCCAATGTTCCACCCGAGTGCCTCAAGTACTCTATGGGCCACAGAGTACCCGGGGCACCCAAGTGGAACCCTGGGCATACTCGGGGACATATTGGGGCCATACCTAGACCCGGCCCAAACCCAGTCAAGTACGGGGGGCTATATTAGTTGTATCTAAGTTCAACCCTAAAATTTTTCACTAGGTTAAAGACTAGCCAACTGCACATATAACTCTTATAGGCTAATAATAACATCATCACAATATTTACAAGATGACAATGCAAGGACATGATTCACAAAGTATTTCTCCAAGCAATGCTCATAGATAATATTTTCCTTGTATTTTATAAGTGAATCATGAATCGTAGAGATATAAAAATTAACTTTAAACTATTAGTTAATGATTTTGTTTCTTTAGAAGCATGATCGAATCATTTGTTTCTTGGGACCAATGCCTATTCAAATAGGTAATAGAGTCAAAATTTACAAGAGAGGATAAACAGCAAATGGAAGCATAGAAGGATGATCTAAACATCAATTCATTAGAGAGTAGACATCAAAAATTAGAACATACTTAATCATCCAAAATTATGATATACAAATCCATATGGAAGAAAAAAATGAACACTACAAGGTTTATAGTCTTTTGAAAATGTAATGACATTTATCAAGTACTCTTTACATTCATGTCAACAAATGTGACCATAAAGAAATTGTACAAACTGTTGCAAATTCCCCTAAAGACACGCATACAACCCCAGAGACATTCTATCCCAGACATCCACAATAGTCACTAACCTTCAGATGCTTCAAAACCCACTACAATCTTGAAAACCTAACATTCAATAGTTGGAGCCCTCAAGATGATTGACACTCACAAAAGTTCACTAGAAACAGCAATAAGTAGCCCCCCAAATGAAATAGGAACTTCTATAGACAGAATATGGGAAAATGACCACTTAGAAATCCTGTGAAAATCTACTATGGCTCTTGCAATTCAAAATGACCAATTGCATTGATGGCATCCCACATCATATTTCAGAAAAACAATTAAAAAACATGTTTGCAATAACTTCTGCAAAATTAGATCTCCTTCATATGGTCAAGAATTATAGATTTGAAAGGGCACAATTCAAATCAGGCCATAAGGGTAGACCTAGCAGTTGTAGCTGCTAAATGAATGCATACATAGTCGTGGCTATGAAAACAAATCATAGGGTGTCAAAATCTTGGTTTTAGGTTTACATTGGAGGCCACCATGGAGATAGATAACATAATTACCAATAAGAGTGTTACACAAGTTAATAAAACGCTCATGACCATGAAGCTTAAGAAAACAGACAATTAAAAAGGGCACACACCAGTGAATAAAACAAGAGGCTACTAAAACTATGAACCTCAAGAGCATTAGCTGTAGCACTTAAGTGATTACACCAAATAAACCAATCAACGTGAGATTAGAAAAGATCAAATTTCTTCTAAAGTCTTAGGTGCCATACATGTTTACCATTCATCTTGCTAAGTGCTTTGTAAGGTATCCTATAACAAGTTGGACAAACTCCTAGATGATTTTATTTGGGCCCACTACAACCACAATAAAGGCTTTTATAGGGTAGCATGGGACCTATATTTCCTTTCCAAAGGTTTTAGTAGTCTAGGATTAAATGATGTTCAAAGGTAGGGAATTGCACTCCACACTTAATGGACCGTACGTGCAATTTATAGTAATGAAGTTTGGAAAGTCTTGTTGAGGCATTGTAGCTCGTCCAATACTAGTCTTCCATGAGGAGATTTGGAACTCGTGTAGCCAAAAGTATTTGGAAGACTTGGGAAGCCATAAAGCCTTGGCTTCTCTAGAATCACAATGGATTTCATAATGGTCTATTTATCAATCAACAATGCCTGCTCTGGTCCCCTACCATCACTTTCCAAGATAGATACAAAGTTGGCTGAGATTTGTTGGATGCACGAACTCAATTTTTTCTGATTAGGCATTACTTATATTAGGATTTATATTCCAAAGATGTCTTCACTTGGATTTCTTAGGCACAACCTAAGGCCAAATATATTGTGAATAATGCAGATAAAGAGACCTATGATTTTATTAGTGAGGTTGTGCCTTATCAGCACTTACACAAGACCTTTGTGAAATATACAAAACCTTGGTGGAAAGATTGGAAATGGCATGTTGATACCCCTTTCCACAAGTATACTACCAACAAAGGAGCTACAATTCGCTCTCTCTGTGTCAATCTATGCTTCAAAAATTGAACATAAGATGGTCTCTTCAAACACCTTCTCACATCTGGAACAAACAATTCCAAACCATTTGGAATTCTATTGTGGAACCTAAGCTTGCTCATTTTGCTTGGTGTCTTCCTTAGTAGGGCCTACCTACTGGCAAACAATTGATCCACTTTGATGTTCCAAACACTAGATGCCCCTTTTGTGGTCACTTTTAAGACAACCAAACATTTATTTTGATTTTCTGCTTCTGCAAAAGCTGTGTGGTCTTGGATTCATGACCTCTTCAAACCCTTTAGACCAGAGCCCTTCACTTGTAACAATGTTTTTCTAGGGAATTGAGCTCATTTTCCTGCTAAATTTGTCCAGCTTTTGCCATGCTTTCAGACTGGAGATATTATTTGCCATTTGGAGGGATAGAAATGTAGCTTTTTTTGCTCATAATTCTATTGGCATAAACTTTTCGACTCACACCAAGTCTTTGGTGATTATAAATTTGTTCAGTAAGATCCAAATTCAAACCAATAAAGGGGCCCTAGAGGTGGCACATCTACAAACATCATTGGATCATTAGGGTAATGCTCATTGTACCATGGCTCAGGTTCCCCTATCTTTGCCATCCCACAAGAAGTCTCCTTGCCAGAATCAAAATCATGGATGTTTCTAACTCCCTCGATGCTGCTCTTAGAGCCACTGCAGATAATCCTCTCCTCCACTGGCTGGTGAGGAGACTAGGTGGACTATGCCACCTCACAGCGCAACACTACTCTACATCTTCACAGAGGTGCAGGTGGATTTCGCCTAGGGGCTAGGACAAATTTCTCCACTTGAATCTAACTGTCTCACCCCAGCAGAATGAAAACCAAACTGCAAATATGCCTGATTCCCAGCCTCAGAAGGATGAAGATAATGCTCTCACTGATTGGGAGCCAATTGATGATGGAAAGTACTTGCCAGACAGAGGATGACGTAACCCTGATGATCATGACACTCCTCCTAGCTTGTACTTCATAGCTTTTGCAGCTTAGTCTTTTATTTCAGGTTTTATGACTTTGGATCAACTGTTTCGTTTCTAGGGCTGAGCGTTTGTTATGTAGTTATTTCCTTTTGACTTGTTTGTGTAGCTTTAGGATGTGATCCCTCATTTTTTTTCTGGATAGATTGTATTTATTTTTATTAAGTAATATATAGATTTATTTCATCTCCAAAAAAAAACTATTCTTGTTTTTATTTGGTCCTAAATTTGCTGTGAAACACACCTTTTCAGGATTATTTTTGGCAAGCGCTACTCCAACAGCCCCTCCCAAAGATCGCCCAAAGACAACTATTCTTGATGTATCAATGTCAGTCCTTTGATGTAGATGTTCCAGTGCTGCCTGATCAGATCATCCACATCAGTAACATGATCTATTTGCTGTATTGGCCATTCTATTATAAATACAGAATATTTCAATGTCTAAAATGACTCACTTGTGCATCACGGATAATGCCAGCTTGAGATGGGTAGCCATCACTTGCCCCATACCTGATTACAATATAATTAAACATACATTAGACACTCTTACCTCCAACCTCCACATGTTCTAACTCCATACCGAGCATCCTCCAATCGGAAGAAAAATGCCCAAATTCACATGTTAAAAAGCAAATGGATACGATGACTGAACACAGTGGTAAACAGAAAACAATTAAATTTAAATGGTCTAAAGATTGTAACACACCCTCTATAAGAAAGCATGAAAACGTCGCAATTCAAATTTTGTAACATACTGCGAGTAAACCCAAGCGCGTCCCCTATATCTGCAGAGCAAATTGTTAAGGTGTTTTCCTTCTCTTATATGAAAAAGTAATGTTTTCCTATACCATTGTTTCAATAATACTTCACTGACTGTTAAGTAGCACAACCTCAAAGGATACTTCCAGCATTTTCTTGGAAATACAATATTGTTGGACCTGCAAGATATGACTTTTTGTTAGAAGTAGTCCAAAGACATTCAAAATTTTCAATTTCAAACAGAAACCATAAGAATATTGGAGTATGATTTAGGTTGCAACAAAATTGATGGATTGCCATGTCCCAAAATCAATGTTTTCAACTGAGCTTTTAAGTATCAAGCAGAATTTAAGAAAAAAGGCCAAGCCAGGGGGAATTTAAGTATTACGCAGCCCGAAAAAGGAAACAGCTGCCAAAACAATTTCAAGAAAGAAACGGTCATTTAAAAAATAAGTTCATAAGTTTAAGACAAGAATTAAGCAGCAAGAGCAATGAGACCGGCAGTGAGAGGCCGATTCAAGTCATCCAACCCCGCTGCAGCAGGGTAAGTCTTGGCCGTCCTCAATTGCCTCTCATCCAGTTTAGGCTTTGAATTGGGACCTGTACAGTGTGGTAGGCGTCTGAGAAACCAGGCATGGAGGCGAACCGCATCAGCAGAAGTGAGCCAAACATCTTGATAATCGAGGTGGAGGGAGGCAGGGGTAATTGAGTAGCCCTTCTTCGTGCCGGGCAGGACAGGAACGTACACCAGTTTCTCCTGGAATGTCACCAGAAGTGCCGCACAGGTGCCCAGTATTCCCCCCACTCCATACACAATTGATTTCATCCAGTTTCCCATCTTTCTTTCCTTGCAATGCAATCGTGCCAAACCATCTAGTTGAGATGGATTTGATTTTACTTTGGCGGGAGTGAGGTGGTATGCTATAAAACAGTTGAGATAGATGGCTATATCATAAATTTCAACAAACTTGGATTGCACGAAACTTCATCAAATTGTTGGAATCTAAAGCACCCTTTTGTCTACTTCCATGTACTCTCCCCAACAAAAGTTAATGGGAGAGTTGCAATATTTATTCCTGCTTCGCATACACTTTTCTTTGTTTTGCTTTATTTTTATTCTTGTCGTAGCGAGGTTACCATAGCTGTTAAAAATGCTTTTTTTTTAATTATTTAATATAGTTTAGGAGGGTTTATTTGATGGAGGTTAGTATAGGTATTTAGCATTTATTGTTTAATTAATATTAGATATTTTTGTAATTTATATAATTATTAAATGTACTTTCGATTTATTCAAGATTTGAAAAGGAAAAAAAAAATTCCTAACGTTAAGTTTAAGTTAATTATCTATATAATTAAGTATTATCCCTTTCCCTTTTCAAATCTTGAATAAATGGAGAGTGCATTTAATACTTATAAAAGAATAATTATTAAAGTTAAGTTTTAAGTTAATTATCTATATAACTAGCAATCGCACCTTGGTGTGCAATGGGTACACCAAAGAAGTGTGGATGGTCAATTAGGTAATTTTTTGGTTTATTGTTTACATACATTTGTGTAGTATACACGACGTCAATTGGTAGGCTATTTTAAAAATGATTTTGTTTGTGAAACAAAGGTCTCAATGGAGAAGTGATAGCTTCAAATCAAATATGCATCTACTTACAGGGATCAAGACACAACTAAAACAGAACCATTGAATTGGGAAGATAATAAGGCTCCATTACCAATAGGCTCATGATATGTTTGAAATTGGGAGAGAGGGAGAGATATGTGTGTGTGTGTGTGTGTGCGTGTGTGTGTGTGTGTGGATAGAAAGAGGGAGAGATGGCGGGGGAAGAGAGAGAGGGGGGGGGAGTTAGAGATAGATGGAGATGGAGAGGGAGGAAAGGCATGTCGAGAGAAGGAGAGGGAGAAATAAAGAGAGAGGACAAACATATAGATATAAATGGAAAAGATAAATATATAGAGAGGGGGAGAGAGGGAGAGAATGAGAGGGGAGAGAACGAGAGAGGGAGAAATAGAAATATAAAGATAGAGATAGGAAGTGATATATAGAGAGGAGTAGACAAAGGGAAATTCATAGGGGTAAAGAGAGATGGACAAATAATGAGATAGAGATCTAGAGGGATATATGTAAGAATTTAAGATAGAGATAGAGATAGAGATAGAGATAGAGATAGAGAAACAAAGAGTGTGTGTGTGTGTATGAGTAAGAGAGATATGGAGAGAGATAGAGAGGGAGATAGATATGTATAAATAGATAGAGAGGGAAGAAAATGGAGGGAGAGCAATAGAGATAGGAGAGAGAATTAGAGAGATATAGAAAGAGGAAGTGATAGGGAGAGGGAGAGGGAAAATAGGGATATAAAAGAGAGATGGAGAGATAAATATAACTTGGAAAAGATAGAGAGGGTGAGAGAGGGAGAGATACAAAGACAAAGACAAAGAAAGATAAATATAAAGGGAGAGATGAAAGAAGTGAGGAAGAGGGAGAGGGAGAGATAGATATAGAGAGAGAGGGAGACAATGAAATAGGGGGAGATGGAGAGATAAATATAAAGATATATAGGAAGTGATGTATAGAGAGAGGTAGAGAGGGATATATATAAAGAGAGTAAGAGAGAATGAGGGAGAGATGGAGTAAATAAGAGAGAGAGAGATAATGAGATATAAATAGAGAGGAAGAGGGAGATATGGGAAGATAGAAATAGAGGGGGGAAGATTGAGAGATAAAGGAGGTGATATAGAAAATTAATATAGAGAGAGAGATAGAGAGAGAGGAGAGAGATAGAGAGACATATAAATAGATAGAGAGGGAGGGGGAGAGGATAGAGAAGTTGAGAGATACAAAAAGAGAGAGTGATAGGGAGAGAGGGAGAGAGGGAGAGATATGGATAGAAAGAGGGAAAGATATATATAGTGGGAAAGAGAGAGGGGAAAGAGAGAAAGAGAGGTAAGGAGATAGAGATAGGGAGAGAGATGGAGAGGAATATAGATATGGAGATGGAGATGGAAATGGAGAGAGGGGGAGAAAGAAATGGAGATAGAAAGAGGGGGATACAAAGAGAGAGGGAGAGATGGAGGGATAGAAGGATAGAAATAGGAAGTTATATAGAGAGGTAGAGAGGGAGATATATAGAGAGAAAGGTAGGGAGAAGTACATATAGGGAGATATTATAGAGATATGGGAGGAGAAAGAGAGATCTCTTTATATCTTTTTCTCCCTCTCTATCTTTATATTTTTTATTATCTCTCTATCTCTCTTCCTCTCTCTTCCATATTTCTCCATATTTTTCTTTCCTTCTCTCTTCTTCTATCTTTCTCTCATTTCTTCTCTCTAACTATTTCCCTCCCCCTATCTTTCTCCCCTTACTATTTTTTTTCTATCCCTATTTATCTCCCTCCTCTCTCTCCTTTTCCCTCTTTGTCTATTGATCTTTCAACCTCTATATATATCTTTGTCTCCTATTTCTCTTTATCTCTCTATCTCTCTTTATATGACTATATCTATCTATGTCTCTCATCTTCCTTCTTTTCCTCTCTCTCTTTCTTTATCTCTCTTCCTCTCTTTCTCTCTCCATATTTATACCTCTATTTTTTTTATCTCTATCTCTCTTTTTATCTTTGTATATCTTTGTCTCCCTCTCTATTTCTCTATTTTTATCTCTTTATTTTCTCTCTTTCTCTCTATCTATTTCCCTTCTAAATGTGCAATGGGTACAATGAAGAGCTTTTAAAGGTGAATTATCATATCCTTAACCAAATGGTATGCAACCTTGAGCACAAATATCTAGGATGTGCTATCCTTGGATTGTTGGCATGAAATGACTAATCAAAAGTTACATTCTCTCTCTCACTCTACAAATTTTAATTTATATTTTAAGTTTGAAATTCATTTTATTATATAAATTATAACAAAAATCCAAAATAGAATTATTCTACAATAATTAAAGTTTTAATAAGATAAATAATTATAAATTAAATTAATTCTAATATTTTTTAATTATTATTTGTAATTTCATAAAAAGACATAAATAATAAATAATAAATTTCAAACTTAAATCTAAATTAAAAACTAAAATAAAATAAACTAAATGGAAATTCAAAATATATCAAAATCTAAATATTAATAAACATAATAATTTAAAAAAAATGGTAACAAATAATAAACTTATTAAGTTAATAAATGATTAAATAAAAAACTTAAACTATTTTTTAATTTATTAGAATTGAAATATTAATAAAATATGTACCTAAAAAACATAATTAATATATCACAAACAATATTAACAAATAAAAAAAATTTAAAAAACCCTATTTAAAAGATAAAAAGTCAATTTGTAATTTATTGATTTATTATTAATAATATTATTATTTGAAAAGTATATCTATTTATTAAAAAAATATTCTTATTTATCTAAAATCTGAGTTTAAAAAGTTTAAAAGAAAAAAAAAATCTTATTCTATCTTTTGTTAATAAAAAGATAAGACTAGATAAGAATGTAGTTGTTTTTCTTAATTATATATTATATTTTTAATATTATTGTTCACTTCATATAAAGAACACCTTCGGTGTAATTAATATATATATATATAATAAACAATTTGTAGTATCTAATCATTTTAGTATATAACAATTTTATATTAATAATATGAGAAAGAATGTGTGGAGACTATCCAGTATTTTGTCATGGTCAACAGGACCCCATGGGGGTTCTTTAAGGCCGGCAAAGGTATTAGACAAGGTGACCCTCTGTCACTTTACTTGTTTATTATAGTTCTTGAAGTCCTTGGTAGGAACTTTTTATCCTTGCTGCACTCTGGGAAAATTCAAGGAATCCGAGCTACTTCCACCCTCTATTCTTCAGCAATTTGTGGATGATAGCTTCCTTTTTGGAAAATCTTTGGTGATTAAAGCTAGAGAATGGAAGTGCCTTCTCTAGGATTATGCTAATACCTCTGGGCAATGCATAAATTATAATAAGAGCCATATCTATTTTTTCAATACCAAAGTCAATCTCCAAGCCAAGATATTATCTATTTTGGGCTATCAGTGTGCATCCCTACCGGGGATCTACCTTGGCTTACCACTCACTATTAAAGAGGTCACTCACAGCTTCTGGAATAATATTTTAGAAAGAATGCAGAAGAAGCTTGTGGGATGGAAGGGTACCCTCCTTAGTAATGTTGGTAAACTACAGCTTCTCAAGGCTTCCCTGCAAGGAATCCCATTCTATTTCCTCTCCCTCTTTAAGATTTTGGGCTCTATGGCTGAAAAGTTGGAAAGAATCCAAAGATCTTTCCTTTGGATTGGTGTTGAAGAGAGAAAAAGGCTTGCTCTTGTGAACTAGGACACTGTCTGCCATCCCAAAATTCAAGGGGGTCTTGGGATTAGGAAGATCACCAATTTGAACAAAGCCCTCATCACTAAGGTGGGTTGGAATCTTGTTCTAGGAAAGGTTGAATGGTGCAACATAATGAAGGCTAAATATTTGAACCGGGAACATTTATCTAGGGCCCTGGATCTTATGGGCCTCCCATCGGGGTCAAAAGTTTGAATAATATCCTAAAATGCAGATCTCTTTTGAAGGAAGGGATAAGATGGCACATTGGGAATGGGAGATCAATTAGAGTCTGGGAGGAAAATTGGCTTGGGGGTAGACCTCTTGCTGATAGCAACTTCAACATTTTGAGGGAACATGCAAAGGAACATATTGGCACTCTTATGTAGACTATACTCTACCCAGAGCCAATTGGAAAACTTTGGAATTAAGCTTCTTGGATAGGTCGGACCTTCTCCATAAGGTTGTTGAGATTTAGGCTCTTTTGAACAAGATGAGACTCCCTCTCTATCCTAGGGAGGATAGGATTTTCTGGTCTGAGAACCAATCAAGGGATTTCTCTGTTAAGTCTGCTTATCATCTGCTGCTTAAGTTTGATGGTGATGAATGTTGTTGGAAGAAGGTATGAAATCATCAACTCATTCCCAAAATCAACTTCTTTTGGCGGGCCTCCATCCATGGAAAAATCTTGACTGTTGATAATTTGGTCAAAAGAGGCTTCCAATTTCCCAACTGGTGCACCCTCTGTAAGTTGGCGAAGGAGACAATATCCCACCTCTTTATCCACTATCATTATGCCTCCCAAGTTTGGAAAAATGTCTTACAAAAGCTCAACATCCTTTGGGTTTTTGATAGGAATATTCATCAATTTTTCGTTAATTGGAAATGCCCATCTAAACACCCTTTAATAAGGCAACTTTGACGTCTTATTCCTCCTCATGAATGCTGGTGTCTATGGAAAGAAAGGATCAACATGATTTTCAGAGAAAAGGAGAGTAGTGTGGATTGTCTACTAATTATCATCAATAAACTCCTCCTTGATAATATCTCAGTGTGCTAGTGGAAAATCCCCAATTGCCCCCCTATGGACTGGGATAGAAATATAGCCAAAATTTGAAAGTTGCCTAATTACTTCCAGAAGTGCGATAACTCCAAGAGGATTGTCAGGAGCAACATGAAGTGGAAAGCTCCAAAACCACCCTGGTTTAAGTTGAATTTTGATGGGGCAGCCAGAGCTGGGGAGGCTACAGGAGGGGGTATCATTCGTGACCATAATGGTTGTTTTGTTGTTGCTGATTCAGGGAACTTGAAAGATCACACTTGCAATCAGGTTGAAGGTATGGCCCTCCTCTGGGGCCTTAAAATTGCGCTATCAATCGACGTCAAGTCCATGGAAATTGAGGGTGATTCACTGCTGATTGTTGAAGCCACGAAGGGCAAGATGGTTGTTGGCTGGGCCATTCAAGGGGTTATTGAAGACATTCATTCCCTTCTTACCAGACTCCAGTATTTCACCATCCAACATGTTTACAGAGAGGGAAATGTGGTTGCTAACAGTCTGGCTGCTGCTGGTTTTGATCAGGAAGGATTGTGGTGCTGGAGGAAAGAAGAGTCTTTACCTCCTTTTGTTGTCGTTCTTCTAAGAAAGGACTCCAATGTTATTTTCCATGATGCTTAACAATTTTTTCCCTAATTTGGTGTGGCTATTACTAACTGTTGTTAGTACTGAGGGCAGGAGATATTTTTTTAATTTATGGTCGTTGTGTGAAAAAAGAGTGGGGGAGGATTTTCCACGTGCCATGTACGACTATTTTTGGTTTTCCACCGGGATTATCCATCTCCATCCTAATGACCGACGGGGTCATTATTTTATTAACCCCCTTGAAGCTCGTGACAAGCTTTTTAGGCGGGCGGATTTGGTTCAATTTTTTGTGTCGTCTGGATCTTTCTCCAATATCATTTCCCTTCGTGTTGTGGACTTCTCGCACGGGGAAACTAATAGGTCTGAGCTGGCTATGGGAAGAAGCATTTATTTTTTTCTTTTTTGGCTTTACAAATTACCTCTTACTGGCCATTTCTACGCAGTTTTTTCTACTCCTGGTTTTCTCTATTTCCGGCCGGCTAATTTGCTTTCTGGTATTGTTTTGGTCATTTGTGGTGAGTGTGTTGGAGCTATGGGTGGGGACCGGGTGTGGGTGGAGCTTGATAAATGCGACGACTGGAAGGCAGATGACACTATCTGGCATATATGTAGGGAAGGTGGTATTTCACAGTATATGGAATTTATGACCGGCCACGACAAGGGTCTTTCAAGGAAATTTGTGACCTCTTGGAAGGACAAAAGGGTCACAATTGGGAGCATTTCTTTTGATATCAGTGAGGAGGTCATCGCTAGGGCTACGGGTCTTGCTTTGGATGGGTGTACTTGGAAGAAAACCACCAAAGTTGCAGACAAGACCAGCCTCAACCTTTTCTTCCAGGGTGATGAGAAACCTGTCAAACTACGTGGAGGGTATGACCATGAAGCATTGCTTGAGCCATGGGACAAAGTGTGCATGGTGGTGATGAAATACTTCACCCTTGAAGGAAGGTATGGCATGTATTACTACTATCATTTCAATTTCCTCAATCAACTTAGGAATCACCATAATATTTCCTTTCCTTTTTTTCTCATGCATTCCCTCGAGAGTACCGTGTTGGATGTTGTTGAAGCCATGAATGAGAATAAAAATTTCACCATCCTTCACCAAGGGCTCATTTCTAGGCTTTACCATTTTCATTCGACCCTTTTCCCTCCTCGTCCCATATATGTTGTTGATGTTTCTCGTCTCGCCTTTGTCGAAGAAGCTCTGGTTTCTTCTACTGCTCCGTCGACTAGCATCATGGACACCCCTAGCCCAAGTAAGAAGAAATGCATTAAAAACCCTGCCTTGAAAATTTCACCATAGGAAACCTCCCCCTCTTTGGGGCTCGTGGTGGAAAGCAAAGAGAAAAAACGCACAGCCCCCACCCCAAGAGGCAAGGCCAAAGCCTCAAAGAAGACAAAATTTTGGCTCCACCAAATTGACTCGGACATTGAGATCACTGAGGAGACTAATACTTCTCGTTGGTCTAATAGACTGGTTACCAAGCAGGAAAAAGGGAAGAGTTTCAAGGAGGTTTTGGATTCTAACAATGGGGACGGGAGTGAGAGTAGGAGTAAGGAGGAGAAGGAAGAGGGTGAGGAGGCTCTCTCAGGTTCTGCTAGCAGCTCCTCCCATGTTTCTAAAAGTCTTAAAAAGGGCCTTGCCAACATTAAAATCAAGGAGGCCAAGCTTTGCACCTCTAACATTGCGGAGGGTAAGGTTCCCATGGAGGAAGGCCATAGTAAATAGGATGCTTCCTGGGAGGAGATTGATAATATGAAAAAAAAAATTGAGAGCTTGGAGAAAAGATTGCAGGATGTTACTCGATTTTCCTTGAAGATTATGCACAAGTTTGCCACTACGCTTTGTCTGCTGCAAAAGGATATGGTTGCGAACGAGCCGGAGGAAGACCTCGTCAATACATAACTGCTTAAGTTCCTCTTTGAGGACTAGGCTACAATAACTCTTGTTAAGCCATGCATCGGG
This sequence comes from Sequoia sempervirens, assembly GCA_007258455.2. Classification (NCBI taxonomy): domain Eukaryota; kingdom Viridiplantae; phylum Streptophyta; class Pinopsida; order Cupressales; family Cupressaceae; genus Sequoia; species Sequoia sempervirens. The sequence continues at coordinate 508,158,448 of VDFB02271358.1, forward strand.
AAGTAGATTTAGTCTTGAGTGGGTTTTGGTTTTTTTGCTGGGGTCGGTTATATCAGCCTTCGATCATGTTTTGTTGTGTTAAAGATATTGTTAATTTCCTCTATGACTAGTATGACCCTTGGTGGTCTATATCTTTGGTGAATTTATATCATGCTTCCATGATGGACTCTGCTGGTAGTTTTAGTTCGGTTGTGTGTCTTTTGTACTATTTTTTATATGTTCTACTTAGGGTGATGGCCTGGTTTTTAGACCTATTGTCATTGTGTTGTTAGTGTTAGTCTGCTGTGAATGGTCGTGGTTGCCTTGTTTTAATGGGACATCACCCTTGTTTTGCTGCTTTTTATATCAAAAACATGTAATATCTAACCTTTTAATTATTTTTAATATATATCATATTTATTTTATTTATAAAATGTATTTAATATATAATAATTATTAATATAACAATTATTAAATATATTATTTATTTAAAAGTTAGTGATTAAAGTTAGGTTTATAGTTATGGATAGTGTCATGACCATAGTTAGGGTTAGAGATAGGTATAGGATTAGGATAATGGTTTAGAATTTATTGTTAGGGTTAAAGTCAAGGTTAGGGTTAAGGTTATAGAATTAGAGTTAGGGTTAGGGTTAGGGATAGAATTGGAGTTAGGGTGTGAGTTAGGGATAGGGTTAGGTCATGAAAATAATTAATTAACAACACTAAAACACTATAATTAACAAAACTTACATTTATTTCTATTCACACTAGTAAAACTTACATTTAATTTTTTTCAAATTTAGAAAACAATAATTACAATACTATAAACGCAAGTACCAGCCACTATGTGGCACTTGTTAATATTATTATTTGAAAAATATATTTTTATTAAAAACATATTATTATTATTATTTATTGAAAAATCTAAGTTTAAAAAGTTTGAAAGAAAAAAATCTTATCCTATGTTTTCTTAATTTAAAGCTAAGACTAGTTAAAAATGTAGTTGTTTTTTTTCTTTAATTTTATATTATATTTTTTAATATTTTAGAAAATTTGATGGATGAGATTGTTTCAACAGCCTTGCGTCCTTCTCTACAATTTTCAACCATTGATTTTAAAAAATAGGTCGTTCACTTCATATAGAGAACACCTAGTGTAATTAACTTTAAGAATTATTCTTTTTCTTTTTCAAATAAATACCTTATACTAATTAAAAAGTAGATGTTAAACACCTATACTAACTTCCATTGGATAAGAATAAAATTTGTACTCCTAATAAATTATATTGAATAATTTTTAAAAAATGCAAAACAAAGAAAAGTTTAGGTGTGTATGTGTGTGTTTAACTTTAACTTAGCTTTAAGATTTATTATTTTCCCTTTTCACATATTGAATCGAGATTACATTTAATACTTACATAGATTACAAAAGTATCTAATAGTAATTAAAAAGTAAATGCTAAAAACCTATATTAACCTCCATGGAATAAGAATAGAATTTGTAACCCCTCTAAATTATATTGAATAATTTAAAAAAAATGAAAAACAAAGAAAAGTGTAGGTGTGTGCCTATTTAAAATTTAATATTGTGATATTTTGAACAATGTGAGTTCACTATTCTTAAACAAAAAATAAAAGGGATGAATGTGCTTTGTTCTATAATTAAAGAATGTATGCAAGTTTGATATGACACTAAAAATAATGTGTCTTCAAATCAAGAATGAGCAATGACAGACTCATGCCAAAATTAGCATCTTTTACTTTTTTCTATGTATGGAGAACTTCACAAGCCTAGTATAAGTTTACAACTACAAATGATTCATGCTATAACAAATGCGCTTGTGATGTGTCATATCTTTTATTCTTTGCACAATCTAATATGTCTCAATTTCTCCCTTCTTTGATGTTTGGGGAATAGTAGTATTTAAAAATACCTTAAAACGATTACTAGTAAGTTGCATGGAACTTTTACTTATATCAATCTTGGAAAAGTAGGCAAAGATCAAAGACAAGAAGCAAATTCCTAAAATATAAATTCATTACTAATTTTAGTGCACCAAGATCCAAGTGTTTCACTATTAATTGCTCTTCCAAGGTTGTAAAATGAGAAAAGACATGTCATGTTTAGATGATTTTCAAATGGATAAAATGAATACAATAAATGTCTTTATATGCTAGCACATAACATCAAGTCATACAAACATGTGTTTGATTGACTCTAGGTAAGAAAGATAAAAGGGGCAATTAACAAAATTTAGATTTTTAAATTTGAATCAAGGTAGGATGAGTTCTCATTCATGATTCAATGTGCTTGTGATCATGGACCCACCCCAAAGCAAAGAAGGGGATATATTGTGGTGCATAATGGCTAGATGAATATGTGTATGCATGGATGTGAGAATCAAGCAAATAGGATGAATTTATAAGGATATGTGGACATATCCAGATAAGTTTTGTGTTATGTGTACATATGGAGGTGGATAAAGTTTAGGTAAATGAACCTAACTTTGTACAAGATTATGTCATTTCTCATAATATACATGTATGAAAACATCTGCTCAAAATAAGTACAAGATTAAATGGTAAATGACATGGGTATGTAATTTTTTCCATTACACTCTACCACCACTTTGTGATGCATGTGAATCCCAAATGATCGTGCATCTCAAAATATTTAGAACTCGCAAACATGCATAAAAAAGTAAAAATGTAGATACTCAAAGGATATGGCCATGGGGTCTAAATAAAGTTATGGACCATATAAGATGTGATCATATGGATATGTCATGTGGAATTTAATCTTCATGATGACCCACCAAATAGATAAGATATTTCATGAGTAGCTTTTGACTCACAAGTGAAAATCAATAATAAAATATGAATGTTAGTGATCATATATGCCCACTTATATTGACTACCCCAAAAGGGTGCATGGAATTGAAGGAAATATATATTCATGCATGAAAGTAAATATAGATATAAATATAAGCATGTAAGCATAATCATATAACATAAGATCAATAATGAATATGTATGAGGAGAGCATGTGCATGTATAGTGAATAATCAATCATACTAAGAACATAGAGTTGGATATGTCATCAAGGAAGATAGGTTACCCCTAGCATAGGAAATTTAAAGATAATGGCGATGCAACCCTCAAATATTGGAGACACCCATGAAAGTAATGTAGTATAATAGTGTTATCAAGGGGATAAAGGAAATAAGTTGAATCAAGAGTTACAAGTCCAATCAATGGGTAATGTCCCTAGTGTAATATATAGTAATGATAAGACAAATATCACTTCAAGTCATAAAAGGAGAGGAAATAGAGGAACTTCACCAAAAAAAAGGAAAAAAAATCAACCTCAAGGTCAAGTGCCTAAAAGCCTTAAAGGCCATTGGTTGAGTCCTTTGTTGAGAAATTTCTAAAGGATTTTGTGCTTTACAAAATAAACTTGGATTCCATATCATGATAAGTATGGTTTCTTATTATTATAGTATTGAGGAACTAACAGAGCAAAAAATATCAACATTTACAGTCACTATTTCATTTGTCCTTTAGAAATCTTGTACTAATCAAACTTATTGTCTCATCTCAATGGGATATGTTAATTGACCATTATTTATTAGTTAAGTTGCAACCTTGTATTTATGATAGCATGTATCCAATGTCAATCCATTCAAACCTTTTCATTCTTTGAACATTTTCTTGATAATTTAATGATCACTTGTTATATGGAGCCTAATCAAACTCAGAGGTTAAATTTTCCCCACTTTTATTGGTGTGGTTTCCCCCCAAATTATTCAACAGGGGTTTGGGGGCAGCGCCCCTTTGCGAGGTCCAGGGGCAGTGCCCCTGGCGTGCTCCCTGTCGCAATACAAGGTGAGGTCGAGGGGCAGTGCCCCTAAAACCTCAAACAAATTTTATTATTTTATAAAGGTGTCGAGAGTTATTTTTTCTATTGAACGACATTATAAAAACCCTATTTTGTAACCAACATAAGTCTTGATAAAATGACTAAGGGTTAGGGTTTCTGTTGGTATTGTATTGTAGTGTTTGTAGCAGTATTGAGTTGCAAGGATTGTTGGTTGTAATCGGTTCGATTTGTTGGATAATAATATTGGACTCTTTGTTGGTGGATGTAGCCCGAGTTTGGGTGAACCACGTTAAAAATTGTCTCTCGATGTTATTATTTCTATGTATTTGCATTCCTCTGTTTAATCTTTATTTGCATTTAATTGATATTTGTTGCATGCAATTCCTAATATCACTACCTACTACAATTTCAAGAGAAAATCATAAAATATCTTAGAAATATTATAGTATCTCTTTCATTTAAATTGGATAATTTGTGGGTAAAATAGTTTTTACATCTCTAAGAACTACATGCTTACATAGCCAAAGGAGGTATAATGTGCTTAAAATAATCCCAATCATAACTAATGTGGCTAAGTGTTTATTTAGAAAGATCTTGAGAATGATTTTTTCTATATTTTATTGTGTGTAGATTATTTGCATCAATCTAGAAAAATCTAGAAAAAAAAGCACTCTCATCAATATGGATTGTGAAAATATAATGTCTCTAATAGAAATATCTTATTAAGATGGTAAATTTTGTATGTTGATATATCAATATCAAGTAAACTTCTATGGGGTAAAGTTGGTGAAAAGGAAATGGTATGGGGATTTCAAATAGTTCTTACTAAAAATTCATGATATTTGGAAGTTTGAGTCTTTTGTTGGTCATATAAAATACTATAATGTCGAAGGGGCCTAGAGGAACTAATCCATGGATAAATATTAATACAATTATACCTATAATTCTATGTATGTTAAATAAAATGAGATATTCCTCACTTATTAGATAGAATGTGTTGGAAAAACAAGGACAAACAACTGAGAGGGGGGGGTGAATCAGTTGTCATAAAAACTTAAACTTTTCAAACTTAACTTAACTCTAATCTCAGATCTGATGAATAAGCAATTAACCACAAACAATTAACACATCAGAGAGACAAATAACACCAAGACTTTTTTTTACGTGGAAACCCTGTTAGGGGAAAAACCACAGTGGATGTTAGTCCACAAGATTATACTCTGTTAAAAGTATAATGAGAAATAATAAGGGGAATGCACACGCATTTAGGCTCACTGCTCAATTACAAAAGGGTCCCATTGCCCAATAGGATAGGATTAAAAATTTGGAGGGTATGAACTGAGAAAATAGCTTCTACTCAAGCCTGATTACAGTTCCAATTAAGCTCAACACTTCTTCACACTTCGCACAATCTTCTTCACACCCTGCTCAGCAATCGAATGATATTTGCATATACACACATAGGAGCACATGAAGCATCCTCTTCATCAATTAACTAATTGCCCTTATATATCCACTACATAAGATTCCATCACAACTTCGTCGACCAAGAAAATAAAATATATTTGCAATGTCGGCCCAGATTAACAACTAAATTCTTAATGCGAACCCACAAAGGTTGGACACAGCATAATGGAGACCCAAATTAACATCTTCAACATAAAAATACTTTAATTAATTTCACCTCAAACATCCACAACACGCTACCGTTAACATGTCGGCCAGGAACATGAAGAATTGAACATGCGCAAGAAAATATCTTCAATCACGAGCTCACCTGATCAAGTGGACGTACCATAAAGATAGAGAATGAACTAGAGACATCTGAGAACACCAAGAAACAATATAGAAGCATTTGCAACAACTTAGATAACCAAAATCATACAATCTTCATTCAGGAACATTGACAAAGACAACAAAAATACTATCAGACCACAATTCACACAAAACTTCACACAGGCCTCTAAAACTTCCGGTAGATGATCTAGACATACTCAATGATAAACCCTTTAATCCACATCAACTAATCTTTAATGTACAGAACAAAACACCTTCATGACCTACATAGTTCCACTGGGAACCTGGAACACTTCCTTTTACAAATTTCTCAATATCCTCGACATATACAACAATTGATACACCAAATGCCAATAGTGTTGACATCAATGACAACTACATATCAACAACACATCCACAACATCCAACAATCTCCCAACGATCTCCCCCTTTGGCATTGATGGCAACACATGATGTGAAAAATACCATCAACCCAACATACTGACTTCTTTTACACTTCTCCTCTCAACTGAACTTCTCTCCATAGGGATTTTTCACATTACTCTTCTCCCCCTTTGAAATCAATGGAAAAATTAACCATGACTTTTCCATACACACGCTCTGAACCACATATCTACACAGCTGACTACTCCCCCTGAGTAGCAACCACAAAAACATCAATCTGGATCATAATGTAGCAAATGAGGCTCATGGATTGATGCAAGCAAATGCATATTTTAGCTCTTATCAGGAGGGGTAATTACCCCTAGCATTCCTCTAAGATACTCAAAAGTATCCTTTGTCAATGGCTTGGTAAATATATCTGCAATCTGTTCTTTGGTAGGCACATATCCAATCTGACTTCTTTTTCATTCACTTTTTCCCTTAGGAAGTGAAACTTGATTGATATATGTTTAGTCTTTGAGTGCAGCACTAGATTCCTTGATATATTTATTGCACTTGAGTTGTCATGGTATATGGAAATAGGCTCTTCATATATTACTCTAATATCTCTTAACATCTGTTTCATCCATATTACTTGAGTACAATTGTTTGTAGCAGTAATATATTATGCTTCAGCAGTAGATAGAGAAATGGAACTTTGCTTTTTGCTTAGCTAGGACACCAGCTTTTTCCTTAGGAAGAAAGCACCACCACTAGTACTTTTTTTGTCATCCACATCACCAGCCCAATCAACATCAGTGTATGCTCACAAAGTGAGATCATCATCCTTTGGATACCAAAGTCCAAAGTCAACTGTTCCTTTCAGATATCTAAAGATTCTTTTGACAACAGTCACATGTGATTCTTTTTTATCAGCTTGAAATCTAGCAACCATACGTACAGCATTCATAATGTTTGGTCTAGTATGAGTCAAGTAGAGGAATCCACCGATCATTGACCTATATCTGGTTTGATTTGCCTTTGGAGAATCATCATTTTGTGTCAACTTACATCCGGTCACCATAGGGGTACCAACAGGTTTGGAGTCTTCCATTCCAAACTTCTTCAACAGTTCTCACATATTTGGACTGAGATATGAAAATCCCTTGGTCCAACTAAGTAATTTGCAATCCCAGAAAGAACTTCATTTCACCAATCATGCTCATCTCAAATTCACTCTTCATCTCATCAACAAACTTCATGCATAGATTATCATCTCCTCCAAAAATGATGTCATCAACAAAGACTTCTATGATTAACTCCTTATCATGATCTAATTTGAAGTATAAGTTACTATCAACAGTACCTTTAGTGAATCCAAGCTTCAGTAGGTATGTGTCCAATCTAGCGTACCAGGCTTTGGGGGCTTGTTTAAGTCCATATAGAGCTTTCTTCAACCTACAAACTATATCTTCTTTATATGTTAGCTAAAATCCATCTAGATGTTCAATGTACACTTCTTCTTCTAGTTCTCCATTTAGAAATGCAGACTTTACATCCATTTGATAGAATTTATAGTTCTTGTGTGCAACATAAGCAAGAAATAATCTCACAACTTCAATTCTAGCAATAGGGACAAAGGTTTCTTCAAAATCAATACCTTCCATTTGAGAGTACCCTTTACATACCAGTCTTGCTTTATTCTGGACCACTTCACCTTCTTCATTCAGCTTGTTTCTGAATACCCACTTAGTACCAATCACATTCTTGTCTTTGGGCCTAGGAACCAGTAGCCATGTGTCATTCTTCTCAATTTGTGTCAGCTCTTCCTTCATAGCTTCCAACTAGTGTTCATCTTGACAGGCTTCAATGACACTCTTAGGTTCAATCTTGGAAATCAAACAATATTCTTCTGCAATATTTCTTCTAGTTTGCACTCCTTTACTCTTATCTCCTATGATTTGACTTTCAGAGTGATTCAACTTTACATACCTTGGAGTCTTGGGACTTTCTCAGACCTCTGTGTCTTCTGGACTTTCTTCTACATTTTCACTTGTTTGTGCTTCCTGACTAACTTGATTTATTAGAACAAATTGAGGTTACTTCACCGGAACATATGGAATAATCTAACGTAGATTCAGTGTTTGAGTGTTCTTCCCTTGATTTGTGTTTTCTTCATCTGAATCATAACTACATTGTCTGGACGATTTGACAGAGTCCTCATCAACTTTGGCACTTGCACTCTCAACAATCTTTCTCAGTCTTTTGTTAAAGCACCAGTATGCCTTGCTCTTAGTGGAG
>VDFB02271358.1:508166866-508186048 GCA_007258455.2 Sequoia sempervirens
TTTATTACATTTATCTATACAGTAAACTACTGTTTTCCTGACAATTTCAAGTGGCAACAATATACTTACACATAAACAGTTGTACTTGGACTCAATATTTTCACTCCATCAGAAGAAGAAATAATTTCAAGTAACATGTAAAGAATTTTTCTTGTAATTGTAGAATGTCTCGAGCTTTGTTAGCTCTATATGAACTTGGCAATGCCAAAGTTATCGTTGCATCTAGGTTTTCTATTACATGTGACACATAATAAATCATCCATCAAACAAGGTCACACTTACACTAATTAATGGTAATGCAGAGGTGAGTAAAAAATCAAAACCATCCCATTATCCTATGTGGGTGGAACTTCCTTTTTTGAACTTAGATTTTAGACCTTTCCTTCGAAAAATTGTTTCACAACTTGGAAGGGTTATTTGGTGCAAGAATAATTCTGACAAATTTTCCAAGCTAAGGGTGCACCCAAGTGTATGTGTGGAAATGGACTTGAACCAACCATTTCCAAAAAATATTAAACTCATTGGACCAGGGTTTGAAGTTTATCAGCCAGTTGTCTATTTGAACAAACCTAATGCTTGTTTTTACTACCATCAAGAAGACCATTTGATTAGAGATTGTGCTGCTAGAAGGAATAAATCATTACAAGTCCCTTTGTTGAAATGCCACCTAGGAAACAACAAACTAATAGCAAGTTGTCTATCCCTACCAATCTTAAGGGTCCAACCAATGCAAAATTGCTAGAACCACCCACTGAAACCCAAAAGCATAATAAGGCTATGATCACAAATAACCCAAATCCCAAAGATGAGGAGATGCAGGATGGATGGAATATTGTAAGAAAGAGAAAAGAACCTTCTAGTTCTGTTTCAAGTCATAATGGTGATACTACGCCCTAAGGCCTCCAACTTTCACCCCCTCATTGTAGCCATAAATTTGGAAGTAAGGCTTCTAATTCCCCCCTCCTTCTACAAGACAAAGATCTAGGTCCCCTCTTATTACAAAATATTTGGGCATCTCTGATCTAGCGATTGCCTTAGTCAATCAATTTGAAGCTTTGCCACAAGAAGAGGATCTTTTTATCTCTTCTTTACTATGAATTACAAAATTATGTCATGGAATGTAAGAGGGATGTCGTCTCTTCCTCATCATAAATATGGTTTAAAATATGTTATTGTGAAGTGGAAACTGGATATTGTCTTCTTCCAAGAGGTTAAACTTAATGGTCTTCATCTTGCTTCTTCTCTATTTGACATATGGAGAGATGCATCTTTTCTTTATACTTCACATAGAGAAGGATGGGGGGTTGTGATTGGATTTGCTCCTTGGGTCTATAAATTTTTCATTGATAAAGGTTAGGACCCTTCTCATAGTTGTGTGTGGGCCCTAACCTTTATCAATGGCCAACCTATTTGCTTTTGCTCAGTTTATGCTACAAAGTATGCTAAAGAGAAATATGAATTGTAGGACTAGATGGCTAAAAACCTCCCCAATGTTGATTGGGTTATAGGTGATTTCAATATGGTAGAACATCATAATGATCAAAGTTGGCTCAGCCATAGCAAGTTGAATAATGATGAATTTGACAAGTGGTTGTTATGTTGCAATACATTAGGTGTTGTTAATCCAATTCATAACAAAAAGGGTAGTCATGGCAGTCATTGGTTCACTTGGTCTAATTGCAGATTTGGGGAGGGTAGGAAGCTAAGTAGACTTGATTGATTTTATATATCTCCAAATATTTTTATTGTTCAAGACCCTTCAGGTTTGGTGGTCAGGGTTGACTATTCTGCAACTCTTTCTGACCATTACCCTATCATCTACACTATATCTAGAGTTGATAATAGTAATGTGGACTCCAAGTTACCTTATAAGCTTAATGTTTCTCATTTAAAAAATCCTTCCTATGTGGGAGCGTTGGTGGGCCTTTAGAATTCTTTCCCCAAACCAAATGAAGGGGAATCCTATAGACTATGGTGGCATAAGGCTATTTCTAAATGTGTTGAATTCCTATGTGCTTTTGGCAAAAGAATTGCTTGGAAGCGGAAATGGAAATTAAAATTCCTTCAAGGGAAGTCAGAAAATAGCAAAAAATTGCTTAATAACAATCCGTTTAACCATAATTTACAAACTTCGATAGCTGCCTTTGAAACTCAAATTCATAAAATAGATAATTATAAAGGGCAGGGGGCTTAGTTACACTAGATTAAAGAAGGGAAAAGAGGCTCTAAATATTTCTTGAAGTATCTTAATTACAAGCACAAGAAAGAATTTATCGATGTTATTCAAGATGATGTTGGTTTGGTTCATACCAAGAAAACAGAGATTAAAGGGTTGTTTTAGAAATATTATGAGTTGTTCAAAGAAGATCCACATTGGCAAGATGTACAAGCTATCTTGGAAGATATGCTTAAGATTATTATTCCCCAGAGGGTAGACTCTAAATATAGTCATTTTATTGATCGTGTTTTATTCATTGAAGACTTAGAACATGTTTTTTCTTTTCCTTCTTATAAAAGTCCTGGAGTTGATGGATTGCTAGTGGAATTTTATCAAAAAAAGTGGACACACATTAAAGATGTTTTCTACCTAGTTTACCTAGAGACATTGGAGCATGGGTCTTTAGGGCCTAACATAAACAAAGGTTTAATTAAACTCCTTCCAAAAGGGAAAAATAAGGATACTATTTCGGGTTGGCGACCAATCACCTTGCTTAATACTTCATATAAAACTATTGCCAAAGCTTTAGCAACAAGAATTAAACCAATTGTGAAAAAGATAGTCAAACCTGAACAAACTGGGTTTCTTGGCGGGAGGTCCATCTTGGATAATCTTATCCTTGCTTGGGAAACTTTGAAATGAGCTCAACAATCGGGCCAACAAGCTCTTCTGGTCAAGCTAGATTTTGACAAGGCATATGATAGAATGCGCTAGAGCTTTATAATCAAGATGTTACAGTTGTTGGGTTTTGGCCCTAAACTATGTAGACATGTGCAAATGTTGTTTAATGATGTCAGTGCTCTATTGGTGATTAATAAAGAGTTGACCCATATCTTTCCTTTACAACGTTCAATTAGACAAGGTTGTCCCTTGTCTCTATTCTTGTATGTGCTTGTTGTTGATGCTTTGGGTTATTTATTGCAAAAATATAATCAATTGAATCTAATTAAGGGTACTTTTATCCCCCATAATGTAGTGGTGATTAACTCTCATTGCGCAAATGATAGCATGTTGTTTATCCAAAATTTTGAGACAGAGATCAATAATGTTATGAGAGTCCTTAATCTTTATTGTGAAGTGTCCAGCTCAAAACTTGCCCACCATAAGACTAAATTTTTGATGGTACAATCAGGTTCACCTCCATGGTGGATTCTTAAATAATGGAAACAAATTAAACATGGGCAGATTACTCGGTATCTTGGCATTCCATTTTCGATGGGTGTCTCAATTTCTAAGATGTGGAACTGGTACTTACAAAAATTAAAAATAAAATTGTGTACTTGGGGGAATAAATTTGTCATTTGCTGGAAAAATTCAAATTGTGAATCAAATCTTTTTGGCTTCGTATATATATTATTCTTCTTGTTGGATGCCATCAAAAAAAAGTTGTGACGATCTTATTAAAATTGTTCGCAGCTTTCTATGGGTGAATTGGGGTGGTAAAACAAGTTTTATATTTGCCTCATGGCTTCATTGTATCCAACCCAAAGCCAAAGGTGGGTTGGGCCTTGTGGATCCAAGGACTCAAGAGACTTGCTTGGCAGCAAAATGGATTGTTAGAATAGTTAATGGAGATGCTCTATGGAAAAATCTAGTTTGTTTTCGGATTTCTCAAGCTACTGTCAAAGTTAAATAGCAAGCTGTCAATTGGGAAGATAAAAATTTACTAACCCCTTTCTTCCATTTTAAAAGCTTCCTTTCCCTTATTTTCAATCTAGAAGGCATGGCAACAGATCAGTAATTTTTTGGATTGGAAAAGTTCCCTTCAACATGGGTTCAAATTTGAATCATCATCAATATGGTGGAATAAACGAGTGCAAGATCATGGTGTTCCTCTTGTTGTTGCCTTTCCAAGGCTAGCATACTACTTATTTAGGAAAGGAATTCAAAGATTCGGGGACTTGTGGGATTTCAATGCTTGTGAGTGGGTCAATTGGCACTCCCTCCAAAATAACTTTGGTCTCAATTGTAAATATAAAAGTTTTATTATATTTGTTAAGTCATTGGTTTCCTTTGAGCTAGTGATGAAGATGTGTACACCCCTTCATTGTAATCCTTTTAAGGATTGGTGGTGGCTATCCAAGTGTCAGTTTGTGTTGTTTCCCCTTAAAAAAGGTCTACTTAAATCTGCTTCCACGCTTGCCTCTAAATTCTAGATTGGATATGAAATGGAACTGCAAGTTTTAAGAGAAAACTTGGAAAAAGTTGAGTGCTCAAATTTGGCATTCTAAAACTGAAGCTAATGTTCAAATCTTAGTGTGGAAAATATTGCATTCTAAGTTGTCTGATGGTGACAAGTTGGTTCACATGTAGATTCATCATGTTAAATGCCCCTTTTGTGAACGCATTGAAATTTTGAAACATATATTTTGGGATTGTTTTCTGACGAAAAGGAAATGGAGGGTTGTTTTTGTATATCTCCTTGCTGTTTTTTAGCATACTTTGAACTGGAAAGAAGTCATTTTGGGGGCTTGGAATTGCAAAACAATGTTGTTGTTGATTCTATAAGGCAAATTGTCTTGTTTAATTTATGGAAAAGTAGATGCATGGTTGTTTTCATTGATCATGATATTCATCTGGAAACGGAAATGTTAAAGTTTTACTCTGACATCGTTTTGCAAATTGTTTTCCTATGTTCTCAATTGCAGGGAGTTCCCAAAGTCAACATGAAGATCAACAATCATTTGAACAAGATTAAATGGCAGATATTGCAACTGCATAAAAGTGATGTAATTTGTTCTAAACAGCGTCAGCACATGTTAAAATTTAGAGTTTGATGGTTCTCCTTACAGCTGTTCACACTAACATTTTTCCAGATGTTAGGCCGGATTGTTTAGTTTGGTGATCTATTGTTTGTAATATCTTTCTAACAGCCTTTGGTTGCCCTCTATTTGTATTATTTCGCATTGACTCAATAAATAAATAAAAACAAAACAAAAAAAACTTGGCAATGCCAAAATTATCGCTGCATCTAAGTTTGCTATTACATGTGACACATAATAAATCAGCCATCAAACAAGGTCACGTTTACACTAATTAATGGTAATTTAGAGGTGAGTAAAAAATCAAAACCATCCCATACAGACAGGACTGAACTTGAAGCCACCACCTGAGCATTTTGATTTGAATGAAAGAATGGAAATGAAGAATAATGGACAGATAGATGGAATGGAGGACACAAATTGACGAAACCAGGAATGAATGTACGCTGCATGTAATTAGTAATTACTGAATTGAATACAAACGTAGAATGTTATCAGCTATATTATATATTGTTGGAAGGTGATAAGAAAGTCCAGCCCATTTCATTAAAAAAAATGTCAGTACTTTGATGTATGCGTTTAGCATTATTACATAGCTCAGTTATATTTTGTTGGAAGGTGATAAGAAATTCTAGTCCATTGCATAAAAAACATGTCAAAACACTTTGATTATACATTTAGCATCATTGCATAAAATTCGACACTCAGCTATAAGTTACACGTACATGAGTTCATGCTTCGAAAGTTCATTAGTACTCCCATCTTTTTCTGGCTGCTCATTTACTTTCAGAACTTGGCAACTCTTTCTCCAAGAAATGTCGCATTGCTTGCCAATAGCGCTCACCACCCATATACCAAGTGTTCATATGACTACCTTCTGAAAATTCTTCAAAAATGCACCTTTGGTTGTGCTTTGTTTTTTCATATAGCATGCGCATGTGGGCTGGAGGAACCAACTCATCTCGAGAGCCAGATATGAATAAAATCGGTTGCTTAATCTGGAATGCAAAAAGAAAGTCAGAAAATGATCTAATGGAAAAGCACAAAAAAGTACTTTCGCATACAGAAAACAAATGTAAGAAATCACCTCTAAATTTCGCATTATTATTTGTGGATGTCTTCTTCAAAATGATTTCCTACCATGACTAGGCCTAAAATATGCATTATTATATTAAAAACATCATTTTTGGAAAGAAATTAGGATTTTTAGTCAGAGCAACATTTAGGATCACACCACATGTTAGCTTGCAGACTAGAGCTCCCATGAACATAACGTAAATTGAACCTCCCCACAAAAATCTACAAAAAACAACAAACACCAGATTGAACATTAAGTGCCATCTCTTATGGAAGGGGATCTAGCCTCAATTTGAAAAGGGTCTCCTTCTGTGGCTTAAACTTAAGCCATCATCCCTGTTTAAATTGTGATTTCCACTGCCTCCATTGAATTCATTGTTAATTATTGTCATAGAACAGTCCATAAGCAAACTGAAACCAGCACATTACAGGGTTTCAATAGTATATTGATCAATCTACCAATTAACTGCGCTTATAATGCCCAGTATAACCACCAAATCTAGCCTTTAAATACCATATCTCCCAAGGATCACCATGAATGAATTAAACTTGAGCCCTCATCCCTGCTTGAATTGTGATTTCCACTGACTCCCTTAAGCGTTGCTCAAATTAGTGGTCCTGAAGAGAGCTTTTTCATCCTCAATGCATTATTAACTATTTGTCATAGAGCAATCCATGAGCAGACTGTAACCAGCACATCATACAGTTTCAATGGAAGTATATCAAGCAATCTGCCAATTACATGCACTCAATTTACTCAATGATAAGATTATACACCAAGACAAAGGGCAGTTATGCTATTATTTAGTACATAATGAACCTTAAAAAAATCCAATACACTGAATTAGAAATTTTAAACATAATCACTAGATAATCAGAAAGCATTGAGGGACTGGGAAAATTGAAACCATAAAGAAATCTGCTTCAGTTTTGACAGTCAGGTATAGGAATTTGAATCCAGAGTTTTCCAAATTCAGTACCGATTCTTCAGCTATGGATACAGATAATAAGACACATGTCTCTGATACAAGGTACCGAAAAATCTCAATAATTAATATGATTAACATAAGCTGTTAAGCACTATATTCGCAATCAAACATAAGGTTGGTGGCAAGGATGTATGGTTAATTGAAGGATGTCCTGTCAATATTAATCTTCAAATGTCTTGTATCATGGACCAGTTGTTTGCATTGTATATTTATAGGTTATTTTGTATGTTAAGGATTGTAACCTGTATTGTTCCCCAAAACATTTGGGGCTACTGAAGACTTCTTAATCTGCCGTATAGAAGATAGAAAACAATCAAATGTAATAAAACCATTACTATGGGTCATCAGCTTATCTATTTTAAATATGGGTGTTCCACTTTATTCCATTCTCCTTCCGTGACAATTATTTAGCAATATTTCCTCATTTCTGGTTCCATTCCATCACATAGACAAAAATATTGCAATAGCAATGGCACTGTAACTGGCACAGAGAAAAAAATGTTCTGAAATCACAAACTTACAATGCTTAATTCAACTTTACTCACAGATGTGAAAAAATGAATATAAAAAAAATTACAATTTACTACTAAAGTTCACACCAAAGTATTAGTTTGCAACCTCACCTGATCTATAATATCAATAGTATTCCATGGAGAACGAACCAGAAAATTTAAAACTCTTGGACCATTGGAACCAGTGCTTCCAATAAACCACTTCAGAGAAGGTAGCACAACTCCAGCCATGTCCAATATAGATGTAAATGTATTCTCCAGTATCAATGCTGAAATCTGTGATATGCCAAGAAAAAAGGTGAAAAATATCTGTGTATACCCTTTAATATCTCCCAAAAAAGCATCTGAACCAATAAATGCCATTTCACTGGCATAGATTCACTGAAATGACAAAAACAGTCAAAGAAATATAGCTTCGATATATCATCTGTTGAGAAAAATGGATTGATAATCTGATCTAAGAGTTAGTTTCTTGTTTTATATCAGATTTACATCAAACTATAATCACCACAAATCTGAAATCTGTCTGCGAATCAGCAACTATGGAGATAGAAACAATCACACATAACAACTCATATGCCCTAGGAAAACACTTTCAAGAAAAACCCAGCATCAAATAAGTACCACTCACTATATTGATGAAATATGGTTATAATACAATAAGCAAGCTAATTATAGTGTCTCCATGCTATGATCTAAATCTAGCAGCATTCCGGCAGCACCTCCTTATTCCATACACAACAAATTTTCTCTGTGTCAAGCCAATGTCCCTAGCCTTTGTATATAGGCAAGAGGGAAGCAAGAAAACTCACTAAGTTTTCCAAATTGATGCAAAAAGAGATTTCCCAAGATGGACACCCAAGTTTGACCCTACACCCAAAAATCATTCCAACTTCCAAGAAAACCCTCACATTAAATGTATTTTTGTGTGATCCAAAATTAAATGCATCTCCAATGTCACATATAACATTATAAAGTGGTCCCTAGGTTGTATATCCTAGCGTGAAGTCCACATCCCAAGATGCACCACATCTAACCCAAAACAATATTACAATGTTTATGCAAGGTGTACAACATCTAACTCAACAATCTCCCACTTGTATACATTGCATAAGAAGCCAAACAATAACAAAATATTAACTAATTACTAGAGGCAAAAGTGCCCATAGCTCTCCTACACCAAGAAACCTTCTTTTCCAACTTATTGGCAGCTTCTTCATGGAAAAAGCAACACTTTCCATCTATACCTTTTTCACAACCATGTCCAAACTCACAACTCCAATTGTAGCATGGCTCATGTCCTCAACATCCTAAAAACCTTTAGATTTTTTCTTCGTTTGAGACACTTGTTTATCATCCACAGGAACCATGTAACCATCACATCCACCACTCAACGCTTTAGAATCCAATTTGTACAAAATCCCATAGTGAATTCTCCTTTTCTAACATCCAAGCTCATTTGACCATTTTACAACTGTCTTTACCAAAGACAACCTCCACACCTACATCACTCAACTTGCTTACAAAATTAGACCAAAACCATGTAGGATTTTAGGGAATGACTTCACCCTCCCATCCATTAGCATCACTTTGACCTTACCTCAACCAAAAACATTGTGTTATCACCTAAGAAGCTCTTAAATCTATTTGTCATGCACCATCACATGCATGAATACCTAAAGATTCCATAAACAAATCTTAATCTTCACCTTCCTCACTAGAGGATCTTGAATATGAAGAAGAACCATCATCTAATACCTTTCCTTTATTCATCTTCTTAAACTTGTATTCCCCTCTAAGATGACCAAATTTTCCACAATCCCAACACTTTACCTTATACTTTCTAGTAGATCTAAACCTTCTATCTCCACTCTTGTCTTTATCTTCAACATGAAAGAATCAATTTCACCACCATCCGTGGACTTTCTTCTCATTTCTTCTAAGAATAGAGATGCTACAACTTCTTCAAGCTTCAACTTAGAAGATACACCACTAATTTCCATAGCAAGATTATTGCATGAATCTAGAAGGGAACAAAGCAATGTCATCCATGTATCCTCTTCATCCATAACCGCATATATAGATGCTAATTGATGTACAATGACAAGGAAAGCTTTCAAATGATCAGAAACTGAGTCTCCATCATCCATTCTCAAGGAATATTGTTTCTTTCTCAAGAAAATTTTGTTAACAAGAGACTTTGCTTGATACAAATTCCCTAGTTTTTCCCAGAAATTTTGTGATGTATCTTAATTAAAGAAATTAAACAACACTGAATCAGCAAGACACAATCTAATAGTCCTCCTTCCTTTCCTATAAAGCTTTGCCCAATCTTCATCAGTCATACAAGAGGGTTTTTGAGTTTTTGCACTTTAATTGCTATCTATTGATGTCTTTCAACCAAGAGATCTTCCATCTTGAGTTTCCACTACTCAAAGCTTTGTCTATTAATCTTTCTAAACTCTATCATTGATGTACTTGTCATGATTCACACAAATCTAAGACAAGCATAAACTACGCCCACTAAAACCACATATCTCTTAAGACAAGAGCATCCTTCTCAAGTATCAACCTACAATTCAACTCTGATAGCAATTGTTAAGAAAAATAGATGGATAATCTGATTTAGGAATTAATTTATTGTTTTATGTCTAATTTATATCAGACCTATAATCACCACAAATCTGAAATATGTATGCAAATCAGCATCTATGGAGATAGAAGCAATCACACAAAGTACAAATAACACCTCATATACCCCAAAGAAACCCAACATCAAATCAATTCCACTCACAATATTATTAATAAGATATGATTACAATACAATGAACAAGTTGATTCTTATGCCTCCACTCTATGCTCTATATCTAACAGAATTCTAGTAACATTCCAACAACACCTCCTTAGTCCAAAAGCAACTTCGTGTGTGTGTGTGTGTGTATGAAACACTATCCCAAGCCTCTATATTTAAGCAAGAAAGCAACAAGAAAACTTACTAAATTTTCTAAACCAATGCACCAAGTGAAATTTTCCAATGCATGTGCCCAAGTTTGACCTTGCACTCAAGATTCATTCCAATTACCAAGACAAACTTTCACATTAAACGCATTTTCAAGTGACCCCCATATTAAAAGTATCTCCAATGTTACATAAAACATTACAAAGTGGTCCAATAGATTAATTTTTTGAAATGTTCCCCCCTGGTTTCAAGTGGGAAAACTGTGTTGCTGCAACTAGCAAGCATGGAGATGGGATACCTACATGTGGGTCCTCTCCTACATTGATGGGGGGTCTACCCAGAAAAAGCTTTTTCAAGAAGAGTAATCTTGAGCAGATCTTTTCAAATCTCCCATTCCTAATAGTGGAAAAGTAGGGGTGTCAATTTTCTTGACTAAAGAGGGCTTCTTCTTGAAGATTGACAACCAAGCCATAGACAGGCTTGTCTCTCAAATGAACAACGTACTAGTGGGCAAGTTTTTGGGGAGACAACTCAATATTGAGCTGGTTCACAAGTGAACCAACTCTAAATGGAAATCTAAAGGGAGTGTAGAGGTCATTTCCCTACCCAAGGGCATTTTCCTTTTCCAACTCTCTCTCAAAGAAGACTATACACAGGTTTTGTTGAGTGGCCTATGGTTTTTTGGGAAAACCAATATCTTGCTTTGCAAGTGGAAGCCTAGATTTGACCATAAAGCTGACCTTTATACTTTGGCTCCAACTTTGGTTTGTCTCCCCAATCTCCCCCTAGAGTACTAGAATGAGGAGATCATAGCAAGAATCACTAATTCTTTTGGCCACTTCTTGACTCTTGACAATGTCACAAGATGCGAAAGCCAGATAGTTTTTGCTAGGTGTTGTGTTAATGTGGAGGTCTGCAAAGTGCTTCCAAATTCCATTGCTTTGGAGTCAAAGCTTGGACACTAGTTACAAAGCATCCTATATGAAAACTCAGCCCCTTTTTGTCGAAGTTGTACTAAAAAAGGTCATGTAATTAATGTTTGTCCTCACAAGGCAAAAGATAAGAGAAAAATTGAAAATGCAACAAAGAAAAACAAAGGAAAATTGTGTGATTCTACTGGCAATTATGGGGAAACCTCTCTATTGCAGTAGAGGATTTGCCTCCCAACAGAAATGGTATTTTTCAAGAGGGTGAAATAGAACCTCCTATTATGCCTACAATTGAAATAGGACAACAAGGGTGAGCTAGAGCTTTTTGCTAAAGGCTGCCCACCTGCTAACGTTGTGTTTTCCCACCTACTAAGGTAGATGAAACAAGGCAACAAGGGAAGGGAAATTTGGAAATTTATGCTAAAGGGTTCCAACTTGTTCATGTAGTATGTTCTCCACCTGCTATGTAGAAGAGGAAGATATGTCCCATCAAGTGGAATAGTCAATGATGAAAATCCCTCCCCCTTCCCCATTACACCTACAAAAGAAATATATACAAAGGAAAATAGAGATCCCTATGGTCTCACCCTCAACTCCATAAGTAGGCACAAGTAAAGGATCATAGATATTCAAAGAGCAAAGAAAAATAATAGACGTTGGAGTAGACTCTAAACCTAGAAAAAGGTCCAACAGGGAAACAAGAGTGAATGAGATAGCAGGGGAAGTAGCTAACAGAAAAAGAAGAAAAGCCTTGAAGCTAATATGCCCCAAGAAAGGGAAAAAAAGAAATTCACATCATGGAATATTAGAGGGCTTAACAGCCCTCACAAGCAAAATATCCTTAAGAATTGTCTAAAGAATTTTAAACCGAACTCTCTGACTCTTTAGGAAACCATAATGACTTCAAATTCCTTCTCTTCTATTAGCAAGAAATTTTGTCTTTCTATTGAGTTTCAATTTGTCAATGCGGAAGGAGCATCGAGAGGGATCATCACCATGTGGAATGACTGAATTTTCGAAGGTACTCTTATCTCTAAACACAAGAATTTTCTAAATATTTTTAAGCATAAAATAACTGGCGATACTTGGATCTTATCCAATATATATGTGCCCAATACTAGACACCTTAAAAAGAATTTGTGGGAGGATCTAATTCTTTTCAAACAAAACTATCAAAATCATAGATGGATGGTGGTGAGGGATTTTAACTCCCCCATACCCCTCAAAACAAATGGGAGGAATCACAGACTTTTTATATAGTATGGCAAACCTAGCTAACTTTCTCTTTGAAGGAGGTTTCTTGGATATTGAGCTCAATAGTTCCTCATTCACCTAGTCCAACAAAAGGGGAAGAAACTTCCTTATACAAGTCAAATTAGATAAATTCCTAATCTCCTCTAACTAGCTTATATTGGATAAATGTAGCCTATCAGCACTGTTAAGAATAGGATCTAATCATATTCTTCTATTGTTGGAGTGGGAAATAGATATCAGGAGAGTAAACCACCGTTTTAGATTTGAAATGATATGAACCCTTCACCTTAACATGAAAAATATTATAGAGAATTCATGGAACCTTGAGATGAGAGGGACAACCTTGTTCAGTCTAAACAGAAAAATCAAAAATGTTAAGATAAACATAAAATTGTGGAACAAGTACTCTTTTGGGAATATTTTTTAGCAAAAGAAGGAAGCCAAATAAAAACTGCAAGAAATACAACACAAAATGGATACTAAGGGAGCTAATGAAGAAATTTGCCAGAAGGAAAAGGAAATCATAAGCAACCCTTCACAACCTTATAGAAAAATTGGAAATATTTTTGAATTGTGATATTGCTATCAGGATTCAACCATGTAGTTTTATGAGTCAAACTCATTGACCCATGTTTCATGAGTAGTGGTTCACAAGAACCCATCTCTCATGATAGTGAATGGTCCACTTAGCACTCATTACATCTAGGTGATGCTCGTAGAGGTGAAGCACTGGGCCTTCCCGGGAGGTCACCCATCTAGTACTACTCTAGCTCAAGCGCGCTTAACCATGGAGTTTTCCTCGAGGTTAAACCCACTTAGCTTGTAACCCCATTTGCAAAAGCTTCAACAACTGTTGTGCCTTATGAACCATTCATTATAGAGCCCCTTTAGCTCATCAATTGATAAGTAGGAGGTATTTTCCACATCGTGTCAAATTGTGATGAGCTAAAGGGGCTCTATAATGAATGGTTCATAAGGCAAAGGCACAACACTTGTTGAAGGTTTTGCAAATGGGGTTGCAAGGTAAGTTGGTTTTTAACCTCGGGGAAAACTTCGTGGTTAAGCGCGCTTGAGCTAGAGTAGTACTAGGATGGGTGACCTCCCGGGAAGGCTCAATGCTTCACCTCTATGAGCATCACCTAGATGCAATAAGTGCTAAGTGGACCATTCACTATCATGAGAGATGGGTTCTTGTGAACCACTACTCATGAAACATGGTTCAATGAGTTTGACTCATAAAACTACACGGTTGAATCCTGATAGCAATATCACAATTTGACATGATGTCGAAAATACCTCCTACTTATCAATTGATGAGCTAAAGGGGCTCAATAATGAATGGTTCATAAGGCACAACACTTGTTGAAGGTTTTGCAAATGGGGTTGCAAGCTAAGTGGGTTTAACCTTGGGGAAAACTTTGTGGTTAAGTGTACTCGAGCTGGAGTAGTACTAAGATGGGTGACCTCTCGGAAAGGCCTAGTGCTTCACCTTTGTGAGCATCACCTAGATGCAATGAGTGCTAAGTGGACCGTTCACTATCATGAGAGATGGGTTCTTATGAACCACTACTCATGAACCATGGGCCAATGAGTTTGACTCATAAAACTACACGATTGAATCCTGATAGCAATATCACAATTTGACATGCTATGGAAAATACCTCCTACTTATCAATTGATGAGCTAAAGGGGCTCTATAATGAATTGTTCATAAGGCCCAACACTTGCTGAAGGTCTTGCAAATGGGGTTGCAAGCTAAGTGGGTTTAACCTAAGGGAAAACTCTGTGGTTAAGCGCACTTGAGCTGGAGTAGTATTGGGATGGGTGACCTCCCGAGAAGGCCCAATGCTGCACCTTTGTGAGAATCACCTAGATGCAATGAGTGCTAAGTGGACCATTCACTATCATGAGAGATGGGTTCTTGTGAACCACTACTCATGAAAACTAGGTCAATGAGTTTGACTTGTAAAACTACACGATTGAATCTTGATAGCAATATCACAATTTGACACGATGTGGAAAATAGCTCCTACTTATCAATATTTTTGAAGCAAAAATCCAAAATTTAATGGCTTAAAACTAGCGGGAGGAACACAAAGGTTTTCCACCAATCTATCCTATAGCATTAGAACAACAATAGAATCTCAAAATTGTTCAAAAATTATGGAACTAAATTATCTAATGAGAAGGAAATACAATAGAAGGGAGTCAGATTCTTCCAAGATTTGATCAATATTATCCCTAACACAAATCAATTTGATGAGGAAGAACTTTTGGATGTTATTCCTTGCACCCTTACAGCTAATGATATTGAGGAGATGGGACAAGAGGTTTTGGAGGAAGAGGTTAGAGGTGCCATTTTCTCCTTTGACCCATACAAAGTCGTTGGCTTGGATGGTTTTCCCCTTGCCTTCTTCCAAACCTTTTTGGATATCATTGGTTCGGATGTCACCAAAGTTGTCAAAGAATTATTTTCCTTGGGGAGCTTCTTGATGGAAATCAATAACACCTTGGTTACGATACCCAAGAGGAAGGGGGCTAACAATATGAAGGACTTTCGTCCTATAAGCCTCTACAACATGATCTACAATATCTTGGCTAAATAGTTGGTGTTGAGGTTACAGTCTTTTCTAAATAAAAGTATTCACACAAATCAAAGTAGGTTTGTATAAAGAAGACAAATTCTTGATGTCATTATCTCTATCTATGAAATTTTTCACTCTATGGAAAAGAGCAAAAAGGAGAGCACAGTGCTAAAATTAGACATATCTAAGGCCTATGATAAAGTTTCTTGGGATTTTCTGCTAAAGTTCTTACAACTGTTCAACTTCTATGGTAAAATCGTGAATCTCTTGAAGAGTTGTTTCACCACACCTATGTTCTTCGTCATAATTAACAAATCCCCTAAATGGCCATTTTCCCTCTAGAGGAGGATTAAGATAGGGTGACCCTCTTTCTCTATACATGTTTATCATACTAGTTGAGGTCTTGTGAAGAAATATATCTCTAAATACCAACAAAGGTTTCACAAAAGGTTTCAAACTTGTTTCAATCCTTAACTCCAACTCTCATCAACAATTTGTTGATGACACCATCCTCCTTGGGACAACAACCATTGTAGAAGTTAAAGGCTGGAAAAAGATCCTCTCACATTATGCTACTATTTTAGGACAAGATATAAATCTCGATGAAAGTGGGGTTTTCTTCTTTAATACCAATCAAACCTTACAGAATTAAATTGTTGATTCGTTAGGCTGCAGCATAAAGCAACTTCCAACTACATATCTACGAATGCCCTTGAGCTTAGGAAGAATCCACAACAACACTTGGAACATCCTAATTGAAAGAATGTAGAGGAAGTTGGCAGCTTGGAAAGGTAGTTTATTAAGCCAAGCTAGAAAACTACAATTGATCAAATCTTCTCTTCAAAGTATCCCAATATATGTGCATTCATTGTTCAAAATCCCCCACTTCCTAGCTAAAAAATTTGAACAAATCCAAAGAAGATTCCTCTAGTCAAGGATGGAGGACAAGCAGAGGATTTCGTTGGTGGCAAGGGTTATAAAGTTTGCCTCCCCAAGAAAGTCAAAGGTTTGAGGATCCATAAAAATATAGACATGAGTAAGGATCTAATAGCCAAAATTGGTTAAAAACTCATTATGTTCAACAATGAATGGAGAAAAATTATGAAGGCCAAATATTTGGGCAATTAGGGAAGACCTTCCTCTCATTTCCCTAACTAGCCTTCCGATAGGCTTAGCTATAAGGAACAGTCTTATAAAATCTAAACAGTTGTTGAGAGATAGCATAAAATGAAAAGAGGGGAAAAGAGAGAATATCTGGTTCTAGGAGGACCACTAGATCTTTTAAGTGCCTCTTGAGCTCTCATTCCCTTGTGTGGAAGATTTGGGAGGGTCATGAAAGGTTATTGGAAGTACAAAAGGCAAGTCACCTCTTCGAAGATCTTTACTAGCATGCCAATTATCAAAGATTCTACTGCTCTGAATGATTTAACCCCTAAAATTGTCCTTATAGATTTAACCTCTTCCATAGACAAGATGAAATTATATAGATAGTTGACCCTACTATTGCAATGGCTTTGTCATTGCACCAAAAGATCAACCTGTTAACGCCCGATACAAACGCTAGATCTATACAAGATCCAAAGGAGGCAGTTAAGCCATGTCACGAATCTAAAGGGCAGCACTCGACAAGCACCAACCTAGCCAAGGGGACGAAGGCACCAACCTTCCAACAATCCCCCCCAGCGCAACCGCAAGATTTGAACCCATGACCTCGCTCTGATACCATTTGTTGCAATGGCTTTGTCGTTGTGCCAAAAGATCAACCTGTTAACGCCCAATACAAACACTATATCTATACAAAATCCACAAGAGGTAGTTAAGCCATGTCACAGATCCAAAGGGCAACGCTGGATAGTCACCAACCTATCCAAGGGGAAAAAAGCACCAACCTTCCAACACCTGCAAGCAACAATTCAATCAAATATGGCTTCAACATGCTAAGGGACCCTCCATTGTCTAACTTCAATTAGAGTTTGATATGGAACCATAACCTCATCCCCAAGATCAATTTCTTTTGATGGGCCACATGTTAAGGGAAAAAATTCACAATTGACAACCTAAAAAATAGAAGATTCTCTCTAGTAAACAAATGTATCTTATGCAAACAGGCAAAGCAATCCATAAACCATTTTCTTAGATAATCAAACAAGCCATGTTGGAGATATTCAATACCCATCAGGTCTAGCCTAAGGATATTAGAATGATAGAAGCTAGTTGGGTTCCCCCTTTTAGTCACCCTACAATCAAAGAAATATGGTTGCAAGCCCTCCCTAACATTTTTTAGTGCATCTAGAAGGAGAGGAATACTAGGATTTTCATAAATAAAAGCAAGCCTTGGAATGTGCTTCTAGTTAAAATAAGCCAGAATATCCAAGAGAATGTAAAAGTAGCCCAAATTAAAGGACCTAAAAAGCTCCCTATTGTGGTTGAGAAGGAAATTTTTGTTAACTAGAACATTCATCCCAACTTGGACGATATGGGTATCACAAAAATTCAAAAAAGAAGAAACACGTTGTGGACCCCATTGATCCAAGATGGGTTAAAATGAACTTGGACAGCTCTGCAAAAGGTAACCCAAGTCAAGCAAGTGGGGGTGGAATGCTAAGGAAAAAAAAAAGGTGAGTTCATTGCTACTTTTGCTGAAAACTTGGGGGTCCAAACAAACAACTATACTCAAACCCTTGCAGCTATACAAGGTGTTGGGACTCAATCCCACAATTTCAAATTTTGCTTGAGTCCCTTCCCTTTTTAGGTGTCATAGCCCTATTTGACCCATTATTGATAATGAATCTGAGGCATCCTAAACGGGTACCCTAAGTGTCAAGAGATGCAAAAATCCATAAAAAATCTAGATCTAGGTTGTTTTTAGTGTTTTTGTGTTCATCAAAGTTATGGACTTTCAAGATTTCCCTTGATGTCATGCCTTTCCCCTCAGCCCCAATATCCCGATCCTTCACCTAAAAAGCTTTCCAAGTCCTTTAAACTGGATTGTCGGACATTCCTATTCTCGAGTACCATTTCCCTCCAAACCTTGCCATCCCAATCCTCCACCAATTAAATAATTGCCTACCTATTTTGGACTTTTGAACTTGCTCCCGGATGCACACCTTCTCGTCCAACTTTGATTCCTTGACGTTGATGTCATCATGACATCATATTTGTATGATGTGGATGTCATCCTTTGCCAAAGTCACATGCTAACCCATACCTATTGATGTCATCATGACATCATCTCTTCATGCTCCAAAAATTTCTATCTTTCAGAGTCAAAGTTGTGGCCTCCCCTTAACTTTGCTACCTATTTTGGATTTTTGAACTTGCTCCCGGATGCATACCTTCTCGTCCAACTTTGATTCCTTGACATTGATGTCATCATGACATCATATTTGTATGATGTGGATGTCATCCTTTGCCAAAGTCACATGCTAACCCATACCTATTGATGTCATCTTGACATCATCTCTTCATGCTCCAAAAATTTCTATCTTTCAGAGTCAAAGTTGTGGCCTCCCCTTAACTTTGGTACTCATTTCCTACCATTCTAAAAGCCCAAAACTCCACTGCTCCTTTATAAAACCTTTCAAAGTCAAACTTTCGACCATTCCTTATCTCGATACCAATCATAAGGTTTTCCTCCTACCCCGATCCCAACATCTCGAAGCCTTGTCCTTTGTCAAGGTTCCCCTTTTGGACTTCCCCCATTCCACATCCCATTTTGGCATGACTTCCCAATCACCCAAACCCTAACACTTTGACCTAAGACATGATTTTCCCCCAACCTCCAACAATTCAAAACCCCCCATCCAAGTGCACTTCCAATGATTTTTCCTGCAAAGCAATTATCCTTTGCTCACTCTCCTCTTCCTCCTTGCAAGATTTCGATGTTCAAGTGAACCT
>VDFB02271358.1:508189091-508273935 GCA_007258455.2 Sequoia sempervirens
ACTATAACAATATGATGAAATGGTTTTCTGACCAACATCATTCCACCTAGCAAAGAATGCAAGATATTGAGATGAAACTATTTAAACAAGTTAAAAACCAACAAAAAACACAAATCGGTGAAGACAAACGGCAAGACGTGGAGAAATTTTCTGCCACCTTCCAAAACTAGGAGAACCTAGAGAAGAAATTCCTCATCATGCAAAAGAATTAGGAGGAGCTGAAGGAGAACCTATCCCAAGTGCTGGCCTTCAGCAAGGAAACAATAAAAAATTCCATTAGTAGTCTTTATGTTTTGTAGAGTGAACTTTAGAAAAGGTAGAGAGAATAAACAAGAAGACCCAACTAGAAGAACTAGGGCCAAGACCACAAGCCAAAAAGGTGAAACCATTGCTCTCGAAGATGGCTCCTTGGAAGTTACCTTTGCAAATCAGGTCAATTTCGTGACCAAGGAGTGGCAAGCGGCTAGTGGACTTCAAAGATTGATTGATAACAAATAATTTGTGTGCTTTCTTGTTTTGTTTTGCTGTTGTTCTATTGTTGGTCCTCTCTTTCTAGTTGTTTATGCTGTTTTGGTGCTTTTTGATAGCCCCATACCTCATGGAACTCTTTATGTCTGCCTAATGGCTGTTGTTTTATAAAAGGGTACAGGCCCTTTCAAAATCCCACTTTTATCAATATCAAAAACAATATAAAGTAATCCCAAGATTGTCTATCCTAGTATGGCATCCACATCCCAAGATTTGTCACATCTAACCCAGAACAACAATACAATGTTTTATGCAAGGTGTACAACACCTAACCCAACATTATCAGCAGCAAAAAATTTATACGCCTTCAACATAATTTTCTTGAACCAGTTTGCTCCTATTGTGAAACCATTGCTCTTGATGATGGCTCCTTGGAAGTTACCTTTGCAAATCAGGTTAATTTCTTGACCAAGGAGTGGCAGGCTGCTAGTGGACTTTAGAAGTTGATTGTAACAAATAATTTATGTGCTTTCTTGTTTTGTTTTGCTGTTGTTCTATTGTTGGTCCTCTCTTTTCTAGTTGTTTCTGCTGTTTTGGTGTTTTTTGATAGTCCCATACCTTGTGGAACTCTTTATGTCTGCCTAATGGCTGTTGTTTTATAAAAGGATTCAGACTCTTTCAAAATCCCACTTTTATCAATATCAAAGACATTATAAAGTAATCCCAAGATTGTCTATCCTAGTGTGGCATCCACATCCCAAGATGTATCACATCTAACCCAAAACAACAATACAATGTTTTATGCAAGGTGTACAGCACCTAACCCAACATTATCAGCAGCAAAAAAATTATACACCTTCAACATCATTTTGAGATTTGCCTTTGTTCCCAGGTTTACACCTTCAACATAATTTTTTTAAACCAGCTTGCTCCTATTCTTGTAACTATCTCCACTATCAAACATTTTTTCTAATGAAACAAGCTATTTAGGGAGAGTGTTGGTTTCTAATTACACTATCTCATTTCCAAACAATGTTTCTTTTCCATCCTCAATTTCAACCATAGATTGCCAATCAATGAGTTGACTGTCAAATTCATCCAGACACTTAAGGAAACTATATATTTGCAAGCTATCATATTGTCTAGAATAGTTGACCTTGTGAGAATCTCCACACTGCAATGATATGTGGGGGAAAAACTTTCAAATCACATTTGGATGATGCAACTGCTAGAGAGTCAACCTCTACATTTTTCCTGTCCATCCATTTGATGCCAATTGCATCAAATAGTTTCATGCTATCCCAAACAGCATGTCTATATGTCTTCAATGGTTTTTCCTTGGTCGCAAAGATGTTCTTTACTTGCTACACTATCACCTCTGAATCTCCCTGAATTCTTACACACCTAATCCCATGCCTATGGGCAATGTTCAGCCCTAACATTAAAGCTTCACACCCAGCAATATTGTTTGTGCATTGAAATGTCAACTTAAATGAAAAATTGGATAATTCGCCACTTGGTGAAACAAGGAAAACACCTGCACTTGAACCATCCTTTGAACAAGCACCATCAAAAGACATGGCCTATAAATCATTCACATTTTTGTCACCAACAAGGTGAGGGATGAAATCAACTTTCTTATTCTCATGTTAACACAAAAACCAATGAAATGGTCAATACCAACATCAAAGAAATTTATATCATTAGTGGTTTTGTACCTGTCCTCCACATTGTCCAGTATCTTTTGTTCTCTATGTAAGTTGACATTTACCCCATGCACAAGGATGGTAGCATAGGACAAATCCATTTGACAGCTACCTCCAATAGATGCTGCCCACTTTCTAGACAGTAGCATACCCCATTTGGGAGGACAATCCACAATGATTATATCCATCAAAAATGATTTATCCAGGTATGTAGCAAGCTGAAACTTACCATTTACAATACCTATGGCATTCGCTCCCCTAAAGTGCATAGAAGAATATTTACCATAAGACTTGGATACTTGCAATCCCAATTCATTCAAAACTTGAAGTGGCATGACATTACTAGAGGCACCAAATTCTAACATGCAGTTATGTAATAGCCATCCATTAATCATTAAGGTGGTATAAAAAAGATCAACACTCAGTTCACTGTTGACTAAGGAAGGGCCTAGGTACACTTCGCAATAGTAACTTGGAACATTCACAGCAGTGACATATGACACAGCCCTACCCCTATGTTCAAGAAGCCTAAATAGTTCTCCTATTGGCACAAAGATCCTAACTTGACTTAAAACTTCCACCATATCAATAGGGTGATAGCTTCGAAGGGTGTGTCATGTGGAACAATTACATCCTTTGCATCAAGAATAAAAGGTATAACTACATCAAAGGAGCCAATGTTCTTACCTTTTGATTCCTTCCTCTTATCTTCAACCCCACTTAGCTCTTTCAATGGTACTGCTTGATCTTGCTTGGTTTTATTACTTGGGATATTTGTCTATGAGGCAGGCACAACACTTGATTGTATGGCATGATTGGTAGAGGGAGTAGAGATAGGTCTAGGGATGCAAGTATGAGAATGTTTGGCATGCCTGACCAAAATACAGAAGCACATATTGTTAACCAACACCATGTTTCACCTACCAGGTCACAAGAGCATATAGAGGATACAAAAATTCTTGATAAAAATTAGTAGATGCATCCTGATGCTAAGAGAAAGAAAGAATCCTCAATGAGGAGTTAGCTTTATTGGACCTTGAAAGGCAGAGGAATCAATAACTTAGGGCTAAGAATGAAAGAATTGAACAACTAAATCAGTATAGGCTCTGGATCAAGCTAGAGTAGCTCAGCAACAGAACTTAAATTAGCATTAACAACAACAAAAAAATAAGAAATCAACAACATGGGAATTATAACAATAATCAGGTTTCACAAAATCAGTGCCAACAATAGTTCAACTGACAACAAATTCAATGGTTTCGTAGAGGTGATCCTAAATAGGATTGAAGGTCCTAAAAGGTAAAACACTAAGTTGCCGGTTTGGGTATGGGTATGGCGGTACAGAAAAAAAATTCCTTGGGTATGGATATGGGAATATATATATATATAAAAACATGTTCAAAATTATAAATTTAATTATAAGAACAATGATACTCATAAGATAGAAACATAATTGCCAATAAATAGAATATTTAAATAACTCATATAATCATATTCATAATTTGCAAAAATGTAAACACAAGTCTCAAAATGTCATTACACAATAAAAGTTCAAATTACAATCAATATTTAACTTAGTAGTCTTCAAATTCATCTTCATCAAAAGCATCAAGGTCATGGTAAACACTTGGTTCAATTTCATTTGAACCACAATCGATGGGATTGCCGCTCCCACTAGGTGCATCAAGTGCAGCAATTGGCTAAGGCAAGTTGTGCAACTATAGCATCTAAATCAGCACACTTAGGGACTAGATACCAATTCTTTGTCACACCCTCATTATATTCAAGTTTCTTATGTGACAAGAAGCAAAGGATGGAGTGTATATAGACCAAATCCTTTGCTTTTTTTGCACCCAAAGGGTTGCGCTTGATCGAGTGGATGAAGGAGTATGTACTCCAATTCCACTCAGTTGAAGAGAACTTGCACCTGTTGAGTTTGCATCCAACATTTAGTATTTAATTTTACTTGCCAATAATATATAGCATAATAGCATCAAATGAAAAACAAAAAAATAAATAAATAAAAAGATAAATACTTGGGAGAGTATTTTAATTGCAAGAGGCTGCAAGTAATTGGAGCCTTAACCATGTAGATACCACCACTCATCAGTACTTTTCCTATATTTGTCTAGAAGAGCGGAAACATCATGATATTTTGAAGATATGAATTGGCCAAACTCGCTCAAGACAACACTTTGGATATCTTCATCTGAAAATATCTTTCTAAATGCAACCTTATAGCCAGCAACAACCTCCCCATCCCTATATGGTGGCACCCTCCTCGGCAATGAAAGTACCTCTTTGCTATAATACTTCAGTGACAAAGCAAATGTTAAGAGATGTAAAGGAGTGGTCATCTTGTTCCAACAGTCAACAATAATCTTTTGCACAGTTTTGAAAAATGTTTCCGTTGGGTCATGTTCCTTGGCATCTATTATTGATCTTATTTTCTCCACCATGGAATCCATGCCATCATAAATTTCACCCAAACATGGATGATCGGTATCAACATACCTAATCATGCTCATAATGGGCTTAGTGAAATTTAAAACATATTCCACATGAGTCCACCACTCACCATCTAAGATAAATGCTTTTACATTTTGAGCTCTTTTTGTGCTTGATTGCCTCCATACACTCCACAAGCTATCAATGACCATAGGACTCAAGGCCTCTCGCACCTTCACAAGTCATCTTAAGACGATTGTGTGAGATACAAATCAAGTTTTGGCAACCTAACATGGTATGAAAAATACAAGTCACAAATCAACAATGAAAAATTAAAATTAAAATATTAAAAATTATATTAAAAAATCAAATTTAAATTACCTTCAACAACTCCAACTTGGAGAAGGTCCTGAAGATGGCTTGTGACATATGATGATTAGTCACAAACATTTGATCTCCTCGCCCTCTGCATAAATTTGTTTGACCCACTCAATTTGTGTGCCAATCTTTTGCAATATCAAATTAAGTGAGTTGACTGCACATGGTGTCCAAAAAATGTGACTATATGTAGCCTCCACTATAGACCCAACTGCCATACAATTTTTAGCATTGTCTATTATGACTTGGACAACACTTTTAGACCCCACCATTTCAATGGCTTCTATGAGGATATTGGCAATAAAACTTGCATCTTTTATTTGCCTTTCACAATCGACTGCCTTCAAAAACATCGCCCCGTTAGGGGACACTGCTATAACATTGATCAATGGTCTATTTTTGCAATCTTTCCATCAATCAGAAATGGACACACCTATTTCGGGCCATGTATCCTTGATTACTCTCAATGATGGCTCTACTAAAGTTTTCTCCTTCGCCAATAAGGTGGTTCGCACCTTTTCATATCCAGGACTAACATAATCAAAAGTTGTATTGGAAATGGCTGTTACCATTTCCCGCCAATAAGGTGATCTAACAAGGTTGAAAGGAAGCCCATTGCCATAAAGGCAACGAGCAATGCTCTGATCTACAATCTCCCTTGCTTCATTTTTGAAGGCATTCTCCAATGGGCCTCTTTTTCGTGTAACTGAAACATTCTCCTTCAAAAGATGGTGGCATTTGCATGAAAGGATGTGGCCAATCAATTGTGATAAGCCACTAGGTCTTTGCAAGCTTCTCTTGGCAAGAGGATGTGCCATAGACGTTGAATTTATTACATGCTATGTCACCCTCCTCTTGTTCTTTAATATAAGCCAATATTTGGGGTTTTGGCAACCCTTTTTTATTTGGCCTGAGGCAAAGTTTTATTCCTTGTAAAGGAATAGCCCATAAATGAGCTTTCACTCGTAAGTACGAGCTCTTATACTGAGTTCCACATTGGCTACAACGCCAAATATAACCCCCACCATCGAGAGTTTTTTGAATCATTGTCATATGTCGCCAAAGAGGTGACAATGCATCATATTTCAATTGACTCTTTGCATCTAGGCCAACTGAACCAGAACTACTGGCCATTCTGTATGAACCTAAAATAAATAAAAAACATTACAAATTAACAACACAACTAATTTTTTTTAGGAAAAAATTAGCATTATAACCCCTTATTATGCATAAAAAGTTCTTAAAAAAATTCAAAACTTACTAAAAAACAAAAAAAAAACTTTTTTTTTTTAAAATAACTTGAAAAACCTTCAAAAAAATTATTGAAAATTTGAAAAAAAAGGGAAGATTCACTCACCTTTGATGGTTAGATCTTCTTTGTGCAGCTGTTTCTCCCTTGTTCTTTGTAGGTTGAACTCCTTCATAACTTTCACCTTCGAAAAAAAAAGACAAAACCTTCAAAAACCAACAATGGCAACTTGGAGGCAAAAAATGGTGTTTTTGGCCTTTTGTGTTTGTGAAATGACTTAGATTAGGGCAGCCAAGGCATCATATCACTTTTATTAGGTTTGAAAAATGTTTTTTTTTTTTTGGGTGCTTTTTGAGGCCCCTACCCCACGGGTCCTCTTGGGTATGCCCGAGTACGGCACGAGTACGCCCAATGTTCCACCCGAGTGCCTCAAGTACTCTATGGGCCACAGAGTACCCGGGGCACCCAAGTGGAACCCTGGGCATACCCGGGGACATATTGGGGCCGTACCTAGACCCGGCCCAAACCCAGTCAAGTACGGGGGGCTATATTAGTTGTATCTAAGTTCAACCCTAAAATTTTTCACTAGGTTAAAGACTAGCCAACTGCACATATAACTCTTATAGGCTAATAATAACATCATCACAATATTTACAAGATGACAATGCAAGGACATGATTCACAAAGTATTTCTCCAAGCAATGCTCATAGATAATATTTTCCTTGTATTTTATAAGTGAATCATGAATCGTAGAGATATAAAAATTAACTTTAAACTATTAGTTAATGATTTTGTTTCTTTAGAAGCATGATCGAATCATTTGTTTCTTGGGACCGATGCCTATTCAAATAGGTAATAGAGTCAAAATTTACAAGAGAGGATAAACAGCAAATGGAAGCATAGAAGGATGATCTAAACATCAATTCATTAGAGAGTAGACATCAAAAATTAGAACATACTTAATCATCCAAAATTATGATATACAAATCCATATGGAAGAAAAAAATGAACACTACAAGGTTTATAGTCTTTTGAAAATGTAATGACATTTATCAAGTACTCTTTTGTCATGTCCCCGTTTTAGCTGACACTGTTTGTCGAGGAGTGAGCCTATTATTTCGATCCTCGTAGGCTGACAGGAGTGTGCAGAGGATCACCTGAGGCAGTTACTCAGTGTTTGGTAGCTCCAGTATTGCAGTTGTTTCAGGTTGGGCCTTCGCAGAATCTTCCAGAGTGCTTTTTCAGGAACTTTCTATTTTTAGAAAGTTAGGTCAGGCGGAAGCTGCTATTTTGGGCAGGGCACCTGGTTCAACCTTTCAGCTCAGAATCGACCCAGTTCAGCAGTTTGATGTTCAGACGGAGAAATAAGGAGTATTTAATGAATTATTAAATATTTAATATTTTGACTTTATAATAAAGTCACTTTATTGAAATATTTAAATATTTAATTATTCGGCTTAATTATAAAGTATTTATTATACTTTATAATAAATTATTAAATGTGACTTAATGAGTATTTTATATTCATTAAAAAGTGGACGCCAATAATTAATATTTCTCCTAAGTTAAAAGTGCGAAATTAAATCATTTATTTAAATGATCAATTAAAAGGAGATTGGGTCGAAATTCTTCAAGGAGTATATATTTACCAGTCAAGGCAAAATCGAACCATCTTGATTATTATTCAATTTTGTCTTTATTGCTCTGAGCATTGGAGTTTGCAAACCTTAGGGTTTCTAGCAGACGAACGTTTCTGGAGAACGAAAACTCTTCAGAGATCAGGCAGACTGAGGCTGTGAAATACCAGTTGAAGCTTGCACTTGGTGATTTCATCCAGAGATCACAGATTGGATTTATTGAGTTATTTATTCAAAGATTAGCAGAGAAAATCATCTTCCTTTTGAGGCAACTTCAACAGAGGAATCTATTCAGTGATCTGGCATCATTTCTTGGAGTCCGTACCATTCCTTTTTCTGCTGCAGACAGGCCGTACATTTCTGTACTTGCAGGCCGTACCTTTATTTCTTCAGAGATTCGCCTTCTGCTTTCAGAATCTGGCACTGAGTTCTAGGCGCTGGGTTTTCTTGGGCATATCTGGAGATCCTGCATTGTATTCAGAGCTTGGAGATTCATTCTCATTTCTGGCCGTACCATCCTTCATTTATTACAGCCGCCACCAGGTTCTTTTGAAATAAATTCATTTCTTGTTCATTTATCTACTTTTCATCATTGTAAAAGCTCTATAAAAATAATGAAATAGTGCGCCCATGTTCTCTGGCATATTTGAGATTAATCTGTGGAGATTTAGAATTTATTTGAATTTATTATCCTTTATTGAGAAAATCGCAATTTTCATTATTTGCCTGAAAACACAAAAAAATACAAAAAAAAAACAAAACTTGCAAAAACCCTCAGTTTCAGTTAGGGTTTTGAATCGAGAACCACCAGGGTTCTGACATCTTTACATTCATGTCAACAAATGTGACCATAAAGAAATTGTACAAACTGTTGCAAATTCCCCTAAAGACACGCATACAACCCCAGAGACATTCTATCCCAGACATCCACAATAGTCACTAACCTTCAGATGCTTCAAAACCCACTACAATCTTGAAAACCTAACATTCAATAGTTGGAGCCCTCAAGATGATTGACACTCACAAAAGTTCACTAGAAACAGCAATAAGTAGCCCCCCAAATGAAATAGGAACTTCTATAGACAGAATATGGGAAAATGACCACTTAGAAATCCTGTGAAAATCTACTATGGCTCTTGCAATTCAAAATGACCAATTGCATTGATGGCATCCCACATCATATTTCAGAAAAACAATTAAAAAACATGTTTGCAATAACTTCTGCAAAATTAGATCTCCTTCATATGGTCAAGAATTATAGATTTGAAAGGGCACAATTCAAATCAGGCCATAAGGGTAGACCTAGCAGTTGTAGCTGCTAAATGAATGCATACATAGTCGTGGCTATGAAAACAAATCATAGGGTGTCAAAATCTTGGTTTTAGGTTTACATTGGAGGCCACCATGGAGATAGATAACATAATTACCAATAAGAGTGTTACACAAGTTAATAAAACGCTCATGACCATGAAGCTTAAGAAAACAAACAATTAAAAAGGGCACACACCGGTGAATAAAACAAGAGGCTACTAAAACTATGAACCTCAAGAGCATTAGCTGTAGCACTTAAGTGATTACACCAAATAAACCAATCAACGTGAGATTAGAAAAGATCAAATTTCTTCTAAAGTCTTAGGTGCCATACATGTTTACCATTCATCTTGCTAAGTGCTTTGTAAGGTATCCTATAACAAGTTGGGAAAACTCCTAGATGATTTTATTTGGGCCCACTACAACCACAATAAAGGCTTTTATAGGGTAGCATGGGACCTATATTTCCTTTCCAAAGGTTTTAGTAGTCTAGGATTAAATGATGTTCAAAGGTAGGGAATTGCACTCCACACTTAATGGACCGTACGTGCAATTTATAGTAATGAAGTTTGGAAAGTCTTGTTGAGGCATTGTAGCTCGTCCAATACTAGTCTTCCATGAGGAGATTTGGAACTCGTGTAGCCAAAAGTATTTGGAAGACTTGGGAAGCCATAAAGCCTTGGCTTCTCTAGAATCACAATGGATTTCATAATGGTCTATTTATCAATCAGCAATGCCTGCTCTGGTCCCCTACCATCACTTTCCAAGATAGATACAAAGTTGGCTGAGATTTGTTGGATGCACGAACTCAATTTTTTCTGATTAGGCATTACTTATATTAGGATTTATATTCCAAAGATGTCTTCACTTGGATTTCTTAGGCACAACCTAAGGCCAAATATATTGTGAATAATGCAGATAAAGAGACCTATGATTTTATTAGTGAGGTTGTGCCTTATCAGCACTTACACAAGACCTTTGTGAAATATACAAAACCTTGGTGGAAAGATTGGAAATGGCATGTTGATACCCCTTTCCACAAGTATACTACCAACAAAGGAGATACAATTCGCTCTCT
The DNA here is from genome assembly GCA_007258455.2 of Sequoia sempervirens. Classification (NCBI taxonomy): domain Eukaryota; kingdom Viridiplantae; phylum Streptophyta; class Pinopsida; order Cupressales; family Cupressaceae; genus Sequoia; species Sequoia sempervirens. Next base: position 508,199,368 of record VDFB02271358.1, read on the forward strand.
CTGTGTCAATCTATGCTTCAAAAATTGAACATAAGATGGTCTCTTCAAACACCTTCTCACATCTGGAACAAACAATTCCAAACCATTTGGAATTCTATTGTGGAACCTAAGCTTGCTCATTTTGCTTGGTGTCTTCCTTAGTAGGGCCTACCTACTGGCAAATAATTGATCCACTTTGATGTTCCAAACACTAGATGCCCCTTTTGTGGTCACTTTTAAGACAACCAAACATTTATTTTGATTTTCTGCTTCTGCAAAAGCTGTGTGGTCTTGGATTCATGACCTCTTCAAACCCTTTAGACCAGAGCCCTTCACTTGTAACAATGTTTTTCTAGGGAATTGAGCTCATTTTCCTGCTAAATTTGTCCAGCTTTTGCCATGCTTTCAGACTGGAGATATTATTTGCCATTTGGAGGGATAGAAATGTAGCTTTTTTTGCTCATAATTCTATTGGCATAAACTTTTCGACTCACACCAAGTCTTTGGTGATTATAAATTTGTTCAGTAAGATCCAAATTCAAACCAATAAAGGGGCCCTAGAGGTGGCACATCTACAAACATCATTGGATCATTAGGGTAATGCTCATTGTACCATGGCTCAGGTTCCCCTATCTTTGCCATCCCACAAGAAGTCTCCTTGCCAGAATCAAAATCATGGATGTTTCTAACTCCCTCGATGCTGCTCTTAGAGCCACTGCAGATAATCCTCTCCTCCACTGGCTGGTGAGGAGACTAGGTGGACTATGCCACCTCACAGCGCAACACTACTCTACATCTTCACAGAGGTGCAGGTGGATTTCGCCTAGGGGCTAGGACAAATTTCTCCACTTGAATCTAACTGTCTCACCCCAGCAGAATGAAAACCAAACTGCAAATATGCCTGATTCCCAGCCTCAGAAGGATGAAGATAATGCTCTCACTGATTGGGAGCCAATTGATGATGGAAAGTACTTGCCAGACAGAGGATGACGTAACCCTGATGATCATGACACTCCTCCTAGCTTGTACTTCATAGCTTTTGCAGCTTAGTCTTTTATTTCAGGTTTTATGACTTTGGATCAACTGTTTCGTTTCTAGGGCTGAGCGTTTGTTATGTAGTTATTTCCTTTTGACTTGTTTGTGTAGCTTTAGGATGTGATCCCTCATTTTTTTTCTGGATAGATTGTATTTATTTTTATTAAGTAATATATAGATTTATTTCATCTCCAAAAAAAAACTATTCTTGTTTTTATTTGGTCCTAAATTTGCTGTGAAACACACCTTTTCAGGATTATTTTTGGCAAGCGCTACTCCAACAGCCCCTCCCAAAGATCGCCCAAAGACAACTATTCTTGATGTATCAATGTCAGTCCTTTGATGTAGATGTTCCAGTGCTGCCTGATCAGATCATCCACATCAGTAACATGATCTATTTGCTGTATTGGCCATTCTATTATAAATACAGAATATTTCAATGTCTTAAATGACTCACTTGTGCATCACGGATAATGCCAGCTTGAGATGGGTAGCCATCACTTGCTCCATACCTGATTACAATATAATTAAACATACATTAGACACTCTTACCTCCAACCTCCACATGTTCTAACTCCATACCGAGCATCCTCCAATCGGAAGAAAAATGCCCAAATTCACATGTTAAAAAGCAAATGGATACGATGACTGAACACAGTGGTAAACAGAAAACAATTAAATTTAAATGGTCTAAAGATTGTAACACACCCTCTATAAGAAAGCATGAAAACGTCGCAATTCAAATTTTGTAACATACTGCGAGTAAACCCAAGCGCGTCCCCTATATCTGCAGAGCAAATTGTTAAGGTGTTTTCCTTCTCTTATATGAAAAAGTAATGTTTTCCTATACCATTGTTTCAATAATACTTCACTGACTGTTAAGTAGCACAACCTCAAAGGATACTTCCAGCATTTTCTTGGAAATACAATATTGTTGGACCTGCAAGATATGACTTTTTGTTAGAAGTAGTCCAAAGACATTCAAAATTTTCAATTTCAAACAGAAACCATAAGAATATTGGAGTATGATTTAGGTTGCAACAAAATTGATGGATTGCCATGTCCCAAAATCAATGTTTTCAACTGAGCTTTTAAGTATCAAGCAGAATTTAAGAAAAAAGGCCAAGCCAGGGGGAATTTAAGTATTACGCAGCCCGAAAAAGGAAACAGCTGCCAAAACAATTTCAAGAAAGAAACGGTCATTTAAAAAATAAGTTCATAAGTTTAAGACAAGAATTAAGCAGCAAGAGCAATGAGACCGGCAGTGAGAGGCCGATTCAAGTCATCCAACCCCGCTGCAGCAGGGTAAGTCTTGGCCGTCCTCAATTGCCTCTCATCCAGTTTAGGCTTTGAATTGGGACCTGTACAGTGTGGTAGGCGTCTGAGAAACCAGGCATGGAGGCGAACCGCATCAGCAGAAGTGAGCCAAACATCTTGATAATCGAGGTGGAGGGAGGCAGGGGTAATTGAGTAGCCCTTCTTCGTGCCGGGCAGGACAGGAACGTACACCAGTTTCTCCTGGAATGTCACCAGAAGTGCCGCACAGGTGCCCAGTATTCCCCCCACTCCATACACAATTGATTTCATCCAGTTTCCCATCTTTCTTTCCTTGCAATGCAATCGTGCCAAACCATCTAGTTGAGATGGATTTGATTTTACTTTGGCGGGAGTGAGGTGGTATGCTATAAAACAGTTGAGATAGATGGCTATATCATAAATTTCAACAAACTTGGATTGCACGAAACTTCATCAAATTGTTGGAATCTAAAGCACCCTTTTGTCTACTTCCATGTACTCTCCCCAACAAAAGTTAATGGGAGAGTTGCAATATTTATTCCTGCTTCGCATACACTTTTCTTTGTTTTGCTTTATTTTTATTCTTGTCGTAGCGAGGTTACCATAGCTGTTAAAAATGCTTTTTTTTTAATTATTTAATATAGTTTAGGAGGGTTTATTTGATGGAGGTTAGTATAGGTATTTAGCATTTATTGTTTAATTAATATTAGATATTTTTGTAATTTATATAATTATTAAATGTACTTTCGATTTATTCAAGATTTGAAAAGGAAAAAAAAAATTCCTAACGTTAAGTTTAAGTTAATTATCTATATAATTAAGTATTATCCCTTTCCCTTTTCAAATCTTGAATAAATGGAGAGTGCATTTAATACTTATAAAAGAATAATTATTAAAGTTAAGTTTTAAGTTAATTATCTATATAACTAGCAATCGCACCTTGGTGTGCAATGGGTACACCAAAGAAGTGTGGATGGTCAATTAGGTAATTTTTTGGTTTATTGTTTACATACATTTGTGTAGTATACACGATGTCAATTGGTAGGCTATTTTAAAAATGATTTTGTTTGTGAAACAAAGGTCTCAATGGAGAAGTGATAGCTTCAAATCAAATATGCATCTACTTACAGGGATCAAGACACAACTAAAACAGAACCATTGAATTGGGAAGATAATAAGGCTCCATTACCAATAGGCTCATGATATGTTTGAAATTGGGAGAGAGGGAGAGATGTGTGTGTGTGTGTGTGTGTGCGTGTGTGTGTGTGTGTGTGCCTGTGTGTGTGTGTGTGGATAGAAAGAGGGAGAGATGGCGGGGGAAGAGAGAGAGGGGGGGGGAGTTAGAGATAGATGGAGATGGAGAGGGAGGAAAGGCATGTCGAGAGAAGGAGAGGGAGAAATAAAGAGAGAGGACAAACATATAGATATAAATGGAAAAGATAAATATATAGAGAGGGGGAGAGAGGGAGAGAATGAGAGGGGAGAGAACGAGAGAGGGAGAAATAGAAATATAAAGATAGAGATAGGAAGTGATATATAGAGAGGAGTAGACAAAGGGAAATTCATAGGGGTAAAGAGAGATGGACAAATAATGAGATAGAGATCTAGAGGGATATATGTAAGAATTTAAATATAGAGATAGATAGAGATAGAGATAGAGATAGAGATAGAGATAGAGATAGAGATAGAGATAGAGATAGAGATAGAGATAGAGATAGAGATAGAGAAACAAGGAGTGTGTGTGTGTGTATGAGTAAGAGAGATATGGAGAGAGATGAGATAGATATGTATAAATAGATAGAGAGGGAAGAAAATGGAGGGAGAGCAATAGAGATAGGAGAGAGAATTAGAGAGATATAGAAAGAGGAAGTGATAGGGAGAGGGAGAGGGAAAATAGGGATATAAAAGAGAGATGGAGAGATAAATATAACTTGGAAAAGATAGAGAGGGTGAGAGAGGGAGAGATACAAAGACAAAGACAAAGAAAGATAAATATAAAGGGAGAGATGAAAGAAGTGAGGAAGAGGGAGAGGGAGAGATAGATATAGAGAGAGAGGGAGACAATGAAATAGGGGGAGATGGAGAGATAAATATAAAGATATATAGGAAGTGATGTATAGAGAGAGGTAGAGAGGGATATATATAAAGAGAGTAAGAGAGAATGAGGGAGAGATGGAGTAAATAAGAGAGAGAGAGATAATGAGATATAAATAGAGAGGAAGAGGGAGATATGGGAAGATAGAAATAGAGGGGGGAAGATTGAGAGATAAAGGAGGTGATATAGAAAATTAATATAGAGAGAGAGATAGAGAGAGAGGAGAGAGATAGAGAGACATATAAATAGATAGAGAGGGAGGGGGAGAGGATAGAGAAGTTGAGAGATACAAAAAGAGAGAGTGATAGGGAGAGAGGGAGAGAGGGAGAGATATGGATAGAAAGAGGGAAAGATATATATAGTGGGAAAGAGAGAGGGGAAAGAGAGAAAGAGAGGTAAGGAGATAGAGATAGGGAGAGAGATGGAGAGGAATATAGATATGGAGATGGAGATGGAAATGGAGAGAGGGGGAGAAAGAAATGGAGATAGAAAGAGGGGGATACAAAGAGAGAGGGAGAGATGGAGGGATAGAAGGATAGAAATAGGAAGTTATATAGAGAGGTAGAGAGGGAGATATATAGAGAGAAAGGTAGGGAGAAGTACATATAGGGAGATATTATAGAGATATGGGAGGAGAAAGAGAGATCTCTTTATATCTTTTTCTCCCTCTCTATCTTTATATTTTTTATTATCTCTCTATCTCTCTTCCTCTCTCTTCCATATTTCTCCATATTTTTCTTTCCTTCTCTCTTCTTCTATCTTTCTCTCATTTCTTCTCTCTAACTATTTCCCTCCCCCTATCTTTCTCCCCTTACTATTTTTTTTCTATCCCTATTTATCTCCCTCCTCTCTCTCCTTTTCCCTCTTTGTCTATTGATCTTTCAACCTCTATATATATCTTTGTCTCCTATTTCTCTTTATCTCTCTATCTCTCTTTATATGACTATATCTATCTATGTCTCTCATCTTCCTTCTTTTCCTCTCTCTCTTTCTTTATCTCTCTTCCTCTCTTTCTCTCTCCATATTTATACCTCTATTTTTTTTATCTCTATCTCTCTTTTTATCTTTGTATATCTTTGTCTCCCTCTCTATTTCTCTATTTTTATCTCTTTATTTTCTCTCTTTCTCTCTATCTATTTCCCTTCTAAATGTGCAATGGGTACAATGAAGAGCTTTTAAAGGTGAATTATCATATCCTTAACCAAATGGTATGCAACCTTGAGCACAAATATCTAGGATGTGCTATCCTTGGATTGTTGGCATGAAATGACTAATCAAAAGTTACATTCTCTCTCTCACTCTACAAATTTTAATTTATATTTTAAGTTTGAAATTCATTTTATTATATAAATTATAACAAAAATCCAAAATAGAATTATTCTACAATAATTAAAGTTTTAATAAGATAAATAATTATAAATTAAATTAATTCTAATATTTTTTAATTATTATTTGTAATTTCATAAAAAGACATAAATAATAAATAATAAATTTCAAACTTAAATCTAAATTAAAAACTAAAATAAAATAAACTAAATGGAAATTCAAAATATATCAAAATCTAAATATTAATAAACATAATAATTTAAAAAAAATGGTAACAAATAATAAACTTATTAAGTTAATAAATGATTAAATAAAAAACTTAAACTATTTTTTAATTTATTAGAATTGAAATATTAATAAAATATGTACCTAAAAAACATAATTAATATATCACAAACAATATTAACAAATAAAAAAAATTTAAAAAACCCTATTTAAAAGATAAAAAGTCAATTTGTAATTTATTGATTTATTATTAATAATATTATTATTTGAAAAGTATATCTATTTATTAAAAAAATATTCTTATTTATCTAAAATCTGAGTTTAAAAAGTTTAAAAGAAAAAAAAAATCTTATTCTATCTTTTGTTAATAAAAAGATAAGACTAGATAAGAATGCAGTTGTTTTTCTTAATTATATATTATATTTTTAATATTATTGTTCACTTCATATAAAGAACACCTTCGGTGTAATTAATATATATATATATATAATAAACAATTTGTAGTATCTAATCATTTTAGTATATAACAATTTTATATTAATAATAGGAGAAAGAATGTGTGGAGACTATCTAGTATTTTGTCATGGTCAACAGGACCCCATGGGGGTTCTTTAAGGCCGGCAAAGGTATTAGACAAGGTGACCCTCTGTCACTTTACTTGTTTATTATGGTTCTTGAAGTCCTTGGTAGGAACTTTTTATCCTTGCTGCACTCTGGGAAAATTCAGGGAATCCGAGCTACTTCCACCCTCCCCCCCTTTATTCTTCAGCAATTTGTGGATGATAGCTTCCTTTTTGGAAAATATTTGGTGATTAAAGCTAGAGAATGGAAGTGCCTTCTCCAGGATTATGCTAATACCTCTGGGCAATGCATAAATTATAATAAGAGCCATATCTATTTTTTCAATACCAAAGTCAATCTCCAAGCCAAGATATTATCTATTTTGGGCTATCAGTGTGCATCCCTACCGGGGATCTACCTTGGCTTACCACTCACTATTAAAGAGGTCACTCACAGCTTCTGGAATAATATTTTAGAAAGAATGCAGAAGAAGCTCGTGGGATGGAAGGGTACCCTCCTTAGTAATGTTGGTAAACTACAGCTTCTCAAGGCTTCCCTGCAAGGAATCCCAGTCTATTTCCTCTCCCTCTTTAAGATTTTGGGCTCTATGGCTGAAAAGTTGGAAAGAATCCAAAGATCTTTCCTTTGGATTGGTGTTGAAGAGAGAAAAAGGCTTGCTCTTGTGAACTGGGACACTGTCTGCCATCCCAAAATTCAAGGGGGTCTTGGGATTAGGAAGATCACCAATTTGAACAAAGCCCTCATCACTAAGGTGGGTTGGAATCCTGTTCTAGGAAAGGTTGAATGGTGCAACATAATGAAGGCTAAATATTTGAACCAGGAACATTTATCTAGGGCCCTGGATCTTATGGGCCTCCCATCGGGGTCAAAAGTTTGAATAATATCCTAAAATGCAGATCTCTTTTGAAGGAAGGGATAAGATGGCACATTGGGAATGGGAGATCAATTAGAGTCTGGGAGGAAAATTGGCTTGGGGGTAGACCTCTTGTTGATAGCAACTTCAACATTTTGAGGGAACATGCAAAGGAACATATTGGCACTCTTATGTAGACTATACTCTACCCAGAGCCAATTGGAAAACTTTGGAATTAAGCTTCTTGGATAGGTCGGACCTTCTCCATAAGGTTGTTGAGATTTAGGCTCTTTTGAACAAGATGAGACTCCCTCTCTATCCTAGGGAGGATAGGATTTTCTGGTCTGAGAACCAATCAAGGGATTTCTCTGTTAAGTCTGCTTATCATCTGCTGCTTAAGTTTGATGGTGATGAATGTTGTTGGAAGAAGGTATGAAATCATCAACTCATTCCCAAAATCAACTTCTTTTGGCGGGCCTCCATCCATGGAAAAATCTTGACTGTTGATAATTTGGTCAAAAGAGGCTTCCAATTTCCCAACTGGTGCACCCTCTGTAAGTTGGCGAAGGAGACAATATCCCACCTCTTTATCCACTATCATTATGCCTCCCAAGTTTGGAAAAATGTCTTACAAAAGCTCAACATCCTTTGGGTTTTTGATAGGAATATTCATCAATTTTTCGTTAATTGGAAATGCCCATCTAAACACCCTTTAATAAGGCAACTTTGACGTCTTATTCCTCCTCATGAATGCTGGTGTCTATGGAAAGAAAGGATCAACATGATTTTCAGAGAAAAGGAGAGTAGTGTGGATTGTCTACTAATTATCATCAATAAACTCCTCCTTGATAATATCTCAGTGTGCTAGTGGAAAATCCCCAATTGCCCCCCTATGGACTGGGATAGAAATATAGCCAAAATTTGAAAGTTGCCTAATTACTTCCAGAAGTGCGATAACTCCAAGAGGATTGTCAGGAGCAACATGAAGTGGAAAGCTCCAAAACCACCCTGGTTTAAGTTGAATTTTGATGGGGCAGCCAGAGCTGGGGAGGCTACAGGAGGGGGTATCATTCGTGACCATAATGGTTGTTTTGTTGTTGCTGATTCAGGGAACTTGAAAGATCACACTTGCAATCAGGTTGAAGGTATGGCCCTCCTCTGGGGCCTTAAAATTGCGCTATCAATCGACGTCAAGTCCATGGAAATTGAGGGTGATTCACTGCTGATTGTTGAAGCCACGAAGGGCAAGATGGTTGTTGGCTGGGCCATTCAAGGGGTTATTGAAGACATTCATTCCCTTCTTACCAGACTCCAGTATTTCACCATCCAACATGTTTACAGAGAGGGAAATGTGGTTGCTAACAGTCTGGCTGCTGCTGGTTTTGATCAGGAAGGATTGTGGTGCTGGAGGAAAGAAGAGTCTTTACCTCCTTTTGTTGTCGTTCTTCTAAGAAAGGACTCCAATGTTATTTTCCATGATGCTTAACAATTTTTTCCCTAATTTGGTGTGGCTATTACTAACTGTTGTTAGTACTGAGGGCAGGAGATATTTTTTTAATTTATGGTCGTTGTGTGAAAAAAGAGTGGGGGAGGATTTTCCACGTGCCATGTACGACTATTTTTGGTTTTCCACCGGGATTATCCATCTCCATCCTAATGACCGACGGGGTCATTATTTTATTAACCCCCTTGAAGCTCGTGACAAGCTTTTTAGGCGGGCGGATTTGGTTCAATTTTTTGTGTCGTCTGGATCTTTCTCCAATATCATTTCCCTTCGTGTTGTGGACTTCTCGCACGGGGAAACTAATAGGTCTGAGCTGGCTATGGGAAGAAGCATTTATTTTTTTCTTTTTTGGCTTTACAAATTACCTCTTACTGGCCATTTCTACGCAGTTTTTTCTACTCCTGGTTTTCTCTATTTCTGGCCGGCTAATTTGCTTTCTGGTATTGTTTTGGTCGTTTGTGGTGAGTGTGTTGGAGCTATGGGTGGGGACCGGGTGTGGGTGGAGCTTGATAAATGCGACGACTGGAAGGCAGATGACACTATCTAGCATATATGTAGGGAAGGTGGTATTTCACAGTATATGGAATTTATGACCGGCCACGACAAGGGTCTTTCAAGGAAATTTGTGACCTCTTGGAAGGACAAAAGGGTCACAATTGGGAGCATTTCTTTTGATATCAGTGAGGAGGTCATCACTAGGGCTACGGGTCTTGCTTTGGATGGGTGTACTTGGAAGAAAACCACCAAAGTTGCGGACAAGACCAGCCTCAACCTTTTCTTCTAGGGTGACGAGAAACCTGTCAAACTACGTGGAGGGTATGACCATGAAGCATTGCTTGAGCCATGGGACAAAGTGTGCATGGTGGTGATGAAATACTTCACCCTTGAAGGAAGGTATGGCGTGTATTACTACTATCATTTCAATTTCCTCAATCAACTTAGGAATCACCATAATATTTCCTTTCCTTTTTTTCTCATGCATTCCCTCGAGAGTACCGTGTTGGATGTTGTTGAAGCCATGAATGAGAATAAAAATTTCACCATCCTTCACCAAGGGCTCATTTCTAGGCTTTACCATTTTCATTCGACCCTTTTCCCTCCTCGTCCCATTTATGTTGTTGATGTTTCTCGTCTCGCCTTTGTCGAAGAAGCTCCGGTTTCTTCTACTGCTCCGTCGACTAGCATCATGGACACCCCTAGCCCAAGTAAGAAGAAATGCATTAAAAACCCTGCCTTGAAAATTTCACCGTAGGAAACCTCCCCCTCTTTGGGGCTCGTGGTGGAAAGCAAAGAGAAAAAACGCACAGCCCCCACCCCAAGAGGCAAGGCCAAAGCCTCAAAGAAGACAAAATTTTGGCTCCACCAAATTGACTCGGACATTGAGATCACTGAGGAGACTAATACTTCTCGTTGGTCTAATAGACTGGTTACCAAGCAGGAAAAAGGGAAGAGTTTCAAGGAGGTTTTGGATTCTAACAATGGGGACGGGAGTGAGAGTAGGAGTAAGGAGGAGAAGGAAGAGGGTGAGGAGGCTCTCTCAGGTTCTGCTAGCAGCTCCTCCCATGTTTCTAAAAGTCTTAAAAAGGGCCTTGCCAACATTAAAATCAAGGAGGCCAAGCTTTGCACCTCTAACATTGCGGAGGGTAAGGTTCCCATGGAGGAAGGCCATAGTAAATAGGATGCTTCCTGGGAGGAGATTGATAATATGAAAAAAAAAATTGAGATCTTGGAGAAAAGATTGCAGGATGTTACTCGGTTTGCCTTGAAGATTATGCACAAGTTTGCCACTATGCTTTGTCTGCTGCAAAAGGATATGGTTGTGAACGAGCCAGAGGAAGACCCCGTCAATACAGAACTGCTTAAGTTCCTCTTTGAGGACTAGGTTACAATAACTCTTGTTAAGCCATGCATTGGGAAGTAGATTTAGTCTTGAGTGGGTTTTGGTTTTTTTGCTGGGGTCGGTTATATCAGCCTTCGATCATGTTTTGTTGTGTTAAAGATATTGTTAATTTCCTCTATGACTAGTATGACCCTTGGTGGTCTATATCTTTGGTGAATTTATATCATGCTTCCATGATGGACTCTGCTGGTAGTTTTAGTTTGGTTGTGTGTCTTTTGTACTGTTTTTTATATGTTCTACTTAGGGTGATGGCCTGGTTTTTAGACCTATTGTCATTGTGTTGTTAGTGTTAGTCTGCTGTGAATGGTCGTGGTTGCCTTGTTTTAATGGGACATCACCCTTGTTTTGCTGCTTTTTATATCAAAAACATGTAATATCTAACCTTTTAATTATTTTTAATATATATCATATTTATTTTATTTATAAAATGTATTTAATATATAATAATTATTAATATAACAATTATTAAATATATTATTTATTTAAAAGTTAGTGATTAAAGTTAGGTTTATAGTTATGGATAGTGTCATGACCATAGTTAGGGTTAGAGATAGGTATAGGATTAGGATAATGGTTTAGAATTTATTGTTAGGGTTAAAGTCAAGGTTAGGGTTAAGGTTATAGAATTAGAGTTAGGGTTAGGGTTAGGGATAGAATTGGAGTTAGGGTGTGAGTTAGGGATAGGGTTAGGTCATGAAAATAATTAATTAACAACACTAAAACACTATAATTAACAAAACTTGCATTTATTTCTATTCACACTAGTAAAACTTACATTTAATTTTTTTCAAATTTAGAAAACAATAATTACAATACTATAAACGCAAGTACCAGCCACTATGTGGCACTTGTTAATATTATTATTTGAAAAATATATTTTTATTAAAAACATATTATTATTATTATTTATTGAAAAATCTAAGTTTAAAAAGTTTGAAAGAAAAAAATCTTATCCTATGTTTTCTTAATTTAAAGCTAAGACTAGTTAAAAATGTAGTTGTTTTTTTTCTTTAATTTTATATTATATTTTTTAATATTTTAGAAAATTTGATGGATGAGATTGTTTCAACAGCCTTGCGTCCTTCTCTACAATTTTCAACCATTGATTTTAAAAAATAGGTCGTTCACTTCATATAGAGAACACCTAGTGTAATTAACTTTAAGAATTATTCTTTTTCTTTTTCAAATAAATACCTTATACTAATTAAAAAGTAGATGTTAAACACCTATACTAACTTCCATTGGATAAGAATAAAATTTGTACTCCTAATAAATTATATTGAATAATTTTTAAAAAATGCAAAACAAACAAAAGTTTAGGTGTGTATGTGTGTGTTTAACTTTAACTTAGCTTTAAGATTTATTATTTTCCCTTTTCACATATTGAATCGAGATTACATTTAATACTTACATAGATTACAAAAGTATCTAATAGTAATTAAAAAGTAAATGCTAAAAACCTATATTAACCTCCATGGAATAAGAATAGAATTTGTAACCCCTCTAAATTATATTGAATAATTTAAAAAAAATGAAAAACAAAGAAAAGTGTAGGTGTGTGCCTATTTAAAATTTAATATTGTGATATTTTGAACAATGTGAGTTCACTATTCTTAAACAAAAAATAAAAGGGATGAATGTGCTTTGTTCTATAATTAAAGAATGTATGCAAGTTTGATATGACACTAAAAATAATGTGTCTTCAAATCAAGAATGAGCAATGACAGACTCATGCCAAAATTAGCATCTTTTACTTTTTTCTATGTATGGAGAACTTCACAAGCCTAGTATAGGTTTACAACTACAAATGATTCATGCTATAACAAATGCGCTTGTGATGTGTCATATCTTTTATTCTTTGCACAATCTAATATGTCTCAATTTCTCCCTTCTTTGATGTTTGGGGAATAGTAGTATTTAAAAATACCTTAAAACGATTACTAGTAAGTTGCATGGAACTTTTACTTATATCAATCTTGGAAAAGTAGGCAAAGATCAAAGACAAGAAGCAAATTCCTAAAATATAAATTCATTACTAATTTTAGTGCACCAAGATCCAAGTGTTTCACTATTAATTGCTCTTCCAAGGTTGTAAAATGAGAAAAGACATGTCATGTTTAGATGATTTTCAAATGGATAAAATGAATACAATAAATGTCTTTATATGCTAGCACATAACATCAAGTCATACAAACATGTGTTTGATTGACTCTAGGTAAGAAAGATAAAAGGGGCAATTAACAAAATTTAGATTTTTAAATTTGAATCAAGGTAGGATGAGTTCTCATTCATGATTCAATGTGCTTGTGATCATGGACCCACCCCAAAGCAAAGAAGGGGATATATTGTGGTGCATAATGGCTAGATGAATATGTGTATGCATGGATGTGAGAATCAAGCAAATAGGATGAATTTATAAGGATATGTGGACATATCCAGATAAGTTTTGTGTTATGTGTACATATGGAGGTGGATAAAGTTTAGGTAAATGAACCTAACTTTGTACAAGATTATGTCATTTCTCATAATATACATGTATGAAAACATCTGCTCAAAATAAGTACAAGATTAAATGGTAAATGACATGGGTATGTAATTTTTTCCATTACACTCTACCACCACTTTGTGATGCATGTGAATCCCAAATGATCGTGCATCTCAAAATATTTAGAACTCGCAAACATGCATAAAAAAGTAAAAATGTAGATACTCAAAGGATATGGCCATGGGGTCTAAATAAAGTTATGGACCATATAAGATGTGATCATATGGATATGTCATGTGGATTTTAATCTTCATGATGACCCACCAAATAGATAAGATATTTCATGAGTAGCTTTTGACTCACAAGTGAAAATCAATAATAAAATATGAATGTTAGTGATCATATATGCCCACTTATATTGACTACCCCAAAAGGGTGCATGGAATTGAAGGAAATATATATTCATGCATGAAAGTAAATATAGATATAAATATAAGCATGTAAGCATAATCATATAACATAAGATCAATAATGAATATGTATGAGGAGAGCATGTGCATGTATAGTGAATAATCAATCATACTAAGAACATAGAGTTGGATATGTCATCAAGGAAGATAGGTTACCCCTAGCATAGGAAATTTAAAGATAATGGCGATGCAACCCTCAAATATTGGAGACACCCATGAAAGTAATGTAGTATAATAGTGTTATCAAGGGGATAAAGGAAATAAGTTGAATCAAGAGTTACAAGTCCAATCAATGGGTAATGTCCCTAGTGTAATATATAGTAATGATAAGACAAATATCACTTCAAGTCATAAAAGGAGAGGAAATAGAGGAACTTCACCAAAAAAAAGGAAAAAAAATCAACCTCAAGGTCAAGTGCCTAAAAGCCTTAAAGGCCATTGGTTGAGTCCTTTGTTGAGAAATTTCTAAAGGATTTTGTGCTTTACAAAATAAACTTGGATTCCATATCATGATAAGTATGGTTTCTTATTATTATAGTATTGAGGAACTAACAGAGCAAAAAATATCAACATTTACAGTCACTATTTCATTTGTCCTTTAGAAATCTTGTACTAATCAAACTTACTGTCTCATCTCAATGGGATATGTTAATTGACCATTATTTATTAGTTAAGTTGCAACCTTGTATTTATGATAGCATGTATCCAATGTCAATCCATTCAAACCTTTTCATTCTTTGAACATTTTCTTGATAATTTAATGATCACTTGTTATATGGAGCCTAATCAGACTCAGAGGTTAAATTTTCCCCACTTTTATTGGTGTGGTTTCCCCCCAAATTATTCAACAGGGGTTTGGGGGCAGCGCCCCTTTGCGAGGTCCAGGGGCAGTGCCCCTGGCGTGCTCCCTGTCGCAATACAAGGTGAGGTCGAGGGGCAGTGCCCCTAAAACCTCAAACAAATTTTATTATTTTATAAAGGTGTCGAGAGTTATTTTTTCTATTGAACGACATTATAAAAACCCTATTTTGTAACCAACATAAGTCTTGATAAAATGACTAAGGGTTAGGGTTTCTGTTGGTATTGTATTGTAGTGTTTGTAGCAGTATTGAGTTGCAAGGATTGTTGGTTGTAATCGGTTCGATTTGTTGGATAATAATATTGGACTCTTTGTTGGTGGATGTAGCCCGAGTTTGGGTGAACCACGTTAAAAATTGTCTCTCGATGTTATTATTTCTATGTATTTGCATTCCTCTGTTTAATCTTTATTTGCATTTAATTGATATTTGTTGCATGCAATTCCTAATATCACTACCTACTACAATTTCAAGAGAAAATCATAAAATATCTTAGAAATATTATAGTATCTCTTTCATTTAAATTGGATAATTTGTGGGTAAAATAGTTTTTACATCTCTAAGAACTACATGCTTACATAGCCAAAGGAGGTATAATGTGCTTAAAATAATCCCAATCATAACTAATGTGGCTAAGTGTTTATTTAGAAAGATCTTGAGAATGATTTTTTCTATATTTTATTGTGTGTAGATTATTTGCATCAATCTAGAAAAATCTAGAAAAAAAAGCACTCTCATCAATATGGATTGTGAAAATCTAATGTCTCTAATAGAAATATCTTATTAAGATGGTAAATTTTGTATGTTGATATATCAATATCAAGTAAACTTCTATGGGGTAAAGTTGGTGAAAAGGAAATGGTATGGGGATTTCAAATAGTTCTTACTAAAAATTCATGATATTTGGAAGTTTGAGTCTTTTGTTGGTCATATAAAATACTATAATGTCGAAGGGGCCTAGAGGAACTAATCCATGGATAAATATTAATACAATTATACCTATAATTCTATGTATGTTAAATAAAATGAGATATTCCTCACTTATTAGATAAAATGTGTTGGAAAAATAAGGACAAACAACTGAGAGGGGGGGGTGAATCAGTTGTCATAAAAACTTAAACTTTTCAAACTTAACTTAACTCTAATCTTAGATCTGATGAATAAGCAATTAACCACAAACAATTAACACATCAGAGAGACAAATAACACCAAGACTTTTTTTTACGTGGAAACCCTGTTAGGGGAAAAACCACAGTGGATGTTAGTCCACAAGATTATACTCTGTTAAAAGTATAATGAGAAATAATAAGGGGAATGCACACGCATTTAGGCTCACTGCTCAATTACAAAAGGGTCCCATTGCCCAATAGGATAGGATTAAAAATTTGGAGGGTATGAACTGAGAAAATAGCTTCTACTCAAGCCTGATTACAGTTCCAATTAAGCTCAACACTTCTTCACACTTCGCACAATCTTCTTCACACCCTGCTCAGCAATCGAATGATATTTGCATATACACACATAGGAGCACATGAAGCATCCTCTTCATCAATTAACTAATTGCCCTTATATATCCACTACATAAGATTCCATCACAACTTCGTCGACCAAGAAAATAAAATATATTTGCAATGTCGGCCCAGATTAACAACTAAATTCTTAATGTGAACCCACAAAGGTTGGACACAGCATAGTGGAGACCCAAATTAACATCTTCAACATAAAAATACTTTAATTAATTTCACCTCAAACATCCACAACACGCTACCGTTAACATGTCGGCCAGGAACATGAAGAATTGAACACGCGCAAGAAAAGATCTTCAATCACGAGCTCACCTGATCAAGTGGATGTACCATAAATATAGAGAATGAACTAGAGACATCTGAGAACACCAAGAAACAATATAGAAGCATTTGCAACAACTTAGATAACCAAAATCATACAATCTTCATTCAGGAACATTGACAAAGACAACAAAAATACTATCAGACCACAATTCACACAAAACTTCACACAGGCCTCTAAAACTTCCGGTAGATGATCTAGACATACTCAATGATAAACCCTTTAATCCACATCAACTAATCTTTAATGTACAGAACAAAACACCTTCATGACCTACATAGTTCCACTGGGAACCTGGAACACTTCCTTTTACAAATTTCTCAATATCCTCGACATATACAACAATTGATACACCAAATGCCAATAGTGTTGACATCAATGACAACTACATATCAACAACACATCCACAACATCCAACAATCTCCCAACGATCTCCCCCTTTGGCATTGATGGCAACACATGATGTGAAAAATACCATCAACCCAACATACTGACTTCTTTTACACTTCTCCTCTCAACTGAACTTCTCTCCATAGGGATTTTTCACATTACTCTTCTCCCCCTTTGAAATCAATGGAAAAATTAACCATGACTTTTCCATACACACGCTCTGAACCACATATCTACACAGCTGACTACTCCCCCTGAGTAGCAACCACAAAAACATCAATCTGGATCATAATGTAGCAAATGAGGCTCATGGATTGATGCAAGCAAATGCATATTTTAGCTCTTATCAGGAGGGGTAATTACCCCTAGCATTCCTCTAAGATACTCAAAAGTATCCTTTGTCAATGGCTTGGTAAATATATCTGCAATCTGTTCTTTGGTAGGCACATATCCAATCTGACTTCTTTTTCATTCACTTTTTCCCTTAGGAAGTGAAACTTGATTGATATATGTTTAGTCTTTGAGTGCAGCACTAGATTCCTTGATATATTTATTGCACTTGAGTTGTCATGGTATATGGAAATAGGCTCTTCATATATTACTCTAATATCTCTTAACATCTGTTTCATCCATATTACTTGAGTACAATTGTTTGTAGCAGTAATATATTATGCTTCAGCAGTAGATAGAGAAATGGAACTTTGCTTTTTGCTTAGCTAGGACACCAGCTTTTTCCTTAGGAAGAAAGCACCACCACTAGTACTTTTTTTGTCATCCACATCACCAGCCCAATCAACATCAGTGTATGCTCACAAAGTGAGATCATCATCCTTTGGATACCAAAGTCCAAAGTCAACTGTTCCTTTCAGATATCTAAAGATTCTTTTGACAACAGTCACATGTGATTCTTTTTTATCAGCTTGAAATCTAGCAACCATACGTACAGCATTCATAATGTTTGGTCTAGTATGAGTCAAGTAGAGGAATCCACCGATCATTGACCTATATCTGGTTTGATTTGCCTTTGGAGAATCATCATTTTGTGTCAACTTACATCCGGTCACCATAGGGGTACCAACAGGTTTGGAGTCTTCCATTCCAAACTTCTTCAACAGTTCTCACATATTTGGACTGAGATATGAAAATCCCTTGGTCCAACTAAGTAATTTGCAATCCCAGAAAGAACTTCATTTCACCAATCATGCTCATCTCAAATTCACTCTTCATCTCATCAACAAACTTCATGCATAGATTATCATCTCCTCCAAAAATGATGTCATCAACAAAGACTTCTATGATTAACTCCTTATCATGATCTAATTTGAAGTATAAGTTACTATCAACAGTACCTTTAGTGAATCCAAGCTTCAGTAGGTATGTGTCCAATCTAGCGTACCAGGCTTTGGGGGCTTGTTTAAGTCCATATAGAGCTTTCTTCAACCTACAAACTATATCTTCTTTATATGTTAGCTAAAATCCATCTAGATGTTCAATGTACACTTCTTCTTCTAGTTCTCCATTTAGAAATGCAGACTTTACATCCATTTGATAGAATTTATAGTTCTTGTGTGCAACATAAGCAAGAAATAATCTCACAACTTCAATTCTAGCAATAGGGGCAAAGGTTTCTTCAAAATCAATACCTTCCATTTGAGAGTACCCTTTACATACCAGTCTTGCTTTATTCTGGACCACTTCACCTTCTTCATTCAGCTTGTTTCTGAATACCCACTTAGTACCAATCACATTCTTGTCTTTGGGCCTAGGAACCAGTAGCCATGTGTCATTCTTCTCAATTTGTGTCAGCTCTTCCTTCATAGCTTCCAACTAGTGTTCATCTTGACAGGCTTCAATGACACTCTTAGGTTCAATCTTGGAAATCAAACAATATTCTTCTGCAATATTTCTTCTAGTTTGCACTCCTTTACTCTTATCTCCTATGATTTGACTTTCAGAGTGATTCAACTTTACATACCTTGGAGTCTTGGGACTTTCTCAGACCTCTGTGTCTTCTGGACTTTCTTCTACATTTTCACTTGTTTGTGCTTCCTGACTAACTTGATTTATTAGAACAAATTGAGGTTACTTCACCGGAACATATGGAATAATCTAACGTAGATTCAGTGTTTGAGTGTTCTTCCCTTGATTTGTGTTTTCTTCATCTGAATCATAACTACATTGTCTGGACGATTTGACAGAGTCCTCATCAACTTTGGCACTTGCACTCTCAACAATCTTTCTCAGTCTTTTGTTAAAGCACCAGTATGCCTTGCTCTTAGTGGAGTAACCTAAGAAGATCCCTTCATCGCTTCTAGCATCAAATTTTCCTATATCATCATCTCTCCTGATGTAACATTTGCTTCCAAAGATCTGGAAATACTTAATAGTAGGCTTGTGACCAAACCATAACTCATAAAGGGGTCTTACCAGAATTACCATTCACATTTACCTGGTTCAAGGTATACACAACAGTGCTTACCGCTTCACTCCAGTACATCTGAGACACATTTCCTTCCATCGTCATTGTTCTGGCAGCATCCAGAATTGTTCTATTATTCCTTTCTGCAACTCCATCTGTTGGGGGGTTCGGGGAGCAGATAACTGTCTTTTAATTCCATGTTCTTCACAATAAGAGTTGAACTCCTTAGAGATGAATTCACCACCTCTGTCAGATCTCAGGCACTTGATTCTCAAACCTTTTTCATTTTTTTCCATAGCCTTAAAGCTTTTTAACTTATCTAATGCTTCACATTTTTCACTCAAAAAGGAAACCCAAATCATTCTAGAGTAATCATTAATAACCAACATAAAATACCTTTCTCCATGAATACTTCTAACTCTAGAGGGACCACAAAGATCAATATGTAGTAGTTCCAGTACATTATTTGAATGAAATTAATTGCTTCAGAAGGAGACTCTAGTTTGTTTTACCCATCTAACATTCTTTGCAGATTACATTAGCAGGCTTCACTAACCTAGGCAGATCTCTTACTGCTTGAGTAGAGCTTATCTTGATAATGTTGTCAAAATTTACATGACACAACCTCCTATGCCACAACCAAATTTCATCTACTTGAGAAATTAAGCAACTTCCACTAGCACTATTCAAGTGAAAAAATTACCTTTAGTTTGCACACCAGTAGCAATCATATTTCTGGAACTCCCATGAATCTTGCATTTTCCATTCTTGAACTGTAGATCATATCCATTGTGTACCATCTATCCAACACTCAAGTTGTGCTTTATGCCTTCAACATATAGGACATCATCAGTATTATCTTTACCACCAAGGCTAATAGATCCTCTGCCACGAATCACACCAGCATTGTTATCTCCAAATATTACAACCCCACCGTCATACTTCTCTAGACTCACAAACTTACTTTTGTCACCGGTCATGTGATGTGAGCATCCACTATCAATGACCCACTCATCTTTTTCTTCAATTCGGGCTGCAAGATCTTTCTCATCTTTAGTGGATTCAATAGCCACAGGATTATCTTCAATGGTAGCAATGAAAGCCCAATCATCTTCATTTCCATTGTCTTTGTCAGACTCATCATCAGTCATTGCTTCTTCAGCAAAGTAGCATCTCTTTTGGAATCTAGACTTTCTAGGCTTATACCTAAGAACTCTTTCAGGACATCTTGATGCAAAATGACATATTTTACTACATGAAAAACATTTAATAGGCAATACATCTTCATACTTACCTTTTCCTTTTCCTTCTTTCTTTGCAATCAATGCTTCCAATTCTTCTACTTCTCTTTCTTTGTCTTCGAGCTGTTTCAGTTCTTCATCATATTTGGATATCTTTCTAGAGCTTTCTCCTGGACTATATCTTTGCCTATAGCTTCCAGATACAATAGCTTTGATTGCATATTCAGTCTTTGGTGTAGATTCACCAAACTCACTAATTTCAAAAGTAGCAAGCTTCCCTATCATTGTTTCTCTTGTCATCTTGTTTACCAACATGAATTCTTCAATAGCATGAACTTTTATTTTGTAGGAAAGAGGCAAGCATCTAAGTATCTTAGCCACAATTTCATCTTCTTCCATAGAACCACCGACACATGTAATAGCCATCACTATCTCATTTACTATCTGCATAAAAGAAGTGATATTTTCATCTTCTCCCATCTTCAAATTCTCATATTCACCTTTCAAGCTCTATAGCTTAGCCATCTTCACCTGTGCATCACCTTCATACAAAGTTTCTAGTCTCGTCCAAATCTCATGAGCTGTCTGCATACCTAACACATTAGCCATCTTTGAATCTGTCAAAGTGCTCAACAAAGCTTCAATAGCCCTAACATTGTTTTCAGCATCTTTGATTTCATCAGCAAAAGAGGGACCATTCTGAGGAATAACATATGGATCTTTTGTAATCTTCCAGTAGGCTTCACCAATACATCTTAGGTGACATCGCATCCTGACTTTCCACAGTGAGTAGTTGGTGCCATCAAATCTAGGACTGTCCTTCTTGATGTTGCCATCCCGGATCACCTCAAGCTATTAAACTTCTTTAGAGGAACTAGCTCTAATACCAATTGTTGGCAAAACAAGGACAAACAACTGAGAGGGGGGGTGAATCAGTTGTCATAGAAACTTAAACTTTTCAAACTTAACTTAACTCTAATCTCAAATTTGATGAATAAGTAATTAACCACAAACAATTAACACATCAGAGGAACAAATAACACCAAGACTTTTTTTTATGTGGAAACCTTGTTAGGGGAAAAACCATGGTGGATGTTAGTCCACAAGATTATACTCTGTTAAAAGTATAATGAGAAATAATAAGGGGAATGCACATTCATTCAGGCACATTGCCTAGAGCTCACTGCTCAATTACAAAAGCGGCTCACTACCCAACAGGATAGGATTAAAAATCCAGAGGATATGAACTAAGAAAATAGCTTCTGCTCAAGCCTGATTACAGTTCCAATTAAGCTCAACACTTCTTCACACTTTGCACAATCTTCTTCACACTTTGCTATGCAATCGAATGATATTCACATATACACACATAAGAGCACACGAACCATCCTCTTCATCAATGAACTAATCGCCCTTATATATCCACTACATGAGATTCCATCACAACTTCGTTGGCCAAGAAAATAAAATATATTTGCAATGTTGGCCCAGATTAACAACTAAATTCTTAATGCGAACCCACAAAGGTTAGCCACAACATAGTGGAGACCCAAATTAACATCTTCAACATAAAAATACTTTAATTAATTTCACCTCGAACATCCACAACATGCTATCATTAACATGTCAGCCAAGAACATGAAAAACCGAACATGCGCAAGAAAAGATCTTCAATCACAAGCTCACCTAATCAAGTGTACATACCACAAAGATAGAGAATGAACTAGAGACATATGAAAACACCAAGAAACAACAAAGAAGCATCCACAACAACTTAGATAACCAGAATCATACAATCTTCATTCAGGAACACTGAAAGAGACAACAAAAATACTGTCAGAACACAACTCACACAAAACTTCACGCAGACCTCTGAAACTTCCGGTAGATGATCTAGACATACTCAACGATAAACCCTTTAATCCACATCAACTAATCTTTAATGTATAGAAAAAAATTCCTTCATGACTTGCATAGTTCCATTGGGAACCTGGAACACTTCCTTTTACAAATTTCTCAATATCCTCGACATATATAGCAATTGATACACCAAATGCTAATAGTTTTGACATCAATGACAACCACATATCAACAACACATCCACAACATCCAACAATCTCCCAACAGAATGGACCACAATTACCTAGATCTCAAAGTACATGAGATGGTTACTACTCGTCACATAGATTTTTGGATTTATAATATAGCACTCTTGAGACTTCAAAGTTGGTAGAATCAATTCCCTCCTTTATCCAAAAGATTGAAGAAGCCTTTCTCTCTTTTTGTATGGGAGGAACTAATGTATAACTTCATCTAGATAGGGATAACCTTGTTAGGACTAGGTGTTGTACACATTGAAATTTTTGTGATATTTTATTGTTGAAATGTGTTGTATATTTGGGTCTTCATGGAGTGGGGAATCATCCTTAGAATAATCCATGATATTTAATTTATGACACAATTCACCACTTGGAATATGTCATATGACAACTGTAATTGTAGGATAGCATTAAAGTTGGATTTTACATGTACACTAGGTGGATCATCTTTTACCAAATACTTTTAGCTAAATTTAAGAGATGAAAGAATATATTGTAGGGGAACTGATTTAACCAAATTGGAATGCCCAATTTTGGTGGCTTGACTCCTTGACTTGGGAGTTACAATGGATTTGAGAACCCAATTTGGGGCCTTGGTTTCAAAAACCATCTATAGTTTTCTAGTTAGAATTATTCCTAAGTATTGGATGCTTGGGATGCAGCATGGTATATTTTTTCAATCATAGGTGTGTGATATATTTGATCTCCTTTATAACACAAATTTATTCTATTATATTGCAATCTTTCACTGAGATAATATAGTCAAAGTAATGTTAATATCGTTGGGTTTTCCCATGGTAAATTTGATGTTATGGATTGTTACCCTATATCAAAATTATTTTAGATTTTGTAAAATTTTGCATTACTTTCCTGTATTAGATTATCTTATTTTCCTTTCATTTGATATCAAACATTTTAACCTTCTATTACTCTTTGTTTCAATTGGAGTTTTTAGTATAGGTGAATCTCTTTCAAGTAGAGAGAAATGGATAATACATCTAGTGTGGAAATTAAGGAGTTAGTAGCCTAAATTTTGAGCTTTGGAAGATCAATATTGAAGACATATTGGTGTATCATGATTATTGGATTATAGTAATCAATTTTCCCCCAAGAAATTAATCCTAATGACTATACAAAACTTGATAAAGAAGTTAGAACTATCATTCATCTATTCCTTTTAGATTCAATGCTCCTAATTTTCTCAAGTGAAGACACCGTGAAGTAAACATATTATAAGGGATTTGTATCAAATTAAGTCTATTATAAAAACTTTTTCTACCAAAGAAGTTATATTTCATGTGTATATATGATGAATATCTAGTAATCAATCACTTGAATACATTTAACATCATCATCAATCAATTAGAATCTATTAATCTTAAAATGAATGAGGAAGATCAATGCATAACTTTACTATGTTATTTGTAAAATCCATAGGACAACCTTGTGATGGTGATTATAGTAGAGCTTCTAAGTTAAAACTTGAGGTGGTTGGATCCTTGATATTTAAAGAGATGAGGTATAAATTCATACAACCTATAAAAGATGTTTTTTCATCATAGGTTGTTAGTAAGAAAATGGAAATACTAAGAATGGATATAAGAGATTTAATTCAAAGGGGAGATCTAAGTATCCTAAAAAAATCATGTAGCGAACTACAAAGGACGCTTTGATTGTTAGAGGGTTTTTTCAAGAAATGGGAAAGAACAAGAAAGGAGATAAGAGATCCATGTCAAAGAGGAAATCTAAGTCTCTTAAGTCAAATATTAAATGCTAAAACTATGGGATGCTTGGTCACATCAAGAAAATTAAAATAAAATAAAATAAGAAGGAATATAATGATAATTAAGATTTGAATACCTACAATGATGAACACTAACATGTGTTTCTAATATTTTTCATTAAACAAGATTGTAATGGTGCATGAATAATTGATTGTGGAGCATTATTCCACATGAATCCCCATAGTGAATGATTTTCTCCATATAAGATACAACAGTGAAAAATTATTCTTGGGAGACAACACATCTCACAAGATCATTGATCACAAGAAATTCAAGATTTTGTTTGGAGATGGGAGGATTGAGTCTCTCTCTAGTATATTGTGCATCCCTAGTTGTAAATAAATGTATTATCTACAAGTAAAATGAACGATTTGGGTGGCTTATTAGATTTATTAAGCATGGACATATAATTGTTAAAGAAACTATTGTATTAGCTAAGATATAGTGGTTTGAACTATATTTAGACTTTATGCTAGTACCTTTGTTGAATGTAATAGTCTCAAGGTTCACGATTCTAAGAACTAGAAACTACTTGCTAAAAGATAATGTTGTGGAATGAATGCATGACCTATGTTGGTGAGAAAGGACTTAAGATTTTGAAATATGAGGGTATATACAATTTCACAAGCTTGTTGACTATTCTCCGGGTTTTAATTTTAAAGTTTGCATTGTATATGAGAAATGAAATGTTGTTATATTTTGTTCAAGATTTGCTATATTTGATGATATTTTATGTTTAATTCTTAGCAATGTATTAGGTCATCTTATTGTACTTTCACTAGGAAAACCCCTTTATTATTTATTACTTATATATGATTTCTCTAGAAAAGCATGGAAATTATTTTTTAGATAGAAATATAAATTCATTATTAGGTATAGAGAGTTTAAGGCTCTTATGGAGAACCAAATGAGAAATATAATTAAGGTTTTGAGAATGGATAATGGTGGAGACTTTTGTTCTACATATTTAATAAGATTTGTAAGGACGATGATATATCTAGATAAAATACAACTCCATACAGGTTTCTTATTAGAATGGATTCATAAAGAGAATGAATAGGAGACCGATGGATAAATCTAGAAGTATGATATGTTGTGGTAGTTTTATAATGCCCCAAAATACTGAAGCAATAAAATGGAAGAAAACGTGACCAACAATTTTTTGTGTCTAATAATTGTAACACAATAGTGTGTAATGCACACTCACACACATTTTCATTTCTCATGATAATTAATATGCATGGTGGAGAATCATAATTACCTCAATCCACTTGAATTTAGCACACATTCCAATGAACACACTTCAAAATTATACAAAGCACTAGAAAAATATATATCCTTCATGAAACAACTCATCTCAAGGTTCAAGAAGGAATAGCAACATACATCACACTAGACCAACCAATGTAATCAAATAGGCGGGATAGGGGCTCACCCTATACTACTCAAAATGCTTGTTTCAAGCTACTTAGCCACATAAGGAGCATTCAAAAGAATTTGTAGCTTATTTTATAACTTTTGTACCACTTTAAAGAGGGATCGAACCATTCAAAGAGGAATCGTAACCTTGGGAGGAAATTGCAAGTCAAAGGGAAGTCAAAGGTGGTCAACACAACATTTATTAAGGAAGAAAGGATTGTGGTACCACTCCTTATATCTATTATACCAATCCAAGGCTATTGTGCATTTATTCACATCAGTTTTACATCATGAGGAGTATAAGGAAAATTTATGAAGTGTTGAATGTAATGACAGGTCAACTTGAATATGCTATTCATTTCTATGTACATTTCAGTAAAGGAGAAATCTAAATATCAAATATTTATTGTATTAGGTTGTCACATATGTATTTAAATTTCTAAGCATAATGGTATGATAAATATTTTGAGTATAATTGCAAAATTATATCAAGTTATTAATGAAATTGTAGTATCATATTAAATATTATTCATACCCGTCAAAGAAATATAAAAACTTCTCCATTACAGTCTATTGCCAAGTGTATGTTGAAATGTCAGTATAATGGGAACAATGGACTTATGAATTTTTTTTATGCAAAATTGATTTGGGCCATTATAGTGGTATTAGAGTTGTGCATCCTGCCAACCTGAGGATGATCGGTAAGGACAAATTCAATTTTCCCTTTTAGTGACCGACACTCGTCTATTTCACTAGCAGCTGATAACAATTGAGAAAATGAAGTCTATGCAAGAACTCATGGTAGAATTAACATAGGTCTTGAGGATTATGATAGGAATTTGATAAAGATTCTACAACATCATGAAATGTTAGATCCTCTTTTTGTAAAGGAAAATAAAGCTAACACTAATACAAAGGAAAAAGAAAAAGAGGACTTACAAAAAGAGAGTAGCAAAAATGATCTCTAGAGAAAGAAATTTTTCTTTGTATGCAAAGAAGCTTTGGAACCTAATCATAGGTGTTAGGATCAAGGATAGGAGCACCTAGAGTTGTTGGAGCCTCATCTATCAATTGGGAAGAAAGATGAGGGGTGTGGATCGGTAGTTGTTGGTGACGAGGATGCTATTCCTCATGATGGTTGTTTGACGGAATCTCGAGATGACTCCTTGGATGTGCCTGAATCTATATTGGTAGACGATGTGTGCATTGAGCTTGTCAAAATAGCAGCCTTTAGCTCACCATCAAATCTATCCTATGAGGTGGATAACACCAATACTTTTGATGGGCATGTTGATAGTCCACATGATGATATTTTTTGATCAATTGGTGATGGCGGTTCAACATCTTATCATAGTGTTGATTACAAATCAAAAATTTTGTATGAGGATGATAGATCTCAGGGGTCCCAACATTTGGCAGGTTAGTTGAAAGTTAGTGAAGAAATGATTAGTGCAGCCATATCACATTTTGATGACACTCATAAGTTGTTGGTGAATTACTGTTGGAGGACTCTGAAAACACATAAGCACTTTGATGGAGAACTTTCCCCTGCAAAGTTTTAGGCACTTAGAGAAGCAAGGGTGATGATGAAATCTAACTACCTACATGTACTCTTTGATCAAGACTATCTTCTCATGCTTGATGGGATTTATTATGATGCTCTAAAAGGGAAAGAAGAGGAGTTTGATAAGCTCACTCATGAGCTCGAGCTCACCATGGACTTCGTTAAGAGCACTCAAATGACCCTTCAAGAGTCAAAGACTTGGATTGAAAATCTCTCCATGGAGTTGAGCTTGGTGCAATCTTCATCATGCACAAATGAAACTCAACTATCTATGGAAGCCATCAATGATGACCATACATCCAAAAATTGTGGGAATGTGCATATTGGAAATTTGGAAGTTACATCCATTTTGTTTACAGGCATAGATGACACCAATGGGATGAGTGCGTTGGATGAGATTGCTATTGATAGGTTTGGTGATGATGAGGTGGATTTTGTTGAGAGTTGTGTGTTAGATCACAATGTTGTTCCATCCTCTCTACAAGAGGATTACACAAAATCTAGTGGGGAAAAGGGTATTCACCATGGACTCCGAAAACACATAAGCACTTTGATGGAGAACTTTCCCCTGCAAATTTTTAGGCACTTAGAGAAGCAAGGGTGATGATGAAATCTAACTACCTACATGTACTCTCTGATCAAGACTATCTTCTCATGCTTGATGGGATTTATTATGATGCTCTAAATGGGAAAGAAGAGGAGTTTGATAAGCTCACTCATGAGCTCGAGGTCACCATGGACTTCATTAAGAGCACTCAAATGACCCTTCAAGAGTCAAAGACTTGGATTGACAAGCTCTCCATGGAGTTGAGCTTGCTGCAATCTTCATCATGCACAAATGAAACTCAACTATCTATGGAAGCCATCAATGATGAGCACACATCCACAAATTGTGGGAATGTGCATATTGGAGATTTGGAAGTTACATCCATTTTGTTTACAGGCATAGATGACACCAATGGGATGAGTGCGTTGGATGAGATTGCTATTGATAGGTTTGGTGATGATGAGGTGGATTTTGTTGAGAGTTGTGTGTTAGATCTCAATGTTGTTCCATCCTCTCTACAAGAGGATTACACAAAATCTAGTGGGGAAAAGGGTATTCATGATGATAGGTTCCCCCTCCTGAAAGAAAATCAGAAAATTCAATCTATGCAACTAATTATGATCATCGGTCTAATGAGTCACATGAATAGAAGGATCAGTTGAAGGTTACTGAATCTAAGGTTGTTCAAACCTTAACTTGCTTCGATAGCACACATAAGTTTGTCGAATACCTCCTTTGTTTAGCTGAATTTGAGGAAAGGTAGAGTAGGGTTTCGACTAGAGCTTCTATCTGAAGCTTGCGGACTATCAGGCATGCTTTGGAGGTAATAAAATCATATCACCTCCATTTACTTTAAGATAGATACCTTGTCATCAGGGTTACAAAGAAGGTTTATAGAGCTATTGCAAGGTTTGTCCATCACGATTTGAGTTGTGCATCATCTTCTACTAGTGACAGTGAAGTATGGAATCCACATGATTGTATTGGCATTCTATTGATGCAAACAGGTGAGTTTCACCTTGATTGTGTGGTGAGGTGTGCTCACCATTTTTCTTTCATCCTATGTACAAATGATTTGATGGTACATAAATATGGGTTGGATAAGGGGTTGCACAGTTCACTCTGGTATGATGTGCTTCCATCGTCAACAGATGAATTCAAATTTTGCAAGTCTCCTACTTTTCTTTCTTTTGATGGTTGCTTCTAGAGGTAGGAATCTGAGACTTGGATCATTTGGATTTTAGTGGTTATAATAGTGGCACAATGAAAGTCAACGGGTATTGAGCATGATGGACTTCCAATTCGGCTACGGGATCCAAGAATTGGTATGACTGACAGACTGCTTATTTCTACTACAAGGTTGGGCAGAGTTGTGGTGTATTGTGGTACCTTATTGATACAACAAGATTATGGCGAAGCATCCTTCAGGCTCATCTGGGATCCTAGTATTTGACCATTGCATGCATGTATGGATTGCTTGAGGATAAGCAATCTCTAGGAAGGGAGGACTGTAATGTCCCTATTTTCCACCCCACCATTATAAGAGCTAAATTAAATAATTATTTTAATTATTTAATGTTACCTAGAAAAAAGTGCAATTATAAAGGTAATATTAAATAACTATATTAATATGGTGAATAAAGTGACACCACAAAATATTTAAAAGATATTATAAAGTATTTTAATGCCACTTTATAAAAAGATGTTTTGGTGGGAAAACCTAAAAAGGTATTATAAAAGGACTTGAGAGCTCATTTTCTCATTATGTGAAGATTATTATAATTTGTTTGGTTTTCAGGAGAGCTCAGCTTGAGGATAGAAACCCTCAAGTTCCAGGATCATAGGTTTGGACAAAAACCCAAATCCTCTTTCAAGTAGATTCATTTAGGATTTGTATTTGTGCTTCACCGTTTAGTTCTGAAATTTGTGAAGTTTCCTTGAAAAAAAAATAGAATAAGTAAAATTTTGAAGGAATTATCAAATTTACATATTTTCCAAATGTGAGATACAAATTATTAAATTTACAAATAAATATCAAAATTTGTGTGCAGTGTGTGCAACAATAAAAATTTATGGAAAGAAAAAAAAGAGAAATAATAATATATTTTATTGAGGCTAAGTTTTTTCCAATCGTACTATTTTCCAACCATATTATCAAGTTCTTTATTCAATTAATGAAGTTGGCCATATCATTGAAGATAGTAGGTAGCTCTTTCTTTAGAAAAAGGGGATATACAAGGTGACATGGGCATGTGAAGGAGGTCAAAGCATTTTCAAACAAATATTGACTCCTTCCTTATGATGTGTGCTTGTGAAATTTTCATATTAAGGAAGGTGTGATACCCTTATTGAAGTCTTTATGCCTCTCAATCTATATTGTAGCAATTAAAAGGTTTGTTCCAAGCTACTCAACCACATAAGGAGCATTCACAAGAATTTTTAGCTTATTTTATAACTTTTGTACCACTTTAAAGAGGGCTCGAACCATTCAAAGAGGAATCATAACTTGGGAGGAAATTGTAGGTAAAAGGGAAGTCAACATCATGAGGAGTATAAGGAAAATTTATGAAGTGTTGAATATAATGACAGGTCAGCTTGAATATGATATTTATTTCTGTGTAAAATTCAATAAAGGAGAAATCTAAATATCAGATATTTATTGTATTGGACTATCACATATGTATTTAAATTTTTGAGCATAATGGTATGATAAATATTTCGAGAATAATTTCAAAATTATATGAAGTTGTTAATGAAATTGTAGTATCATATTAAATATTGTTCGTACTCATCAAAGAAATACTAAAATTTCTTCATTACAGTCTATTGTCAAGTGTATGTCGAAATGTCAGTATAATAGGAATAGTGGACTTGTGAATTTTTTATGCAAATTTGATTCAGGCCATTACACCTTCATGATACAACTCATATCAAGGTTCAATATCGAATAGCAACATACATCACACTAGACCAACCAATGCAATCAAATAGGGGAGATAGGTCCTTACCCTATACTACTAATCAAGTACTTTTATCCTCCACTTGGCCACTCAAAATGAGAACTACAACAAGAAGAAAACATATAATTCATCCTTTAATTTATTAGTTAAAAAATAAAAGAGGAAGCATATAAATTAATCCACGCCAATTAATCCATTTAAATTACAATAGTATATACAAAAATGAAAGAGATAACATCAATATTTCTTCATAATGCACTAGCAAGGCAACACTGTGGACCCTTTCCAATTCACCTAGTTCACACAAGAGCATGTTCTTTATACCAAAGAATATGAATTCACTTGAAACATAATTAAAACACTTCATAAATAATAATAACACATTCCTAGATGAAGATAACAAAAATGCAAGTCCAAATGATCAATTTTACACTTCCTTATTGTTGTTTTCCCCTGTTATTAGTTCTAATTACCCTAAGAAAATTGGCATTCACCCTAGTGCACTAGAATTTTCCCTAAAAAACTATAATTTTGTCTTGTTGAACTCTACTATTAGAACAAACAAACTAAATTGTTGGAAGGTAGTGAAATAGAAAAATCACCTAATTTTTCATAATTTTATTTAGAGCTACCTACGGGATTCATATGTTTAGAAATCAATTTCATTAATTTATATAAAAGAAAACCATTTCAACAAGCTCAATTGCATATGTATAACAAGCATTTCACTCTAACTAGGAAAGAGGATTATACACAAAATTTATCCTATAATGTTAAAAAATTCAATCTGGAATAAAATATATTATGTTAAGTAATTCTAATTGTTCACAACTACATGTTCAAGGAAAAATATTCAAACCCAATAATTTTTATTTTGAATGTAAATTCACATTTTACATTGTAAATAGCTTACTTGTTTCAAAGTTTATTTTTGTTAAAAACTCAACATGAATAAGATTATAATGAACTATCCACATTCATAAAGTACATGGATGGATAGTTTTTAATACATCTACTAACTCAAATGTTACAAATGCTCATAATTTACACTTTTTTCTTGTTTAGAAAAAATATACAAAATAATTAAGTAAAGGTCAAAAACTCTTCCAAGTTTTATGTGAGATCTCTGTAGCTCCATAAGATCCTCGTAACTCTAGGTTTTTATACCAATAGTGAGCAAGTCTACCACCTAATCATATGAAACCTAGAGGTCCACTCCCACCTTTCTTAGGTAATATTGGACAATACACATTAACACAATCACTTGGTGGTAATATATAAATGCATATTTAGACATGTTCTTCTCAATACATGAGGAATCATGTATGATTTCAAGAAGGATAAAAATAGTAGTCCAAGGCATTTGTGGAATGGTAATCTTCCTTGGAACTTCAATATCCCAAAGGTTAATCATGAGCAACAAATTACAAATAATGAGTGTAACACCTTGGCACTAGATTATCTAGGATGAGCAACTATTGAGCACTCCACCTTATAATTATTATTTGTTCTACAAAAATTAAAGAGCTAGATCTTAAACCAAATCTATTAAAGTTTTGGGAACAAAATTAAGCCTCTAGAAATCACATATACATAATGTTATTTATTTCTTTATTAAATATAATGTACCCAAAAAATAGTTCCCTTCCCAACAATTCAATCAAAAAATTATCATTTTGATTTTCAATGGAAGTTCATAAAATACCCAAAGCCTCAATTAAATTAAATTAAAATATAGTGTTAGATTAGAAATCAGAAATAAATGCATAAATCATTAAATGACAACCACAAAAACCATTAGATTTAAGCAAATGATTCTAATCTACCAATGAAGTACGAAAAAATAATGCAAGAAACTGTATGAAACTTAAACGAATATTATACCTTCTCATGCATCAATGTTGTTTTACCTCCATTGCTCTTCTTGATTTTGCTTTGTTGCTCTCAGATATCTAGTGAGCTCAAGATGGATGAATGGCAACAAAATCTCAAAGAATGTGGTCAGTCTTCGAATGAGAAAGAAGGTTGCATTTATAGAAGATTTGGATATAAAAGCGATGATCAAGATTGAAAGGTAGAATCAACATATGAGATTATGAGAAAAAATGAGAAAGTTACCATTTTAATTGAAGAAGAGATAATAATGAATTATCTAATTAAATGGTGAAAAATGGTGCATAAGAAATTCTTAATTTCATGCTTTGTTGACTGAAAATTTTCTAAGATAGAGGAAAGTTGAAGAAATATAAAATATTTAGATTCTAAAATTGAAGAAAGATGAAAGCAAAAAAAGAAGGTAAGTTTAATAAATAAATAAAATTTAATTATTTGTACTCACATATTGAATAATTAAATAAATAAATATATTCATTTAATTATGGAAGAATTTAGAAATTAGTTAATTAAATAAATAAAAATATTTATTTAATGGAGATGTTTCCAAAATGGAGAAAAAGGAAGATGAAAGATAAGTGGAATTTAAAATAAATAAAATTTATGTATTTCCACACACATGAATAATTAAATAAATAAAGTATTTATTCAACTAAAGAAGAATTTAGAAATTGGATAATTAAATAAATAATAATATTTATTTAATTATAAACAAGATTAGAAATTAAATAATTATAGATAATTATTTAATAAAAATTGATCAATTAATTAAACAATTAAACTTGTTCAATTAACCTTGGAGGAAAAATTAGAATAATTAAATAATTAAAAACATTTAATTATATGAATAAGAAGAAATATTAACTTAGAAAAAAGTGGTTAATTTAATTAAATAATACAATATTTCATTAGGAAATTTTTTAGTGTTTACATTTTGCCCCTCTTTGAGACAATGTGTTTCTATAGCATTGTTTCAAATAAAAGAAAAGTAGTCAAGGAAAAATCAGAAGGAATGAAGAAGGTGATGATATGCCCCAGTCGAGTGAGGAATGAAAAATTAGAACATATGAGATGATTGATATGATTGGTGTCCCCTCGAGAAATTTGGTGAAAAATCCAAAAAATTGAGCCAAATTTACCGACAAGCGAGAAGAAGAGGTTAGTAAGGAGTGAAGAATAGTTAGTTTGATTGATATGAAATGTGGATAAAATTGATTGATTAGATATGATGGAATGAAATTGATGAAGATTGCAAATGGATTAAGAGGAAATTTTTTGAGCTTTAAGTAGTGCACGATTTATCATTATAGAGAGTTTTATTTGCCAATGAATAATGGTCACCAAGGTATGACATAGACTAAGGTGCGAAATGTTATCCCTTTTGCATAAACAAACACATTGCAGACAAGGAATGTCATGACACATACTAGTGACAATAGAACCTTGTTGGAATATGTGAGGAAGTAACCATAAAGCATGTTAGTTCTGATGCAAGAAAGCATTAGATGACCTTTGACTTACATAGGATGTTTTGATTATGCTAGATGGAACCCCAATCAGACACAAGGAACTTAGTTGCCCCAATCATTTTATCAGGACAAACCACAAACATAAATCAAAGAGAAAAAGCTCATGATCCATCATCACTCCTCTTATCGCTTGTGGTCTTCCTTGAGGCGCATAGTAACATGACCAAATATAAATCAATAAAAAGATAACTCACTGGACCAAACAAGTCAACAAAAATCTAGATCTTATTTCCAATCAATGAGCGTTTCCTGATAGGATTAAGGATAATGTCTAGTTTTAGGAAATGAAGCATGTCATATAAGACATCAAGTTTTATTTCAATGATGCGACATCCTATTTAAGACAAATGATAAGATCGTAGATAATGTCTGGTTTTAGGAATGAGACACCTCATATAAGACGTTGATCTAGTTTCAAGTATGTAACAACATGTATGTTAGTAAACAGGTTGGTCACTGCAATTTGATGTGATAAATGACTCTCTATTGCCCAACTGAGTAGTGACACAATGAAACTAACAGCTCCGAAGATCGCTATTGAATTAGCGATCTTTCTCTGAATTTTAGAGGTACAACTCCCTCTTATGATCTTCAATGAATTAGAGAAACTAAAAACAAAACTAAAGTGTGCTTTTAACCAGAAAGCAGTAAAGGCAAACAAACATCTGCTCATAAAAATGACACAAATGCGAGAGTGATTTTGGAATAAAAGATCAAAGCAAATGACACAAACATCATTCACTTAAACTTATAAATGATAAGGAGGAGGAAAGAAAATGATTTCTAGGAAACACATGAATAAAACAAGACACAAAGATCCTACAATGAACACATCCTTAATCTGTTATAACAGAGAAAATATGAATGAAAACTGTAGACTCGCAAAAGAGATCAACAGTTAAAAAGAAGACAATTGAACACAAAGATTAGAAATGTCTCCTTTATTCAATAACATAAAACAAAGCTCAAAGACTGTATCTCCCTCTACAAAGATCAAGTTCAAAAAATAATCTCTTTCCCAAAACGAATAACAAAGATCAATTTCTGTAATTTCCCAACCTTCAAAGAGGCTCTCGTTTCACCGCAAAAAGATCCCCTGTTTAGTTTCAGGTTACATATTTATAAACACTTCCCTCTCTCCGGAAACTGCAGCTTTCCGACAGTTACATAACTGACTCTTTTAATGAATCATTTAGAATTAAAAAAGAAATGCAATTTTAAAATGTATGCTCGATGAGCTGCACTGTCATTGTTGAGGTGGATTCGAAGAGACTCTTTAATTGTAACCGCTTCATGAAAACCATTTTATTCTTGAAAAAATATTAAAGA
Source organism: Sequoia sempervirens (assembly GCA_007258455.2). Lineage (NCBI taxonomy): Eukaryota > Viridiplantae > Streptophyta > Pinopsida > Cupressales > Cupressaceae > Sequoia > Sequoia sempervirens. Next base: position 508,234,997 of record VDFB02271358.1, read on the forward strand.
GTCCTCCACCGAATGACTCTTCAAGTTCTCCTTTTCATTCACAAACCCATCCTATAGTGATCCCTTTGAACTTTAGGGGCAATGCGTGTTGCAATTGCAGCATTGACCCAAAATTCATGTTTCTGAAGCACCGAATATGTGTGAGTGGCTTTAAAGATCATCGAGACGCGAGCTTTGCCAAAGATGAACTCAACCTCTTCAATAATTCAACCTTGTCAAATAGAACCATAGACAAAGATGAAAATCCCGCGCGGGCTTCTTGGATCATCTAAGTTGACAATCTGTGGGTGATAAATGAAGAAACATCATACCATGCCCCATCTCTTACTATTATATTTCACGCTTGGTGCTAAAACTTTGACCATCTATTTGATCTTCTGCTTGAGCTTTTGCATGACGGTGGCATTTTGCAATGTCATCGCTACATTGAAAGCCATTTTGCCACTCTAGCTAGTACTTGACTGTAACCTTGCTTGAATAAGATGTCTCTTTTCACCACGTTTTTGTTGTTTTCCATTGGATTCCTCAGTAGTTTGTATCGTTCTATTCCTATTTCCTTTGGAAAAATACAGAATAGTCATGTCGACCTCTACTTTGCTTGTGTCAAAATTCCACATAAAAGCCCGATCAAGAGATTTGCTTTTGTTGTCGCTAGTTGGCGTACCCTTTAACTGGATCTTAACTAGATCAATAAGTTTGTTGAAATGGTGGAATAATTTACTCCCGTATGCACACTTTATCAATCACTCTTGGCTTTAGGAATAATATTTTACTGCCCTATAAGTTGTCTTGCCAATTCATACTTCATCTCGGTTTTGATTGCTATGGAGACTCCCAAACCCACGATACTTGATATCTAAAACAAAAAGCTCATAATATTGTGGAAGGCAGAGCATTGTCGTTGTCTCAATGGCCTGGTTCGAGCAAGGAATCATCTACCACATAGATGGCATTACGAGCCTCTTGAGATGCTGCACTTAAAAGAAAATGCCTCCTACATTCATCGCAGAACCCGTGATGTCCTTTGTAGCAGTAACCTCTACTTGTGAACTAGAATCACTACCTTATTTGGGAATTACTTTGATTTCCTAATATGATATTTCCCAAATTTAAGCCAACACAGGTCAATTAACACGATAAAGGTTTACTATTTCAAATTGTTCATTGATCTTTAACATGAAATCATAGAATCAATATATCCTTCCATTTTATTCGAGTTGCTGAAGAGAACCATTTGATTTACTTGCAAACCTGATTCTATCAAAATCATCCTCAGGATATGTAAGAAATGATGTAGTAAGCAGCCTGCCATCTCGGCACAGAGACTGGTTTGGAAGCAAGTTTCTCTTATGTGCTTCATTTGTAGGAATTTACTGAGATGAATAACACTCTCCTTGGTGTCGTGTTTCTCACAGAGAACACATACTTATGCTTCATCATTCCATTCAACAGATTCATTATGCAAGGTGGGCTTTTTGGTAGTTATGCAAACCATATAAAACGCTGCCCAAGTTAGCACGACTTGATGAAATCTTGCTTACCTTTATTTAGGCTTCCAAATAATGTGGCGCGGTCTTTTGGTAGGTTCTTGCCTGCGAATTGAGAGAAACCCGATGTCTCCTTTTGCATTACGTCAAGCAAATCATGAGTGTGGATGGTGTCTTTACAATTTGCAGTTAACAAGGAACTTGTGATTATGTGTTTACCCGATCACCTCTTAGTACTCCTATGACGCTGCCATACACCAGTATAATGAACTAAAAGATTCTACTCTTCCGAATCTGGAAGCATCAAACTAATCCATATGTTATCCTGATCTGGGTATCAGTCTGCCTTCGGGCAATATACATGTCTTGCATAATGTACACACCCGACTTGCATATCTGATTCCAAGTAACTAAACCTTTTGTCCTTCATTTTCGAAGCCGATTGCCTGATTTGCATAGGTTATAGTTACTTTAAAGAAAACATAAGTTACAACATTTTGAGGATCTAATTGTAGGGGTAGTGATATTGGAATGCGAAACCTATATGCATGAATATCCCACAGGAAATACATTTGCATAGCCATCATAGGCTTGAGTGGTAACTTGTCAGTGAGATTTTAAAATTTTCAAGTCTCCAGAAATGGAGACAACAATGTATAAGACAATTGATATGATGGTGCCTGGTTTTAGGAGGTACACCCCATATAAGATACTAGTTTGGTTTTGAGTATGTAACAACTTGTATAAGACAGTTTGATAGCTGATAGGATAACTGATGTTGATAGATAGGCGCGATTAGGCAATTGATCGATTAGGATTAAAGACTAGTTGGATAGCTCATCTGTTGTTTCTTGATTTGCTACACTCAATTCTCTTTGTAGGATATCATGTTTGTGTCTGATCAAAGTATCAACCTTTGCAAGGGACAACTTATTATGGAACATGGACTATGATAGACTCGACTCGTGGACCTTAAGGGATTGACCTAATGCCCCGGGGCTTATCGATGATGGCCTTGCCTATGTAAAGCGTAGAGACAAGGTAGTTCGACTGACCTTGACCATGGATAGATTATTATGAAATGTTGATTGTGATGGACTGACAATTTATTATGAAAAAACCTAATGGATAGACTTAAGCCTCAAGGGCCCATCAATGATGGCCTTGCCTATGTAAAGTCACAGAGGCAATGTAGTTTGACTACTTGGATTGACATAGACACAAACTTGACGACTGACTTTGTTTTTGAAGTTTTTGATGTTTTTTGACTGTTTTTGGATTTTTCAAATGTTTTGAATGTTTTTGGATTTTCAAGGATTATTTTAATGTTTTTAGAATTTTTTCAATTTTTTTGATATGTTTTAGATGCTTGAAGGTGGGCAGACTTTATTATGGATATGCATGGAAAATAGTAGATGTTAAATGTCAACTATTCTCAGGCCATGAGAAGGGTGACTAAGCTATATTATAGAAGGTGAGATTTTGTTATGGATGGTATGCTATAAGGATTGAATGAAAAATGCATGTGAAAGATAGACACAAGAAAGCAAGCAAGCATGCACAAGGATACAAGGAAAAACATGATCTTTCCCCTAGTCTTGAGCTAAAATCCAATTAATTGGTGATGATGATGTGTTGTTGATATGGGAAGGACACATCTCGAAACAAAATGAAGATTGGGAAAGACATATCCCACTAATGATAATGTAAATAAAGGATCAAGGTTTGCAACAAGGCTAGAAACAAATCCAAAAAATGTTTTGGATGATGTGCTAGGTTGCATAACAAGATTGTATGGATTAGGCTTGTTGCATTTGGAATGACTTCTTTTTGGGATTGAATGAGATTAGAATCCTTAAACGAATGACAAGGGAAAGCCAATTCCAATGATAGATATGAAAGGATAAAGGATTGCTTTGGTAAAAAATAGGAGGCATGATGAATATTTGGATGGAAGAATTAGCATATGATCTCCAAGGACTATGTCACATATGAATAATTTATTTTCTCCCAAATATGGGTTTGGATAATACTTATGAAGGAAATGATATGATATTTCATGGATAGTGTATGACCAAGGGATTAACATGTCAAGAGTTTTCCCAAAGCATGATTTATGTTTGTAACCCAATCCTTATCAAGACCAAGGTAACTAGTGAATATGGATGGAAATGGGAAGATGGATTGAATAGATGGATGCAAATGTCATAAAAAAGGTATGGAAGATGGGACAACTAGTTGCCCCCGAGTGTAGTGGTCCACATAGATAATTAATCTTACACATGGCGCATGTTTGCCAGGTTTTCATCATAGTACTTATCCAAAGCGCCATAAGAATGGTTTTCACTTTTGGACGATTTTTTTTCTCTTTACTATTTTTTTCATTTTTTGATTTTTAATTTTTAATTTTTTTAATTTTTTACTTTTTAATTTTTTTTTATATTTATGGATGACCTTGATGTTCAGTTGATCACTGATTGTTTTGAATCCTTCAATGGTGTTGATGTAGAGACTGGTGCCATGATATTCCAATAGTGACCTTTATGAAGTAATTTCCTTGTTAGGATCATAGCGCTTGCATACAACTACTTGATGTCATTATGAGCCTTGTTCATATTAGGGTTGGCCTTATCAAAATACACACATCGTGATAAAGTGCCATGAGAGTCCTTATGATACAATGTTGTTTCCAAGATACAAAAGATTTTTGAAGTAGGATTTTTAGGCTTTAAGCGAGATGTTGTATTATGATTAGTGATGGTAGATGTGTTTAGCAGTTTAGATGTACAAATTTTTATTTTCCAAACTTAGGGTGATGGATGACGGAGTTTGGATTTCTGATTGGGATAATGTTTGGAACCAACACTTTTATATACCTTGTTTGATGACCATTTTGAAGGATGTGGACATTTTTTATATGTGGGAGACCTCTTTTCTCATGGCTCCACATTTTGATTAGATATTAGATTTGGAATATATTCTTTTCTTTATCCATTTTCTTTGGGATCCATTTTAACTTCATTTGTCCACTTGAATTTTTGCATTCAATGGAATTTGGCATTTGATTTAGGACATTTGATTTGTAAGAATTTTCTTTTTGTTGGTTCCAATTGGTAGGTTTAATGAATTGGGAATGATAGTGTGTGGTGTGGATGGAAGGAGTGTTGGCAACAACCTTATGGTAGGAACTACTCATGGCCCCTATTTTGATGTTTGTAATTAGATAAATATTCCCCCAATATAGAGGAAGTATCACTAACATCATTTGATTTTTTTATTGAAGAATAACCAAGACCTTGATGTCAAATATTTTGCACCAAAGTGTACTAGTTCTAGAATGCCTTGCTCATGTAGGCCTAATCCTCTTCCTTGATATTGGATGCTCTAACATATTTTGTTTGCGATGGGGTATTTGTTGTTTTGGAAGTAAGATGTTAATCCATCATTGTGTTGTTGGAAACCATTGATTTTTGGTATTCTCTCATATGCAAGAAGCCTTCTTTGATAAAAATGGATGATCCTAGTTGATAGGATATTAAATTTTGAACCTCTGTTGTGCTTGTTTCTTCTTGATCATTTGGAATGTCGATGTGATCTATAGTATCTTTTCTATCTTCTTATTTGATCTGATCCATGGTAGCTTCTTTATTCTCTTCTTTGATTTGATCCATGTCATTTATTTGATTATCTATAGGTCCAAGGGAGCAATTGTCTCATCTTGGGAAATTGAGGTAGTTGGAGTATGGATAGGATCAATTTCAAGCTTGTGATTATGGATAGTAGAATCTAAGATAGGCTCATCTTAGATGTCATGATTAATAATGGGATCTTCATTAGAGATTGGATTAACTTGGATATCATGATCATCTAGATGGTATTCTTGGATAAACTCGAGACTAGGATCATGATCAAAGATTGGATTATCATGGATGCTATGAACAAGATTTTGATCAAGGCTCGAATTAGCTTGTATATCATGATGATCTATCAGGATATCTTGGATAAATTGATCTTGATTTATCTTGGGGTTTATTTCATCATGCTTTAGGATTTCCTCTTGACATGGATCCAATGGCTTAGGCAAAAGAATGTGATCTTGGAAAATGCTAGGATTTTCTTGAGTGAACTCAAGATTCTTCATAGGAAGGTCTTGAGTTAGCCTGATAGGTGACAAAGGGCATGATGGTGGTAGAGGGTTGGAGGGTGTAGGATTAGCAATTTTATGGGATTGTCCAATTTTATTTTGATGTCAGAGTTGAGCATTCTTTTTAATTCTTCCTAGAAGATCATAAAAAAAATGTGCTTTTCTTAGATGGAGTGGATTTCCTAACTTTATTTTAAGGAATCTCCCTTACTAGTAGTCCTTGGAGATCATTACTAGATGTATTTTTATTAGATGGATTTTTGTATGGGGATGGCTTAGTGGATTGTGATGGTTTAGTGGATAAAGGATTATGAGAAGAGGTGGAGACTATAATAATAGGGCTATGTGATATGGTTTGTTGTTGTGGAAGGCTTTGAATGGAATATCGGTTTCTCTTGTCACAGTTAGGAGAATGGCTAATAATGGATGCTGGTTGGGGATCAATGGTATAGATTGTGTTAATCGGTTCTTGATATTGAGGATAGATAGATGGATGATTAGGGATCATGGTTTGTTGGTATGAGGGGTTAGGGGGTATGTGTGTACTTCTAGCAATGGGATAAGGATACATGTTCTCCATTGTGTATTTCTTTTTAAGTCTAGAGGCTTCTAGATCAGCCACTTGTTGTATCAAGGCTTGCACTTGTTGTACTAGCATTTATTTATTTTTATCAATGGTTGCATTCTAGAATGGTATTTAGTTAAGCATTATAGTTTAAATATGGCATGGGACCCATGGTTGGGTTTATGTTTTGATAATTTGGTGTTTGATAGATAGGTAGTTTTGATTAAGCATATTTAAATATTGATATTGTGCCATTGGTTGTATGAATATGGGATTGATGTGAATGTGTAAGTAGATCCTTGGTAAAGACAATCAATCAAAGACTTTTGGTTTTTTGGTTTTTCAACTTTTTTTGTTTTTTTGTTTTTTTGGATTTTTAAATGATTATGCAAATGACAAATGATGGACGATATATGGTTATGGGTTAAGGATGGTTGATGATAGTGAGGAATGTAAGCGATGGTGATTATGGGTTTAGACTTTAACCTTGAAAGATAATGGTTAACGAAAGTAACCAAAAGAGGATATCTAGATCTCCAAAATACTAAAATGAGAAAGACAATAGATAAGGGTTGACCTAAACAGTACTTGTGAGATTTAAAGCTAACTGTTGGTAAAAAGGTAAAAAGGCAAGAGATCAAGACAACCCCAAAGGGTGATTAAGGTTGAATCATAATCTAGCTAGAGAAAAATCAATAGTGAGTGAATGATGAATGGATAATGTGATATGAATGGTAAGAGACCCAAGTATTCTCAAGAGAAGCCTAGAATCTCAAAAGATGGAGATGGGAGACTAGTTACACCCAAACTAGTTTTGTGAGTTTAGGGTAACTACAGACAAGACTATGAGATTTAAATGAGATTCAAGACACCTTAAAGAGGCAACTATGGTCTAGCGATGAGGGATTAGATTAGTGTAGGTTTTATGAGTGGTTAAGTGGATGATTGAATGAAGTTTTAACCTATGGATGCAAGGATAACCAAAATTTAATCTAAGGAATGCAAGCCTAACCTAAGGTTAACTCAAGGATGAAAAATCAACCACAAATCAACCTAAGGGATGACAAACTCAACTAAAGAGCTTAACCTAGGAAAATGAAAGACTAACCTAAGGACGCAAAGACAACCAAGATTTAACCAAATGGGGGTAAACCAACCAAGGATTTAACCCAATGAGGGAGACCAAAATTTAACCTAAGGATGCAATTAAGATTTGAGATACAAAGGTGGGCATGGAAAGCTAAACTAAAGAAGTTTGATAGATCTTGGGTCACTTAAGTTCAAAAATTGGATTGAAAGGATAGGCCCTAACTTGTTTCAATGTAGGATATGGTTGACTCCCTATGAATGAAGTGTTTAAGGCATTGTTTGTGTGAGGTTTTCAATTTTAAAATAGAATACACTCATAGAACACTTGGAAGACAAAGTGGTTGTTGACTATAGACTAAAAAGGGTATGGATTAAGGCCCAAAGGCCCAATGGCTTCACAGGTATATCACAAATAAATACACTCATAAGACAAGAACAACCTTATTATTTTAAAAGAAGGTTTGTATACTTGGTATAGCCCACCCAAATACTCCAAGATTGGTGTGAAACATCTTTCGTTCAAGAGAAAATAGCTAGAGATCCACTGAGACGAGATCTATGGCATGGGAACACCTTCTCCTTCTCCTTGGGAGGCTAAGAATTCCAACCCAAATATTTCTATCTCCACTCAAGGGAGTTAGTGGTGAGTATCTTTGGGCATGATACTGTACCCTTCACTATACCAAGCAATGAGCGAAAGGTTCATAGGCTTTTAAAAAATAAAGGTGTTTAGTGGGGGACTACCATGAATAGAGAGTTCGTTTGTAATAGCCTGAGAACTGGGAGGCCCACTCCCACTCTCATTACCAGTAAGTCTTGAAAGATCGAGGGTCTTGCGGCTTGGCTTCAAACGATGCTAGCCACTCCTTGCGGTACAACTTTCATTCTCCCCCCTTTGATATAGCCTGTCAAAAAACATGTTTGAGGTTGAACCCTGGGGTGATGAAATCCCTAGGAAGAAATCTTACTAAAATTAAAAAAGGAAACTAATGTGTATTTTTCATCAACTATGATTGCACAAGTGCGCAAGGGGAGAGGATACATACACACTAGCTCGAGTAAACACATAATGTGAAAGCACACCAAACACGGAAAAAAAATCTCTTTTTAACCCAACTAATCTAAGTGTGAGCTAATCTAAACAAAAAAGACACAATGTTTTGAGCTTGATTCTTTGGCAATTGAACCTACAACAAATTAATCAGTAGTTTAAGATAACACTTTGACAAATGTGCTACAAAACTAATTTCGTTAGAAGTTTTAATTTTTTTTGTTCTTTGGATCTCAAAAGGTGTTACATAAAATGATTAGTGAAAAAAATAAAAAAACAAGATTCAAATCAGAAAAAATAAAAATTCTTGTGAGTTTTTTTATGAAATTTTTAAGAAATGATCAAAAATCAAGGTTTGAAATTGAAACATTCATTTTAATTGATTATACCTAATTTCTGATCTAAATAAATGACCTAATCCACAACATGAACATTAGAAGCAACTTTCCAAAGCCTACAAAAATTTGAAAATCCAATGAGTGGTTTAAAAGTTATGCATGTTTCACTATAGGTTAGTATTTTCAAAAATTGTGAAAAAGCTAAATAAGCACTCTCAGCAAATGATTCAACTTCTGTAAATTGATTTTCTAATTAGAAAATGAAATAGAATTCATTACTAGAAGAATTTAAGATTTTGCAACAATAAAATTATAGTAAAAAAAGTGTAAAATCCGTATAATATATGGATTATTAAAGAAAGTGCCCAATCATGTTTTCTTAAGTTTAAAATGCAAAATTTCACCAAAATATGAAGTATAATATATATGAAAATTTATGAAACAACCCTTCTGGATGCAATGGTGATGTCCATTTATCCTCAAGAAATCTCTACTTTTTTTATTTTCACAGCCTCTTGAAAGTGTCTATAATCTTCAAGACATAAACACTAGAAACTTGTGCACAAGAAGGTTAGGAAAAAAAGTAAATGTTCTTCATGTTGGGTTCACAAAATGTAAGATTGTAAATCCGAAATAAATGCATAAATAATTAAATGAAAACCACAAAAACCATTAGATTTAAACAAATGATTCTAATCTACCAATGAAGTACAAAAAAACAATGCAAGAAGTATGAAACTTACACAAATATTATACCTTCTTACATCAATGTCGTTTTACCTCCATTTCTCTTCTCGATTTCGCTTTGTTACTTTTAGATATCCAGTGTGCACACCTAGAATAAGTTCAAGATGGATGAATGTCAACAAAATCTTAATGAATGTGGTTAGCCTTCAAATGAGAAAGAAGGTTGCATTTATAGAAGATTTGGATATAAAAGTGACAACCAAGATTGAAAGGAAGAATCAATATATGAGATTATGAGAAAAAATGGGAAAGTTACCATTTTAATTGAAGAAGAGATAATAATGAATTATCCAATTAAAATGGTGAAAAATGGTGCATAAGAAATTTTTAATTTCATGCTTTATTGACTGAAGATTTTTCTAAGATAGAGGAAAGTTGAATTAGAAAATATTTAGATTCTAAAATTGAAGAAAGATGAAACCAAAAAAAGATAGAAAGATTTGAAAAAAGAAGGTAGTTTTAATAAATAAATAAAATTTATTTATTTGCACTCACATGAATAATTAAATAAATAAAAATATTCATTTAATTATGAAAGAATTTAGAAATTAGTTAATTAAATAAATAAAAATGTTTATTTAATGAAGATGTTTCCAAAATGGAGAAAAGTTAACTTGTGAGAGAAAAGTAGAGTTAAGTGGAGAGGATAGAGGAAGATGAAAGGTAAGTGGAATTTAAAATAAATAAAATTTATTTATCTCCACACACATGAATAATTAAATAAATAAAAGTATTTATTCAACTAAAGAATAATTTTGAAATGAGATAATTAAACTAGCATACATATACTAAATATTAATATATATAAAATACGTTGAGAGTTATCCTTCTCGAGGCGCCTATTTTCATTATTTAGATAAATATGGTCTCTCACATAGCTTCCAACTATAAGTGACCCTACCTAAACGGAGGTACCAAAGAAAGGAATCTACAACCATATGATACCATTTGAGAACTAATGTAGTGCCTTGAAACTGCTAGATTGAATCTTCCATACAACTCCAAAAAAATCTTCAACTTGGTATGACAATCTGATTAACACGCAATCTATCAAACACTATGAACCAACAATGGAAACAACATTTGCATTACTTTTTCCAAAGTTTTCTATTATATTGTCACATTCCTATATGAAGACATGGGTCACTGTTTACCAACTTCTCAATCTTGGTCAACAGAAAATAATTTGTTCACATGTTCACAACGGAAGAATAATAATACTCAAGTCATTTAAGTAACTGTGCTTTACATGATTCAATTTTTCAATCACTGACTTACTAGTTGGTAAAATCCTTCTAACCTATTATGAAATCTAATTGAGCAAGTGATAAAAAAGACTCGATCACTACCTTAAAACAATGGATTTAATCATACAACTTGATTCTATCACTAACAATAACTCAAAACACAGAAATTCAGCCAATAGTAATGCTACTAAAATAAATAAACTTATTTCAAAGTAAAAATATCATTATAGTGCAAAAATCCAAATCTTGGGTGAATAGTTTTCCTTCATACAAGGACATACCAAACTTGACTCATTTGTAAAAGGATCTCACAAGAAAGTGTGAATTACATCATCCATCAGAATAGTACTTTATTCATGCACAAGCTCAGTTATAACCTTCATGCTGAAAAATTGGTGTTAAAATCCAACAAATATATTTCACAAGTAATATGATTTACTCACAGCTGTTATCTAATCTAAGATTTTTTCATAATTCTAAAACAACAGTAAGAATTATTTTTCTTTCATCATACAATGATAGTCCAAAAGGTAATGGATTAAACTAAACCTTTATATATTATATTGTATCAAGGTTAGCATCTTGAAATAAAATCATGAAAGCTATATTTAAGAACTCAATCTCCTTTCCTAAGTAAAATTTTCATGAAACGGAAAGGATAACAATTAAGGAAATAAAGTCTTTCCACAATAAGAAACACACAACCCTTTACCAACATTCATTTTATACAACAATAGCATTTCTATTTTCTTGATTATTCCGTAGCTGGTATAGTATGACTTCAATATATATCAATAAAATGTAACAGCATATGAAGTTCCCCTTTCGAAATAATTTAACAACCACCATTGTTACAACCAAATATTTTAAACACCTTTTTGAGACTAATCGCCTATCATTGAATTATCTAATAGCTTTCTTGACTCCTGCTTGCCAATATAAAATGATTAAAATAATTTATGGTTAGGCTAGCACTCTAAAATTTGAGAAATTAAGTGGATAGAGTAACTACTACTCAATATGAATTCAACTCTAAATGGCATGAAATTAAACGTAAGGTAAAGACGATTACATCTTAAGTAAACTGTTATTCTTAGTTAAACTGAAAGAATTATTAACAAAAATCCTTAACAAGAGATCTAGTCTTTAGAAAATCACCATTTCTAATATGTCTATGGCCTTACTCAGGCTGTGAGAATTGGTTCTAGACGCAGACAGTTATGAGTATTGAAGAAGATGAAGGTGTCATTAGAGGCCACCATTAGTAGCTTTCCTAGTCACATCCTCTCACTATTTGGAAAGTGAGAATTCTGCATTCTCATTTTGCAATCTCATTGCTTCTTATCCACACCATTTGGACACCATATTCTTGCTACCCTCCAATGCAAAGAAGCGATGTTAAAACAAAACTAAATCCCCGTTCCATCATGGTGATTTGATTCCATATTTTGCATGCATGGTTATAAAGATGACTGCAACTACTACATTTGAAAGAAATCCACTTTCAATTAAAAACAAGAATATCACCTTTTTGCGCGCCCTCTAGCATTATCATGCTTCCATACGAATGGAATTGATGCTCAGTTTTCATCGTGCAACAGAAAGAGTCAAACACTGGAGGCATACTGATCTGCACTTAAAACACATGATTTCTATTTGATTTCTCTCACCATCACTTGATCTGCTTGAATAAAGAGGAAGCTTCTTCATCGAACCTCACTCGCCCCCTCCACTCCCATAGACGGAGAACAGTCTTTTCCCAATCTTCAAAGCCATCTCTGAATTAAAAAGAACCACCTAAAAAAATATAAATAAACTCCCCATAGTATTGCTTCCCCAAAAAGTTTCCTTAAAGTTGATTAAAACTGATTTAAAGCTAAAAAGATGGAAACTACAGATCCCCCGAAAGGAGAAACGACATCATCATTTATTTGACATATATTTCCTTCAATTTCATGTATAGATCCCTCTAGGATTGCCACGTCCACCACCATGCAATACAAAAGAGTGTTTTTTTCTTCTTCCAACTCATGTTTCTTTGATGCATGTTGCCTGCCATTTTAAGTGTCAATTTCTAGTTGAAGTTTTTTCCCTTACACAAAATTTTGATTTTTGGTGAATGCTATTGTAGATGCCTCTCAACCTAATAAATAATAATATTTATTTAATTATAAACAAGATTAGAAATTAAATAATTAAATATAATTATTCAATAAAAAGTGGTCAATTAACTAAAAAATTAAAATTATTTAATTAACCTTGGAGGAAAAGTTAGAATAGTTAAATAATTAAAATTATTGAATTATATGAATAAGAAGATATATTAACTTAGAGGAAAGTGGTTAATTTAATTAAATATAAGATTATTTCATTAGGATAATTTCTAGTGTCTACACATAGAAAACATATAGAAGCTCCAATATTCAAGACAAACAATGATATAATACCCGTATTATTATAGAACCATAAAAATAGCATTTTAATCAGATAAAAGAAAAAAGGTCACACAACACCCTATGCAAGCACTCCTCAAGCTCCCAAGATTTCAAATCCAAAGTGTTTTATCACCAAAAAAATACGTTCCAATTATCAAGAATAAATCAAAGGTTTCAATAAAGTTCTCTACAAGCTCTTCAAATAAAAAATATGAATACTAATAATGAGTCCCCTTTCCAAGTGTAAATCCACTCTTTTTCCCTAACCTTTCTATGAGTAAAAACCCTTTTTCTTTTGCATTCAAAAAAATTAATAAGAATATCTAATTTCCCCAGACAAATATTTTTTTATGTAAAAGGTAAGGACACTTGTAAATATATTAATAAGAAAGCAAGAGATATAGAGTTTGTAGTAACTGATCAAAAGTAGCATTATTATAAAACATAAGGAAACATAGAATATAAGCACTAATATGAATAAAATGGTGATAGAAATTAGGGAGTATAGAAAAATAGATAAAATTGAGAAAATCTAATTAAAATGCTTTAGCCTCATTAACTTCTAAGTTAATTGTTTTGTTATCTTCATCAGTGAGAATAAGCTCCTTGTCAAACATAGGGTTACTCAACCTAAGAAAATCCAACCCTTGAACTAGAATTGGAGGGGGTTTCTTAAACAAAAACCCACAATCATTTTTTAGCCCCATTGTGATGGAACCATAGATGCAATTTATGTTGGTGTGAATATATGTCTTGTACCTAGTAATTTATCTTACTAGGGACCCGCTGATAAAAATTGTAATGGTCGACGTTTTTTTATAGAGGGCATTTTTTTGCAATATTCATGCCCGTGGTCATATGAATGACCTTATTTAAGCCCCCGGGTGTGCGAATTTTGCACCAATTTAGTCTTTTGCAGACTGGTTATTTGCCCCCAAGTGCCTATTTATAGGCCTTTTTTTTTCATTTTTTCATAACTTTGGCTAACAGAGGCGAATTTTTTGAAACGAAATATCGACGGAAAGGTGAAGACCTGAATTTTTCAGTGGTGCAGATATTTTGCAGAGATTTTGCAATTTTGTGCCTCTTTTTCCAGGTTGAAGCCCTATCATCATTTTTCACCTCCAAGCTCATATCTTTGTGCTTCGATCTCCGATTTTCTCCAAATTTGCGGCATTTGGAAGGTATTCGAGAGCACTTCATATCTACTCATGCGCTTTTTGCAGATTTGTTTCCATATTTTCATATTTTCAATTTGTAGCTGATTTGATAGTTTGGGATTCCTTGTTGTAAATTTGCAAAAAAAGTGCAAATCTTGTTGGGACAAAGAGGTTGATTTCTTGTATTGTGAGGGAAATTTGTTGTTCCTCTTTTGTAATATCTCATTGTATCATGGATTTGAAAAAAGTTGTACTTCTAACTCCATATAACTATCATGAGTGGAAATCTCAAATGGAGTTGTTATTGTTAAAATCAAAGTTGCAACGAATCACATTTGGTCAAGATCCAGAACCTGCAGGAGCAAAAGAGAAAAGAAAATGGCTTGATAGAAGGGATGAAGCTCTTGGTACTTTGAAGTTGTCGATTTCTCCAGATCTTAGATATCATGTTTGCTCATGCACTCATCCTAATGAAGCTTGGAATACTTTAGAGAGTCTCTTTGGTAAGCCAGATAAGATGAGGAAATTTAAGTTGGAAAATGAACTCATGGGTCTTAATCCTTCAGATTTTGACAATGTCCAAGACTTTTTCTCTAAGCTCAATTCTCTTAGATTGCAGTTATCTAATTGTGGGGTCACTAAAGAGGATGAACAGTTGATACTTTCTATTCTTGCTAAGCTTGGTCCTGATTATTCAGTGTTTGTTTCTACTTTCTATACTACAATGGATGCTCTTGGCACTGCATACAAAATGCCTTCTCTTGATGAATTTGCAGCTCAACTCACAAGGGAACAAGCAAAGTTGGTACACATGGGCACATTGAAGTTGTCCAGATCTCATGCTCTTGTTGCAAAGGAGACAAATGATTCAAGTGGCAAAGGTAAGAAGCAGAACAAGGCTCCCAAGTCTAATGAGCAAGGTAAAGATCCTCCTTCACATAGCACTCCTGAGTCCACATCCTCTTCTAAAGAGGAATCATCTAAGAAGAAGTCAAAATGTGCATATTGCAAAAGGTTAGGACATGATGAGCATAGATGTTATAATAAGAAGATTGATGAACTGACACACCTTCTTCAAAAGAATAACATTAAGCTACCCTCATCAATGTCTGCTGCTACTTCTTCAGTATCTCAATCGGCAGCTCCCTCATCATCATCTCAGTCACAGGACATAGGATCTACTTCTGGGCTACACAAGATGAAAGGACAAGCACTCTTGGCCTCTACAAGTCTTGCATCTCATAGATGGCTTCTTGATTCAGGGGCATCTCATCATATGGCATCTTTTATGGATATGTTCTCTTCTTTTGAGCCTTGTAATTCACCTCATATATTGATGGGTAACAATACATATATTAAAGGTAAGTGGGAAGGGTTCTATTGATATGGGGGAAGGGAGCTTCAATGATGTAATTTGTGTTCCTTCCTTGTCCACTAATCTCCTTTCTATTTATCAAATTACTCATGGGGGTCAAGGTAAAATAGTTGAATTCACTTCAGATAGGGTGTACATAAGGGACTTGGAGACTAGGGATATTGTTGCTATTGGGATGGTTGATCATTCATCTTGTGTATATTCCTTTTCACATTTTGCTTCAGAAGATGATAATGTTCCTTTGACTGCATCACACACTTCATTGAGTGTGAACCATGATAGTGAGGAGAAGTTTGGTCAACTACACCTTGGTATTCTAGAGACCGGTGCTGAGCTTCCTACTCCTCCACCTCCTGCTCCTTCAGCCATGGTTGCTTCTATTCGGCAGGATGATCATACTTTTTCAGATCTTGCTTTGTGGGATGAGTATTTGACAAGGATTTCTAACTTGTTCATGGAGTCTCATACTACAGTTTTGAAGGACACACTTGAGGGGATTTCTCTCCTCTTTGATGATAGTTTCAGTACAACTGTTATCCCATCTTCTTTGTCTTTGGAGATTGACATTCATGAGTCTCCTCCTTCACTTGATTTTTCATGTTTTTGGTTCAGTTTGACCATGATTATGTTGTGGCTCACTCAAGCTTGGAGGATCTTCATTTGTTTTCAGAGGCATACATGTTGAGCATTCATGCTTCCTCCTTTCAGTTGGAAATGGAGTGGCTTCATCATCAACTTATGATATTGTTTCTTCCTAAGGGAAGATGTGTTGCTTGTAGACATTGGGTCATCTTTTGTTTTCATGCATTCTTCATCGACATTGGAGCTTCTTCATCATAGGGGGGATATCTTATCTCTCTACCTCCTTCTTATGGGGGGGTATTTGATTGTATATACATGATGCATGCTGTCCTTGGGGGGTATCATTGAGTCCTCCATACATCATGTTTGTTTTGTTTTGTTTTCTCTCTTTTGGAGAGGAGTTTTGTCCCACAAGGTTTTCTCCTTTTCTCCGCTTGTGAGAGATTGCATCATTTGCATTGAAAATGGGTACCTAACATGGCCTAGTAGCCGGGACCCATAGTCATAGTCTTTGCACAGTTTTCATAATAATCTTCTCCCTAAGTTGCACTTAAGGGGGGGTGTTGGTGTGAATAATTGTCTTGTACCTAGCTAATTCATTCACTAGGTAATTAGGGGACACATTCACATGGTTAAGTTTACTTAGATAAAAGATTCTTTCTAGAAGTCTTAGTTGGCATTTCTAGAACTTATCTTATCTAGCTAGGATGCATCATTTCCTAGGTGATTAGGTTGTTGGTTGTCTCATGTCATAGGATCATGACATTTTTCAACATCATATTCATTCCTATCTCTCAACCTTGCCCATATAATCAAGGCATCTCTTGTACATTTGCATTCAAGCTTATAGCAAGCAATAGCTATTCAACCATTAATCAATCTTGCATTGTGAAGCAAGCTTTCTTGCCATTCTCTCTTGTGGAAGTGGTTTTGGTCGCAACTGATCTTGGGGGTGTTGAGGAGTCACCATCAACTCCTACAATTCACATGATAAGTTTACTTAGGATATAAGATTCTTTCTAGAAATATGAGTTGGATTTTGTAGAACTTATCTTATCTAGCTTTTAATGCTTGATTCCTAGGTGGTTAGGTTATTAGTTGTCACATGTCATAGGATTAAGACACATGTCACAATCATGTTCAATCTTATTCCTCACCTTTCCTATATAAGGAAGGTCATTGTACTTGTATTTAATAGACTTCATACCTCACCATCCTTTTGATAGGTCTTATTATCAAGCAAGCTCATATTCTTGCATGCCCTCTTGTAGAAGGTTTTCATTATTTTTATAGGTGGTCTTGGGTATTAAGCTAATCTTCGACTCTTACATGGTATCAGAGCCAAGCCTTGTAAAACCCTTCTTAGATTTGAGGGTTGAGCTATTGCTAGTGAGAGATCTAGTTTATTTTTAATGCTCTTCTCTTGCACCATATGGTGAACCTAGGAATTAGAAAAATTTGAAAAAAATACCAGATTTTGAGGGTTTCTCTATGTGGGTTTTCATGGCAGGTCACTTTTGGCTCGCGTTGGAGGAAATCTAAGCTTAGATTCGAGTTCAAGGCAGCTAAGAAAGTCAAGATCAACTTTTGTTTCGCCTACATCTCACATTTTTTTGCCAAAGTTATGAGGGTTTGAAGAACTTCAAGATTTGAAGGCAACAAAGCTTTTAGTGCACTTTTAGCCCAAATCGACCTCTCCATCATCTTTAGAAGGCCTAAGAGATGAAGTTTGATATAAAATATGCCTATATTCGGCATCGGTTTTTTGTGAGGCAATTTTTTTTTACCTGGGTAGGTTGTACGACCCCCCAGGTATAGTACAATTTTATTTATAGAAAATAATATATTTTAAAAAATAAAATTATGTGCTATTATTTTGCAAGTTAAATTAATTTATTTTCAGGAAAAATTTATATTGTTTTGAGCGATCAAATATTATTTGTGGGGTTATTAATTTTTTTTTGCAAAGGTATTCATTATTTGACAGTGGTCTTACATGTCGACCACAGAGGATCAAATCCCTGTCAGCCCCCTTGAATGCTAGTATTCTCCATCGTTGTCTCCCATTGGTTTTCTTTGCCAGCTCCACCAAAACCTTCCTCGTAGTTCACTTGTCAAACCAAGGTTCTTTTTACAACCGAGGGCTCCATTTGGAGGAGCAACATTGCCCCGACCGTCACTATTAAAAGCCCCATCGCCGCCCAGCTTGGCGACACTCTCTTTTTTTTGTGCCCAAGTAGCCTGAGGTCACATGACCGAATGAGGGCTAGTGCCCTAGGGGATACAATTTTGTGCCCAATTAGCTTACAATTGTCCTAAAACAACTGCTTTTTCATTTTTCCATAACTTTTCACCAAGATATCGAAATTATGCAAACAAATATCAATGGAAAGCTAGTTCTATGTAATTTTCAGTGATGTAGGTCTTTTTGCCAATTTCTTTTACAAGTACATTATATTACCAACTGAAGCTAGATCTCCTATTTGGACCTCTGAGCTCATAAATTTTTCCTGGATCTTCATTTTTCGTGATTTTTGTAGCATCAAAAAGGTATTAAGGAGCTTTATCATTGTGCACATGCAATTTTTTCCAAATTTAGCCCCAGGTATTATTTATTTAGTATTTTGTACATTTGGCATTGTGACTGATTACTTTGACATCCTGACTCCTAGAGAGGTTCTGTCAATTTGGGAAGGCTTCATTTGCAATATGCATCATATTGGGGGGTTCTAATTGTTGTTGAAGGTTAATGTCTTTGTAATTTTGGAGATATATCATAGTTCATTATGGGGTTTTCATTTCACCCTTCTTTGATTATGTTGAAAAGGGGAACCTATAAATAATAGAGAGATGACATCATAAAACATCTCAGATGGCTTCATTTTTTGCCACATTTGTATGATCTTGTTCCCCCTTTAGGTATAGCTAGTAAGAAATTTTCTTGGAATTGCAAAAGGGATCATGTCTTAGGAGTTATTTCTATGCACGTTGATGATGAAATTTTGAATGCTTGTTCATTTTGAGTGTCCTCATACTATTTGGACTAAAATTTGGGAGATATATGGAGATCCTGATACTCAACCATTCCTAGATGATCCTATTTCAGATTGTCTTGTGCCTCTTCATTTTTCAAATAGGATACCCTATGACTATGCTACTATGTGGGAGTTTGAGGATTTAAAATACTTTGAATCTTCAGATGAGGATGATGAGGTTTCTTCAGATGCTCCTTCTTATCCTTCAGAGATAGTTGTTGTACCTTCACCTTCAATGATTCCTTGTGCAAAGTCATTGATTGAGGCTCCCATCATTCCTACTTAGCAATACTACACATCTTCTATTGGTGATTCATTGAGAACTTCCAATGATTCATTTCAATGGGTGTCTCATTATCTTCCTGATTGGGATTCCTATTTATCAAACATTGCATCTTTATTTATGGAGTCTCACATTTCAAATTTGGAGGACACATTTGAGGGGTTATCTCTCCTCTTTGATGGCAGTCATTGGACAATTGTTGTCAAACCATCTTTACTTTTGGATCTTGTTCAACATTAATTTCCACATAGTCCTGATTTGCCACCTTCTTCATTGATTGGGCATGCACCTGATTTGATTTTGGCATCTTCATATTCAATGACCAAGGAGACACATGAGCAATTTTTAGAGACATCATCATACATATTTATTCTTCTTTATTTCAATTCCTATTTGGAATGAGAAGAATTCCTGAATTTGTACTTGGTTTTGTTTCTTTCAAAAGGGAGACAAGTTGTTTGTCGACATTGGATCATGTTTTGTCTTTAAGCACTTACCATTTTTGTGGGGGGAGGCTACATAGTCTCTCTATTTCCAGTTTATGGGGGGCTATTGATTATAATATATATATATACATGTGTGTGTGTGTGACCTATGGTGTACTTGGGGGTATCATGGAGTCCTCCATCCTTCATCAGTTGATTGTTTTTTTTCTCTCTTTTGGGGAGGAGTTTTGTCCCACTGGGTTTTCTCCTTTTCTCCATTTGTGAGAGAATTGCATTTGCATTTGTAAATGGGTACCTAAAATGGCCTTGTATTCGGGACCCATCTTTGCATCTTTTTACATCATTTGCATAATAATCTTCTCCCTAAGTTGAACTTAAGGGGGGGTGTTGGTGTGAATATATGTCTTGTACCTAGTAATTTATCTTATTAGGGACTTAGGGGACTTATTCACATGTTAATTTTACTTAGGATATAAGATTCTTTCTAGAAGTATTAGTTGGCTTTTCTAGAACTTATCGTATCTAGCTTTTAATGCTTGATTCCCAGGTAGTTAGGTTGTTAGTTGTCACATGTCATAGGATTAAGACACATGTTATAATCATGTTCAATCCTATTCTCACCTTGCCTATATAAGGAAGGTCATTGTATGAGCATATGTAATATACTTCATACCTCATCATCTTTTTGATAGGTCTTAATATTAAGCAAGCTCATATTCTTACATACCCTCTTGTAGAAGGTTTTCATTGTTTTTGCAAGTGGTCTTGGGTATTGAGCTAATCTTCAACACTTACAGTTTACTTCTGAAGAAGATATTATCTAAGAAGTAGAGAAAATCCCACCAATGGGATATATTCCTTCAAAAATATTGTATTCCAAAGAGCATTTTGTAGTCGATTTTCATTAGTGACACTTTCCTAAATATGTTTTTAAAATAGCAAATGCAAAAGGTTTGAAAGTTTTAATAGATCCATGGCATTTGATAGAAAACTAGTCATCACCTCAAAAAAGAAGTAGAAACAATGGGAGTTGGCTAGGGTTTCCATACCAGTTACATGTTGAACAAAATTTTCCACCTTTATGTAGTCAAATTTGAAGACTTATTTTAGCTTGGAAGTATAATAAGATCCAAGCATAATAGAGTCCCCCCTTTGACAAACATGAACTTTGTTGTTTAAAATTTTTTTGACAAGAGAAAAGCTAATAGAATAGGAAAGTGTAGAAAAAAGACTCTTCAGGAATAATAAAATAAAGGAATGAGGTGGTAGGTGGGAGAAGTACATCTTCAATAAAAAATATTTTTTGATATTTGCATTCATTATTTGTAGGCTAAGCATATGGAGTATGGGAAACCATAATTAGTTTGGTAATTTGGAGACAATAGAGAGAGAGAGAATAAGTAAAGAGTGAATGAAATATTGCATACCCCAGTCGATAACCTATACCATATAACACCTACAAAGAAAATATAAAAAATTGCATTAAAAAAACTTTCATCAATATACTTGGAGTTTACCACATTGGTATAAGGAAAGGCAAGCTAGATGGCCACATTCAAACTAAATAATGCTTGATGTTGACAATTCTAAATTTATTAATTTCCATAAACAACAAAATTCAAATTGATAATGTTTGTGGTTGACAATTCCAAATTTATCAATTTTCATATACTTATATTTGATATCTATTGCATAATTTTTTATTGTATCTATCACCCCATTTGCCTCTCTTTAGCAATGAGATATTTCATAGGAAATGGGTTTTTGAAGAAGAATCTTGATCCGAGTTAAGAAATATTTCAATTTCTACTTAATAGAAGTATTTTGAGAGAAAATATTTGCTATCACCATTCAATCACCTCCAATTTGGAGATTTTGGATGTTTTTACTAACAAATTATATGCGTAAGAGTAGAGAATTAGTTTCTACTCTTTTGTTTAAGTCATTGGGGAGGTTTTTGAATGTTGGGGCTATAATAAAGTTATCCCAAGAGGTAATTTTTTTGTTTGTTGAGGGAGATTTGATAAGATGAGACATAATTGTTTCAAAAATAGCCATCTCTATTTTGAGCAACAATTGTTCTAAACTACACAAACTTTTTTCCTACAACTTGCTCTAAATTTCACAATTCACTATTTTTGACAAGTCTAGATCAATCTAACATATGCATATATCACCCAAAGGATACTTTTTCCATAATAGTACGAAAAGGAAAAGTTTCAACACTTTTAAAATTACCATTTCAAATCCATTTGAACCCTTTAATTTTTAAGTGGATTTTAGCATTTTTAAAAGCACATGATTAGATGCCACACATAATAAATGCATTTATGCATGCTATGAAATCAAATTAAACATCTAAAACACACACTTTATTATTTCCATCATAGAAGGGTCCTAAATCACACACAATGGGTTTCACAATTCTAACACATCATGAAGTGAGATAGATACATAAATAAACACAATTACTTTATTTAATTGGTAACTGCTAGTTTTCACCTTTAATCCTACACACACATGGACACATCCAACCTATTTAACACAAGATAGAAAATGCATGATTTAAATATAATGAGCACAAACATATTCATGCAAGACACATATATCTCATAGAATTCCATCACATAACAATCATGTTGCAATATTAATTCTCTGCTCATCTAAATAATTAAAATAATGCATAAGCAACATGACCAAATAAAATATAATCAATATCAAAGCAACAGTTAAATCATTAAAATGCAATTAATTACTATCTCATAATAATAATAGAATGGTAAATCTAAAAGGATCAATATAACCCAATCATACAAAATATCATACATCCCATATAGTCATATAGTCATGTTGAATTATAATGTCACAATATGTTTTATTTTTATCAAAAGTCTATAAGCCTATATAATATATTAATATATATGGAATTTTAATTACAAGGATGTCAAATAACTTTGAAATTATATCTGAGATGACTGAGCTTATCCCTAATTTCAATTTTTATGCCCCAGATAATCATGGAAAAATTTATATTACATAGTTATCCCACATACTTGGAACAAAAGATGGCTGCAAGTCTACAAAAATCTGCTTTTTTCCTTCCACCAGCGTATCACAAAACATAGATAATACTTCCTATACTTATAAGACTATATATGCATATCATCATTTATACTATAACCAACTGCAAAAAGTGCCATTACTAATTTTCACCCCCAACTATAGGGCATTGCACCGAGTTTTCACCAATTTCGTCATAAGCAACATCATTAGCCCAATTGGTTGACTGTGAATGAACTATGATGTTGATATCAGGAACAAGATGAGAGAGCTTTGGATGAATTTTAGGTACACACTCATGAGTTAAAAGTATGGTTGTTGCATGGTACTTCCTTTTAAACTTACTGACTATATCATCTCCCAACTCAAAATGATATTTAGCAAGAGCTCTATACAAATGCCAAAATAATCCAGCTTAATTGACATATTAATTGCTTTAAGGAGATCTACATATTTTTTCTTGTGGACCAGGTAGTGTCTTAGAAAGAGACCTCCTAAATATGCTTCACCATTCCACAGATCAAATGCTTGAACACTTTGCAGAAAACATTATTCTCCATAAAAATATCATTAACTGTCTTTACTGCAGTGCTTAATACAATTTGATAATCATTCACCAAGTAAATCAAATTTGAGATAAAGATTGATACCAAGTTCGAAGGAAAAATTATCCTCTGAGTCTACAAGCATACAATTTCCTCACCAATTATAGACTTTATACAACTGCAGAGAGATGGGTAGCTTACCTTGAACGCTTGTTGCAACTGTTCCTTTTCTATGGTGCCAGAAAATGGAAACTCCCATGGTTGCACTTGAAATCTTTCCTTGTAGTTCCTCGGAAGATACTCCATTATCAACAGATAGAAAACCAACTTAAAGCACAATTCACCAAATACTATGACGAACACAAGTCTTGTGCAACACCGGATGAAGGAACTAAAGGCCCAAAATCCCGCTAACTGTATGCGAATACATTCCTTAGAGCCACAATATGAGACTAAGACAGGGAAAAACCCTTAAGGAAAGACACAAATTGCCACTCAAACAATGCCTCTATAAATAGCAATCTAGACCATAAAATTATTCCACTTGATAGACTCAAGCTTTAAAAGAGTCGAGAGCAAAATAAAATAGATTATCTTTTAGCATCAGAGAACACACTTGAATTGTGAATGCGGGACTGCAAAAGTCCTTTCATAATAAAAAATCCCAATACTGAGCAAGCTTAAGGTTGACACCTCATGCTTAAAAATATATCTCCTTATTATGAATTTTAAACCTTCATACCTTTTCCCTGCACAATAAAACACACATTAGAATTTAAAAAGATTGTAATCTTTTATGAGCTTGATGAAATTTTTCTCATGCTCCAAATCTGCCGATTAGTACCAAGATCCCCTAAAGCTTATACACTAAAACCAATGCTAAGTACGTTGATCTGCAGAAGCACATGGCACTTGATATTTGTTTGTACGAGCCTTACAGAGAATAAAACAATCATTTTCTTTTTGGATTCTGTACTATTTCCCATTTCCATCCCCCCTGCTAACTTATATGAACAAGCATTATACCTAATTTAGTTAGACCCACATGAAGTAGATTAAACATATGGTCGCTTAAAATGATAGAACTGGTACAACATATTCGTCCTTAAGCATATGTTCCAATCCAATGCAAGATTGATAACATCATATATAGTCATTTCACATATTTCCTGACACATGTGAATGACTAACTAAAAAACCATGCTTACATAGTTGGCCTACCCTTGCAACCTCATTTGATAATTTTCCACGAACCCATGCCTCATAATAACTTGTATAATTCATCCACCACTTAGGCCCTTACTTACTTCATCGTGGTATCCAACCCTGAATATGTATGTTATAACTTTCCACGATCCCCTACCTCAATTTGTCCTGTATAACTAGTCTGCCAAGAAAAGGTAGCAAATGCGAAATTTTATACACACTTCATACCACCTTTGATTAAAAAAATTTCTTCCATTTTATAATGAAGAATCCCTAATCAACACTGTGCATAAGAACTTATTCTGCTTGATCACAACCTTGGTTAGCAAAAAATCTGCCAAGGTGTTACCTTCCTTGTAGATGTGAATTATTTGATACTACGCTATTTTATCTAGCAATGCCCAAATCTGTTTTACAATGTAACCCAACTTCCAATTGATAATTTTATGATCTCTACATGCATTTAAAAGGATCAAAGAGTCTCCTTCATTTTGAATCTTGGAGATCTTAAAACTAATTACTAACTTTAACCCTTGTAGAAGAGCTTGCACCTCTACTGCATTATTAGAACCATTTTTCAACTTGAATGATTTAGCACACAACACCATACCTTTATAGTCTCTCATGACCACCCCTGCCCCGGATGAGCCTGGATTTCCTCGTGTTGCTTCATTGAAATTAAATTTAAACATTCCAATTGGAGGTGGATTCCAACTAATGTTACTTCTATTGACTTTTTGAACTAGCTGAAGCAAACTGCCTTTGAATGGAAAACTAAGAAGTGGCCATGACCTCATTATCCTTGAATCCCAATCAGTAAAAATTGATCCAATTTGTTTTATTTTTGCACATAACTATTTACTGTTTCAGAAATAGAGTTCTCTAAAGATAATATAACATGATCAAGATCAATTTTTTCTTTTCTAAAAATACATCTATTTCTTGCCCACCATATAGCCCAAACAATTGATGTTGGTATTATTGTTGAGTGCTGAAGCCCAACGGGCATCTTGTTTCCCTCCAAGCTGTTGTCTTTTCATATTCCACTTCTAGGAGTGAATTGTAACTTTATTTATGCTGCACCTTTCATTTGTAATGGTTGTTGAGAATAATAATATTCCTCTGCTCAGTGTGGATGTAGCCATATTTTGGTGAACCACGATAAAATCCTGGTGTCATATCTTGTTTATGTTTTCTCATTTGTAGTTGCTCTGTTTTTGCACTTTTGTTTTCGCTTGTCATTCTTTTCAATTGGTATCAAAGCTGTACGGTGACGATATAGCTGATTGGGAAATTGGTGATGAATTTCCTGAATTATGGAGGAAGCGAAGATAGAGAAATTCTCGGGTCAGAATTTCGGTTTGTGGAAGGTGCAAATGGAGTCATTGCTGATAAAGCAAGACCTCTCACTCGCACTTGATGGGAAAGCGAAGAAGCCAAGTTCTATGACAGATGAGGAGTGGGAGAAGCTGGACAGGAAGGCAAAAGCTACAATTTTCCTCTCGCTGTCCAGTAATGTATTGTTTAATGTTTCAACAGAAAAAACTTCGAAGGAATTGTGGGATAAACTTTCTTCGATGTACGAGATGGCTTCAGCGTCTAATAAAGTTTTTATTATGAAAAGGTTGTATAACCTAAAAATGAAAGAAGGTGGAATTGTGTCCAACCACTTTAATGATTTTAATACGCTGGTTACTCAATTAGTTTCAGTGGGCATCAGCCTCGATGATGAAATTAAAGCAATTTTATTGCTGTGTTCGCTACCGAACAGCTGGGAGGGAGTTGTTATGGCTGTGAGTACTTCTGTGGCTGCGAAAAATAAATTGAAGTTTGATGATGTTGCTGCTACTCTTCTCAGCGAAGATATGCGAAGGAAGAACCAAGAGAACTCTTCAGGCGAAGCTCTAACTGCTGTTAGTAGAGGAAGGCCTCGTCATAGAGGCAAAGACAATAATAGGAGAAGATCTAAATCTACAAAAAGATCAAAATCCAGAGGCAGAATTGGCGACTGCTGGTTTTGTGGTAAGCCTGGTCATACTAAAAAAGATTGTTATTCCTATAAGAAGGCACAAGAAAAGGTTAAAGACAGCGAGGTTAATGTTGTTTATGAACACAATGATAGTGTTTTGGTTTTGTCCGTAAGCGAAGTTACTTCAGACTTGTGGGTTTTAGATTCGGGTGCATCTTTTCATGCTACCTCTTGTACGGATGCCTTCTCTAATTATCAAGCAGGACAGTTTGGGAATGTTTATTTGGGGGATAACAAATCTTTAGAGATCGTTGGTAAAGGGGATGTTCTCTTACAATCCAAGAATGGTACCACATGGCTTTTGCAAGATGTTAGACATATTCCAAAACTCAAGAAGAACTTGATTTCTATCAGCCAACTTTTTTCACAAGACTGCAATACTTTTTTCTTTCCGGATTCGTGGAAAGTCAATAAGGGTGCTCTGCAGATTGCCAAAGGAGATAGAGTGGGCAGCTTATATGTTTTTGAGAATGATTCTCAAGTGGGAGCTGCTATGGCACTGACAAACAATGAGACCGTTCTTTGGCACCAACGTCTTGGCCACATGAGTAAGAAAGGCCTTGAAGTGCTGGTTAAAAGAGATCAATTACCGAGTTTGAAATCAGTGGATTTGGAATTTTGCCAACATTGTCTTTATGGCAAACAGAAGAGGACGAGACGTGAAAAGCGTACTTCACCTTTAGAGCTTGTATACTCAGATGTCTTTGGACCGACTGAGGTAACTTCTCTTGGTGGGGCAAACTATTTTGTAACTTTCCTTGATGACTGCACTAGGAAAGTTTGGATTTTTATGATTAATAGGAAGTCTGAAGTTTTTAGCAAATTCAAAATTTTTAAAGCTTTGGTTGAAAATCAAAGTGGACACAACATCAAATGTTTGCAAACGGATAATGGTGGTGAATTTTGTTCACTAGAGTTTGATAATTTTTGTGCTGAGAATGGTATTCGGAGGAACAAAATTGTTCCTTTTACACCTCAAGAAAATGGGGCTGCAGAGAGGTTAAATAGAACAATTTTGGAGAAAGCACGTTGTATGCTTTCCAATGCAGGATTGGGAAAAGAGTTCTGGGTTGAAGCTTGCAACACAACCGTTTATTTAATTAATCGAAGCCCATCATCACGATTAGATTTTGGTCTTCCAGAGGAGGAGTGGCTTGGAAAGCGGATCTCCTATTCACATCTTCGAGTATTTGGATGTGAAGCATTTGCTCTTGTTCCCAAAGACAAAAGATCCAAATTGGACCCCAAATCTCAGAAGTGCATCTTTGTTGGGTATGGCGAAGATCAGTATGGATTTCGTTTGTGGGATCCTGTCGCCAATAAAATTACTCGCAGCAGGGATGTGTTTTTTAATGAGCATGTTTTTCCAGCTTTGCAGACACAGGCAGTAATTACTAAGGAGTATGTTCCTTTCTCAGTTTTTGGCAATGATTATTCAAATGGATCACCTAGAGGTAATTCGCAGGCTGGTAATGTAGGTGGAATTACTTGCTCACCCACCTCTGTTTTATCCCCTGCCCCTTCTATGTCATCATCTCTGTTTTCTCCTAATGATGGTATGCATTGTTTGGGGAATGTTCTGGCTGTGATTCGTAGCCTTCCTCTAATTCTGCACATTATGTGCCTTGTTCTATTGGTCCGCAACCTTCGCACCTTTCTTCAGACTCTCTTCAGCGCACCCCTCATTATGTGTCTTTAGCGTCTCCCACACATGCTCCGCAGCTTCCAATACAAAGTGCGTGACCCACACATGCTCCGCAGCTTCCAATACAAAGTGCGCGACCTTCACATGCTTCGCAACCTCCAATACAAAGTGCGCGATCTTCACTGTTTCCTGCGCAGGGTCCAAATCTCTGTCATTCTTCACAAATTCCAGTTTTTGCTACCCCGTCCCTCCCTCATTCCACGCAGGCTTCTAGGAGTGAGTCGTGGGTTTCACTAGACTCTACTCAGCCACTAATACATGATATGCTGCCCTTAGACCCTTCATTCGATGCGCCCAAAATGTAGTATCATCAAATCCGTTTTCAATCACAACCTCAGTCGATTAGTATGCAGGGGCAGACGACTGGTGATCAAGCACAGGGGATTATGCAATCCGGAGATATACAAAGGCACAATCTTGAAGAACATGTTTTGAATAGAGGTGTTTTGCAAAACGAGGTAACCAGTATTCAAAATCAACTACAACGAATGAATCTGGATGATTCTAATTTGCCACAAGAGGGTCCTCAGTTACGGAGGTCTACCCGGGAGAAGCGATGTCCTTCAAAATTTTCTGATTATGAGTTATTGTTTTCAGAAGAGGCTAAGCCTGAGCTTTTACTTTCTAATCAACTTGAACCAGCTACTTTCAAAGAAGCGTGTCAGGTAGTTGATTCTGATAAATGGTTTGACGCAATGCAAGATGAAATGACTTCGTTGCAGGCTAACAACACTTGGGATTTAGTGCCGCTTCCGCCTAACCACAGACCCTTGAAAAATCGTTGGGTGTATAAGTTGAAAGAAGAGGATGCAGGCAGGAAACGTTATCGTGCCAGGCTGGTTGTCAAAGGGTATGCTCAACAGAAATGCATTGATTTTAATGATATTTTCTCTCCAGTTGTTAGAATGAATACAATACGGGCAGTTTTGGGTTTGGTTGCAGTTTGGGATCTTGAACTTGACCAGTTGGACATCAAGACAACTTTTCTACATGGTGATGTTGCTGAAGAATTGTACATGGAGCAGCCAGAAGGTTTTAAACAACAAGGACAGGAACATCTTTATTGCAGGCTGAAGCGCAGCTTGTATGGGCTCAAACAAGCCCCGCGACAGTGGTATATTAAGTTTGATCGCTTCATGATTGAGCACAAGTTTGTCAGGTGTGACGCAGATCCATGTGTTTATTACAAGCAGATTTCTACTGGTGAATTTGTTATTCTCTTGCTTTATGTAGATGACATGTTAGTAGCTGGTACTAGTAAGAGGATTGTTTCTGAATTGAAGGAGCAATTAGCTACACGGTTTGCTATGAAAGACTTAGGTACAGCCAAGAAGATTCTTGGCATGACGATCAGTAGAGATAGACGAAAGAAAAAACTATTATTATCACAAGAGGCATATCTTAACAAGGTTATTGATAGATTTGGTATGGCTGATGCAAAAGTTGTTTCTCTTCCTCTTGCTGCTCATTTTCGTTTGTCTTCTGATTTGAGTCCCAAAACCCAAGAGGATAAAGATTTTATGGAGAATATTCCTTATCGATCTGCAGTTGGCAGTATTATGTATGCCATGGTTTCCACTCGTCCTGACATTGCTCATGCAGTGGAACTTGTGAGCAGGTTCATGAGCAATCCCGGAAAGTCTCATTGGGAAGCAGTCAAATGGATTTTAAGGTATCTTAAAGGTACTGCTGGTTATGCTTTGTGTTTTGGTGGAAATAATGTTCAGCTGCAAGGTTTCACTGATTCGGATCTTGGCAGAGATTTGGATAAACGTCGGCCTACCACTAGCTATGTTTTCTTATTTGCTGGTGCAGCCATTAGTTGGGTCTCAAGACTGCAACATTCTGTTGCTCTTTCTTCTGCTGAAGCTGAGTATTTGGCTCTTTCCGAAGGTGCTAGGGAGATGATTTGGTTACAGCTATTGTTTAGCGATTTGAGGTGTCAACAATGAGAGTATGTTCTATTTTGTGATAGCTGTAGTGCCATTTTTATGGCTCACAATCATTCATCTCAGCAGTGTTCCAAACACATTGACCGTCATGCTCATTATGTTCGTCATGTGGTTGAAGACGGCAAGTTAAAGATTGTAAAAATTGACACAAAGGTCAATCTGGCGGATATTTTTACCAAAGTTGTAGGCAAAGAGAAGTTCGAATGCGCTAGGACTTCTCTTGGTCTGGTTAAGAAGAAGTAACCATAAATTTAGAGCAGGGGAATGGTTGGCAAGTTGCAGCATCCGTTGGACTTCAAGTGGGAGATTTGTTGAGTGCTGAAGCCCAACAAGCATCTTGTTTCCCTCCAAGCTGTTGTCTTTTCATATTCCACTTCTAGGAGTGAATTGTAACTTTATTTATGCTGCACCTTTCATTTGTAATGGTTGTTGAGAATAATAATATTCCTCTGCTCAGTGTGGATGTAGCCATATTTTGGTGAACCACGATAAAATCCTGGTGTCATATCTTGTTTATGTTTTCTCATTTGTAGTTGCTCTGTTTTTGCACTTTTGTTTTCGCTTGTCATTCTTTTCAATTATAGCCCAAATAATTGCAAAAAAGGAATCTTTATAAAGCTTCGGCCAACTTGAAAAAAGGTTCCAAAGAGAATTTGGAAATGGATATTTCCAATTCATTTTCCTTGTTATGAACATCCAACATGTGAATGCTACTGGACATAACATAAATATATTATTTACATCTTCAAATGCTTGTTCACAAAGAACACATTTAAAAGGCTCAGCTATCCTTAATTTTGCAAGCTTATCACTCATTAATATTTTATTTGTAATGGCTAACCATGAAAAACATATTGCTTTAGGAAAAATATTTGAATTCCAACATAACTTGTAAGCCCTTTGTAACACCACTTGTGAACCAGATTGGGTAATAGACTTATAACCCTCTTAGACCGTGTAACTACCTGATTTTGACTTTTCCCATAATAACCTATCATTTCTTGATGATTGATAAACAATCCGATCCTAGAGGATAGAATGTAAAATCCTCTTATGCTCAATGTTGATTGGAAATTTTGAGAAGTCCTTCCATTTTACTTTACCTGTCAAATTATCTACATGTTGAATGTAATCTTTGACCCTTGACCCCCAAATCTCTGACAACAAATTTTCTGTGTTTTCAAATTTGAGTAAAGTATTTAGAATTGGATATCCATTCTAGGAGTCCTTCCAAAACAATGCCTCATTACCACTATTAACTTCCTAAGTTAAGTGAGGGACAATGATTTTTCTACAAGACACTAAAAAATTACACATTGCAGAACCCAAATGTAGATTTGAAACTGTAAGGATTCTTAATGGATTTGTATCATCTAGATACTTATGTTGCATGAGCCTGCACCATTTCAACTGAGGAATTGAATGCATACGCCATATCATTTTTGCACCTAATGCCAAATTTCTTTCAGCCAAATTGTGAAGACTCACTCCACCTTTTAATTTCTCCAAACACATAGTTTCCAAGGATATTAAAGGTATTTTTTTTAATATCCATGTTAGCAGTCCAATATTTTGTTGTCACAATATGTTATTCGTATAAAAAAGTATGATAATAAACAAATACAATAGTATTCATAATCATAATTATGACATAGTTCAAAGCACCAACATAGTTAGCCTATCAAAATTCTTATATGAATTATTCCTAAATTAACACTTACAACACAAAAAAAACATCACAATAGCCAAAAATGGCCCCTAACAATAACCATCAACATGTGGATACATTCTATACAAGGTATAAGGTAGTACAATCAATATCATATACATCACACATCAATACTCCAATGCATGCACTTGTAGAGATAATTTATTTTCCAAAAAGATCTTAAAAACATGATACAACATGAGCATCATAGAGCCTTGGGGAAATAAGAGACATGAAACCTTGATGAGGGGTTACTCCACCCAACACCCACACAAAACACAACAAAAAATATCAACATAAAAATACAAGAAAGAAAACAACCCACTTTCAATTACTTTTAGACAATAAAATTATAGATTTAGAAATTACAATGCTACAATAGCATGGGCTTGATTCACTATAAGTAAAATAAACTCTGTAAGAAAAATCTATTATTCAGAGCCACAACTTGCACTAATGGATCCACCTCTCATAACCTCTATTCAACCCTTTATTTGGTACCGATAACTACCTTAAAATGTTCTGAAAATTTTAACTCTTCCTTTTGTTTTGGCACCAAAAGTTCAATCATTCATTTTCTCGCCCAAAAATATATTTTATTAAAATTCCCTTTTTGGCAGTGTAGCTTCCTAGAGCCATAAATTTTGACTCGAGTACCGATTTCTATTATAATATATCGTTGGAAATCTCTCAAAGATATCTACAATGTTAAAATGATTTAAAGATCATTTCATCCACTTTTTGAGTTTTTTCAAGGCTTCTAATGACTTTAAATTTGAGTTTGAATTTGTATTGGAGAAATTTTTCGGGATGAAAACTTAATATCTCCCAAATGATACAAGATAATGAGATGATTCTTCTTATATCAAATACTTTTAAAAAAAATTCTTCTTTGGGTAAATTTTCAAGTTCATACATGCTCTTTTAGGCCGAATTACTAGAAATAGTAAGTGACCATTTTTACCTTTTCAAACTTTTGAATTTCTTACACCCCTTAAGTGTCATCATGGGACTCAAAAAAACTAAAGAAAATAAGGAAATTTTATTTTTTTGGGTGATGCAAGATTTCCCCTACACCCCTAGATGCTCCTGCATTAGACACCTAGGGTAATTTGAGAAGTGACCTTGTCACATCTCTAGTGTCGGAGGAAAACCAAGATGGTCAACCTTTTCCTTAAACAATTGTAATGAATCTTTAATAGGTCTTCCCTTCCATTTAACCAAATATTCTTCATACTACCTATTTCTTGTACTTCTTCACACATGGCTATCCAAGATTTCTTCTATATCTTCCTTCTTTGAAGCAGGTTCCAAAATATTCCATTATTTTTTATTAGTCTATCCTCCATAACTCCTTCATGATACTCTATCAAATCAACAATGTTGAACATAAGAGAGATGTTTATCCCACTTGAAAACTATACCTCATAAGCATTTCTTGAATCATGCTTCTTCAGGATCTTGCATGGTCTAAATTTCTTCATTTTTAACTTATTATGTGTTGCCATTGGGAACCTTTCTTTCCTTAGGTGAACCATGACTTCATCTCCAACCTAGAATCCCTTAAATATTTTCTTATGATATGCCTTAACTTTATATTGAAAATTCATCTTATTGATATGATTTCTTACATATTCATGCAAGTTCTTCAAGTGCTCTACAAAATATTTAGCCTTGACACTGCTATTTCCCCCTTTATGTATCTTCCTTAACTCAGAAGCATTCTTCATATTTATCTCATATACAATCTAGAATGGGGATTTACCAATACTCCTATTGACAAAATTGTAAGAATTTTTTGCTTGTGGTAAAACCAAATCCCATCCCTTGGGCTTATCTCCTACTAAACATCTCAACAGGTTTCCCAAACTCCTATTCACCGCCTCTGGTTTTCTACCAATCTACGAATGGTGTGCAAATTTGAACTTCAAATTTGTCTTCAACTTCTTCCATAACGTCCTCCAGAAACAAGCAACAAATTTGGTAACTCTATCTAAAACTATACTCTTTAGTAGACCATGTAGTCTCACCACCTCTCTAAAAGACAACTATGCAATGTAACCATCATCCCTGGACTTTATGACATGAAAATAAATGTGCCATTTTTGAAAATCTATCAACCACCTTAAATGATTAATTGTATCCTCTTTGTGTATTTGGTAAACCAAGAATAAATTCCATGCTAATATCTTCCCATGGCCTCTTTGGTATAGGTAATGGCTTAGATAACATAGTATTTTGACTTAGCCCTTTAGCCATTTGACATGTACTCTACAAATTTGTATAAACTTCCTCACATCTTGTTGTAACTATAGCTAGTAAAAATTCTCACTAACAATAGCAATGGTCTTATCTCGACCAAAGTGTCCAACCAATCCTCCACTATACTTTTCCTTGATCAGGTTCTCTCTCATAAAACTCCTCGAAATTCACAACTTGCTTCCTCTAAACAACATCCCATGATCCCACAATAGTGGTTTACAATTTTTGGCCAAACTGGACACTAAAATATATTTTTTTAACTAAATCTTCACTTTCAGACACCTATAGCAGCTAAACTGTGAAGAATTTGAAGATGATGCAAACTAGAGTTTCGTGACATTTTGTCTATAGATTCTAAATATATATTTTTTTAAAATTTTGGAATCAGATTGCACTTCTTTTTCCATCTCCCTTGAAAACTAGTTTTTTTCAGAAAACAACATTTTTAAAAAGAGATGCTCACCGTATAACACATAACTTTTTTTCCATGAAGGATAAAATTCTAATTCTTTCAAATTTAGATTTGTAACTCTGATATCTAGTGCTTCCACTTGGTTAGATATTTTTTATTGAATATTTTTTCTTTAATCACGTTTTGTTTTAATAATCTTCTATTTTTCCACATGTGCAGAATAGAGAGCTTGATTTTCAGTGAAAAACCTACATTCACGAGAAATAAAAAATAAATATAATAATAAAATTAAATTTACTTAAAATTATACTTTTTGGGAAGCTTATAATAAGGATTACATACTTACAAAAGAAATTTTTTAAATGAATTCATTTGATCCCCCAAAAGGTAAATCAAAAGTGGTTTTTTATCAGCATTTTGATAGGTGTAAAGGACACTCCGTTATAGGTATGGTTTAAAACTAGCGGGGTTCTATCCAAGGGGGTTTGATTTAAGGTAGTTTGATCAAACCCTCTTCAATTGGAATTCTTTAAATGGAACCTTTTAAGGCTTAAATCATTATATTTTCTAAAAATATGTGATTTCAACAAAAATCAGTTCCTCCTAGAAATTGTAAACCAGCTTTGTGGGATCACCCCCATATTGGATTAAAAAATCCAACAATTTTATCCTACCCAAAGTAATAGGATCCAAACAAGCCTTCCAAGCTTCTGCAAATTTTGGATCTTCAACATACAAACTCTTGAGTTTATTAAACCCAACAACCTCTATTATCATATCTATAAAAAAAATCCTTCTACTTAAGGCATCTACAACTTTGTCTGACCTTCCACTGGACTGTGCTTTGAAACAAAAGTATAACTCTACAAAACTCAACCCATTTTAAGTGCCTTTGATTTAACTTCCCTTAACTATTAAGATACTACACTTGCCTAACGATCAATATATAAAATAAATTATTTTGGTAACAAATGGTGTCTCCATTTCTTCAAAGCATGAACTATAGCATAAAACTCTTAATCATAGAAATAATAATAATTTTTAGAATTATTCAATTTCTCATTAAAATAGGCAGTAATCTTACCTTCTCAACTCAAAACAACTCCTATGGCACTACCACTAGCATCACAATCTACCTGAAATACCTTATTGAAATCTGAAAGTGCCAAAACAATTTTCTTTGTGATTTTCTTCTGAACATATCAAAACTCTCAATTGCTCTTGTAGTCCAATTAAATTCCTTTCTATCCCTTCTCATTATTTTTGTTAGGGCGATGCACAAATACTACTAAAATTCTTAATAAATTTTCTATAAAAACTTGCTAAACCATGAAATGATCTTACCTCTGTAACACTCCTCGGTGTAGGCCATTCAATGATAGCCCTCACTTTTCGAGATCCATTTTAAGACCCTCAACTGAGATAAAAAATCCCAAACACACCAATTCTTTCTTCACAAAACAACATTTCCTTAGATTAATTAGAAACTTCTCTTCCCTTAGCTTCTCAAAAACTCTTCGTATATGCATCACGTGCTCCTCCAATGTCTTACTGAAAATCAAAATGTCATTCAAATAAACTATAGACACTGGAAAATGTCCCGAACCTGTAAGCAACATTTTATCACTAATTCGTCTTCTTTCATGCATAATTAAATAATTTTAATTATTTAATTATTCTCTAATGTCATTCCTCTATTAATTAAATAATTCTTAATTATTTAATTAATTCATTTAATCTTATTCCTTTTTTGATTAATTTAAATAAATATCAATTTTATTTAAATTACATCACTAGTTATCTTTTTCTATCCTTAATTAAATAAATTTTATTTATTTCATTATTTATTTATATTTTCCTCTATAATTAAATAATATTTTAATTATTTAATTATTCATTATCTTTTTCTCTCCATAATTAAATAAATTCTTACTTATTTAATTATTTATCACTTTCTTTTCTCCATAATTAAATAATTATTTTTAATTGTTTAATTATTTATCATTTCCCTCCACCTTTTATTAAATAATTATTTTTAATTATTTAATACTTTAACACCCCACCTTCTATAATTAAATAATTTTTTAATTATTCATTTTTCGCTCCTTTAAATTAAATAATTTCTATCATTATTTAATTTATTTCTTAGCCAAGCCCTAAATCTCAACTAATTTCTTGAGTTTTGGTCCATCCTTCCCATCCTTATCTCTTTTCCTCTCAATTAATCTCATCTATTGATCGTCATACCTCATCATTTAATCCTAACCCTTCATTTGAATTGGGATTTCTATAAACACAAGCCATCATCCTCATTTCAAGGTTAACCACAATCTTTGAAGTTTTGCTATCTTGAGATCTTGCTACTACTACTACATCAAAGCTTATCAGACAAGTTGAATACTACAAATCTAAGAACAAACAAAGAAAAATGGAGAAGATAAATGGAGATGAATCAAATTTGGCATAGAAATTGAGTATTATTGCATTATTAGTGTGATTTTTGTTGTCATTTGTACTTCATTGTTGGATTAGGGTCTTCATAGCTTGAATTAGATAGCTGTGTGCTTGCTATTATGGATTCATGCTTATTTCCCCGAATTCTAACCCCGATCTACATTTGGTGAACCCAACATGAATCAAACATTCTTATTGTATCTTTATTTTCTTAGGTTTTCTAACCTTATCTTGTTGTTTTGTTAAAAAAATTCAAGACTAACCTTGTGGAGATCAGGTTGAAGACAAAACCCTACGTTTTCTAAAGATCTCATCAAATCTTTCAAATAGCTACAATTTTTTTCTGGATTTTTTACTGCAAGTCAAAGATCATATCAAGAGCCCACATTCCAAAAATCAGATTCGGGTCGACATTTTTGAGTGAGTTATGCTATTTTGAGTAATTTCCAAATATTTCATCATATCTCCCAAATGGCTACGATTTTTTTTTTTGGGTTATTTACTAGAGGTCAGAGATCATATCATAAACTTACACTCCAAAAATTAGCTTCAGGTTGACCTTTTTGAGCAATTCATCACGTTTTTATGATTTTTCATAAATCTTAAATTTTGGTCACAAATCAACAATGTTTTTGAAAATTTTTGCACATCTGGAAAGCTCTCAAAATTCTATAGGGGGTTTGTTCTTTACAATTTTTATTTTTACCTCAAATAATTAATCTACAATAAGATCTTTGAAATTAGTACTCCATAAATCTGCTCCCTAGGGCTTAAATTAAGGAATAATTCTAATTTTTTTACATTTTTGGAAAGTTCTCAAAATTTTGTCAAGGGTATCTTCTTTGCATTTTTATTTTTGGGGTAAAAAATATAACAAAATAATCAGATCATGAAATCATGTTGATAGCATGCAATTTTTTTTTGGTTACTGATATGTGATTTTCAATTTGTGGCAATCATTGGGAGAAGACCTCTTGATCTAAACTACTAATCCAATTTCGTGCAGGGTTCCATTGTGTGTTTGGAATTTTTAAATTAGGAAAATTTGGAATTGGTGCTTAAAAACAAGAAGTGTTTTTTGTGTCTTGTGCACTTGCACGTTCTATTAAATCCCAAGTTGGTGTGTATGTATCCTCTCCCCTTGTGCTTCGTGTGATCTTTGGTGCATGAAAAACACATATCAATCTCTCTTTATTTTAGTAGGAGGCCTACCTTGAGACACATCCTAATGGAGAACTCAAGGGTTCGACCTCAAGCATGTTTCTCGATGGACTATATCAAAGGTGCGAAGGAAAAATTAGTAGCACAATCCTGTGAAGTATACCACACGCCAATTTAGATGTGGGTGTATAGATCTCATTGGGGTTGACTAGAGGCTTTAGTGTCTCACATTTGACGTTATACCATGGGTGTTCATGACAAACCCCCACTACGAACCATTGTTTTAGAAGCCTAAGACCTATTTTGAAAGTCTACTATTGTTAGTGCAAGCGAT
The DNA here is from genome assembly GCA_007258455.2 of Sequoia sempervirens. NCBI lineage: Eukaryota > Viridiplantae > Streptophyta > Pinopsida > Cupressales > Cupressaceae > Sequoia > Sequoia sempervirens. Next base: position 508,273,809 of record VDFB02271358.1, read on the forward strand.
GTAGATCGTACCCTGAAGTTACTTACCGCATCTGGTTCTTGGTTGGGGTGGCAAGGCTCCTTGTTTGGAGTTACTCCTTTCAAGGTGAGAGGTGTTACTTGGTGGTCCATGACCTTGGCATACTCTA